>CALNXK010000029.1:3302500-3382500 GCA_942486035.1 Porites lobata
AATAAATAAAACATCTTAGCGGTGAACACTTTCAAAAATTCATCAGGATTCTCCTTTCTCGGCACCTAAAATAATAGCAGATGATTTGAAATTTGAATTTCATTTTTAGCGCAGTTACAAACTAAAATTCCCTTCGGTTAGCATGCAATAAGCTTGTGTAATTAAATGAATTTAACTCGCTTGGTCATCAAATTATTTCAGCGAGCCGCCGGCTGGTTTTGCTGAACTAGAACAGAAGCTATATCTAATGCCTGCATTAATCGCCCCAGTGAGTGGGTTCACAGCCTGTTGTATTCTCAGCTAGTTGCTTCTGGTCAATGCATTCTTTTGACGCAGCCCAGGATGTAGGATGAACAGGCTGCAGAGATATATCGGCGAGTGGCCTGACGATGGCATAAAGAGCCACTGCTTGGCCTCTGTCGTAGCTGGTCAGGATATCTTTTAAATGCATTTTTTCTGCGTTTTTCTATGAATTCTAATGAAACTCCATCTTATATTCCTTATACTTTGTAAATTTCTTCGTCCAATTAAATTGCATTTTCTTGCATTCTAAGAATTAAAACGTTTTTTTCTGGCACAATTCTTTCCTCCTGACTTTCAGTT
Source organism: Porites lobata (assembly GCA_942486035.1). NCBI lineage: Eukaryota > Metazoa > Cnidaria > Anthozoa > Scleractinia > Poritidae > Porites > Porites lobata. The sequence continues at coordinate 3,303,104 of CALNXK010000029.1, forward strand.
GGCCTTTAAGGAGGCTGAACACAGTTTCTTTAGAAGTACTTTATCATTTTTATGCGAATGTTAACATTTTTATCAGGAGGAGATATGCAGCCAATAAGTGAACAAAGACTGGTTCGAAAATTATCTGCTTTTGTCGCCTTTGATATATACATGTAGCGTGCTTTCAACGAATGCTTAAGAAGCAGTCTCCTAAAAGCGTTCCACTCGATTTTGGACTCGAAAAACTTTTGCCTCATAATTTTACCATCAACACTACTATCCATCCTGATAACGAAATTGCAGTTAGAATGAGGAAATTGTTTATTTTACTGCCATTCCCACCATTTCATTGCTGGACGACCGTTAGCGGCTAAAATATGCAAACTTTAGTCTCTGTTATACAGGTTTTTTAACGATCGTTCTAAAGTTCTTCGGGTCATCAAATCCTAGACTATTGCACTCATTTGGAAGCTTATTACTTCTTCTTACTGTTCCAATATCGTTTAGCCGTTATCTTTCTGTAATCAGCAAAAACTGGTCGTCTTTATTTCGCTAATCCAATTAAGAAAGCAAACTGCACGAGAAAATGCCTAAAAAACATCTCAAAATTCTCAAAAGTGGCACCTAAACTAGACCTAAAAACATGTTTTAGTTAAAGATTAATAGCTATTTTGTCAAGTCATGCAATAAAACGCCGACAAATCTGCTAATAACTAGATTTTGTGCAAACCTAATAAATTCGAAATTTTAGGCTTGTTTTCAATCATCCATGTTGAACTTACGGGTATACTGCGTAGGATCTCAAAGTAGGGACATCGGTAAGATAAAAGAAGGAAACCTATTTAAAATAAGACGCACGCGATCTAGGAAAGGGGATAGCGGCGGGAAAAAAATATGGTCCTCTCTGTCCCTTCTCCCGCTGCACTACTATCTCGGAGCCTATATAACAGGTTACAAAAATCGAGGTGTTTCTCGAAATAAGGACGATGAAAGAAAAGATAAAAAATATATATATATTGGAAATATTAAAATAAGATCAAGTAAGGGGAATTTTGCGCAGCTCTAACAAATGTAAAGCAGACTTTGATAAGTCCCTTAATTATTGTCTCCGTTTTCTAGAAAACTTGATGCTTGCTTTTTCATAGTGTAGAACTTCTACCGCCAGTAACATGTATTTCTTGTGACGCAATAACAAAAGCTGTTTTTAATAACAAAAACACGAACGGTTCATCAGTTACAGGTGGCAGGCCTATCTTTGAATGTGCGTTGCTATGGCAATATCCTATTGAATCAGGCAAACACTAGCATCAAAGTGGTTGGCGTGTGTGAAAAGAACGAAGAACTCGAAACAATAAATACTGTTGCGACAAGGCAGTTTACTCGTTTAAATTCATTTATTGTCAGGAACGTTTAATGGATACGAATTTCCTCAGTTGAATGTTCCCATAGGTTAACAGGTCAGGTACTTTGTGTTGCCATAGTAATGTCCAAACAGAACAAGAAAAGCACTAGAAAGTGAGAAAGTTTCGGGGCCTCAGTTAACTTTCAGCACGAAAACTAAAGACATTCATTGTCTTCACTATATGAGGTTAATTACTTCAACGAGCCGAACCCTAGATTAAATTCAGCTTACTGTAAACCTACAAAAGTTGGGATTAAATTTTCTTTGTTTCCCTTTCGCTTTGTTTCATGGATTCAAAAAGCAACGAATTTGACATACATGTCGATGCTTAGATGACATCGATATAATTAAGGACGCAATATACATTTTTATCTTTTGCACTCCCCCGTGGGTTTGCTCACTTGAGTATTTAGTGAGGTTTTGAGAGTAACGCTGTTTCATTTACCCAGAAATTTGCACAGATGCTACCGAATTTCAAGGCGTTGTGCTGATATAGTCTAACCGGCGAAAGATTAGCCTAAAATAGGAATATTAAAACGTTTCTGTAACTTTTAAGGTAATCCAAGTATGCAAACAAATAATAAGCAAATTCATGATATGACAAATGTGTTTTAAGAGCTGAACGCTTTTGTCGAAAAATATTTCAGTCGAGACCTTTGTCTGCAACTCCCCCCTCACTAACGTTTAGGACATCCGAACATAAATATATCGATTTCATCAAGTATGTTTGGGCATCAGCAGATGGTCAAATTAAAGGTTTAACAGAAAGGTTTAACTTGGTCGTAAGACTTTTATAAGGTTTTTTTATTTATTTATTTTTTATCCAAACTCATTAGCCTATTCCTTTGCATTTGAAGCACAACGTAATCCACTGCATTCAAGATTTTCCAAGCGAAGAGATAAATTTTGATTTACAAATGCTAACTTTCGAAACTAGCGAGAGTCAAAAGAAAATAATTACACAAACAAAACAAGAAGAAACTTTTTATTTTCTCCAGAAGGAACATTTTTCATTAATTAGATGTTTGACTTACCGGAATATAAAAGTGATGAAACTCTTTACTGGCGTTGAACTTGTCCGAGTTGTTAAACTTGTCCGATGGCAGGAGTTCGCAAAGAAGTTTGCCGTTGACATCAGGGAAGGCAGCCACATTGTAGGAAAAACATGAGGAATTTTCTAAACAGGCGTAGCCACAATCGTTTTCGTTTTGAATAAGATTCCGTCCAATACTTGTGATATTCAGGTAGGAAAATTCACTTATCATGAAGTTGACGTAGAAAAAGTTGCCAATCGATCCTTGACTGAAAGCTGTAAGGAAAAAGTAAAAAAAAAAATGAAAGCTTTAGGAATGTACTGAAAATATGTTCCAAGGGACCCAGACTACTAAAAATACAGACTACACGAACACAGGTTGGAGTGTCACCTGTGGAAATACTTGGAAATGTAGCAAAGATCCCCATTACGACGACATAGTTTCTGAGAAGTAGTGGATAGCCTTCCATGTTTTTAGAGTAAGTCGCAGCGCAGTCGGCCACGGTCTTGTTCAAAAATTTACCTTTGTTTGAAGAAAGCTTCAGTTGTCTAGGTCTGAATGCGTTTGTTAGCTTCCTTGCTGTCAAAACAGACTGAAATTCGATCTTTTTATTGCATTGATAGACACGTGGTGTTGCACCTCTTTGACAAACTGCTATACTCTAAGTAAATTTTCAAAAAGGCTTCTATTTGACAAAATTAATTCCAACTAATTGAATACTGAAGACAGTTTTCAAACAATTTTTTAGGCAATTAAGCAAATTCCTTTCTTATTAGGTTCAGAGCCAAATTATTGGAAATTTGTTCTTTCCTTTTCTGAAAAGGGCTATCTTTCCACCCTATAGTCCAGTCTTTTGTGACGGTTTAGAATCTAACTTCGCCAAGTGTAGGTAATTATGCAAATCGAAAAAAAAATGTTGACGTGTAAAATAATTTCATTAAATGGTCTGAATTTAGCTTAAAGTTGGAAATCATCTGTATAAAGGCTTGTTAATATTGATGATTCCTAAATGTCAATAAATAAATGATAGTTGTAGGGATATAGCTATCTAAAAACACGTACGTACGCATGTGCGTACTTGAAAAGGGTTAGTTAATAAAAGCAAAACCCAGGGTAACGACATGTTTACAGCAAAACCTTCACAACCTGTTAACCTCCCTGAGTTTCAAACTAAATCGTACATCAAAGGAAAAGAAACCAACAAAACAAAACAAAACAAAACAAACAAAAAATACAATGTGCTATTAGAAATCGAAAGGAACCGTTGTTACGTCTCGTTGCCATGGTAGCAAAACTTTTAGATCACAACAAACCTTGGTCCTTTAAATACGGCAGGAAAAAAAATGATATGTGTGAATTTTGGGGGAATGATTGCACTCATGATCAAGAACAGAACGGCAGCCCATCGGCTTTTTGTCAGTGGTTCGAAAATGAAAATGACCGTCAGGCTGTATCAAGAAAGATTGTTGAGATTCAGAAATTTTGCTTCCATGGTAACGTGGCGTTTCTCCTTTCTATAAGGAAGGGTACAATAAGAGTAGGAAACTAGAAGAAAGTGACAACGTGTACTGAGATTTAAATTTCCCTTGCAACATGGGCCGCCGACTAACTTAAAATTGCTTCTGCTTAGCAGTTTGGTTTAATAAGAAAGTCAAAAAATTCCAAAGGCGTATTTGATAGATGATGCTCCGTATAATCGGCTCCGTCCACAGGGGGATAATTTTGACATCCATTCATTATAAAGAGGGCATGTCTGTTGTCCTCTCATCCATGACTCCTTCCATCCTTTCTTCCTTGTTACAAATGGTCCACCTTATGAGGGGAACCTAATATCACTAAGTTTACAAGGCACCTATCAAAAAGGGTCATGTAGCAGCTTTCCTATCCCTAAAAGCCAATTGGTTCGATACACTGACCGTGAAACAATGGGAAATAATCATAAACAATAATGTTTTATTGTTTTCTTTGACCAATGAGGAAACACCTTACCAGCAGCTCCCACATCACTGATCAAAACAGTGGTTCGCGAATGGCTGCAAGCAAATGTATGATGTCTCGTTGAAGTAACATCATCAGGATATTTGAAGAAAAAGTTAAATCGATGACAAAAACTTATAATGACATCTCTAACTTATATATAAACAAACGACATGCCAACCAGAAATATCCAGGGAACCCAAGTAAGCCGTGCGAATGTAATTATTTTAGAAAACAACATCTGGCAGTAGATCAATGCCAATCAAGAGTGCATAAAACATAGCCTATTAAAGATCGGATCTACCTTTACAGCTTCATTGACTAACTTTTAATCTAAATACTAGCCGCATTAAAAGTCATGAAAGCAGTACTGTCAGTTGCCAACAGTAGAAGGGGTCGATTTGTTGCCCCTCACACTGCCAAAGCAAGGTAACAACAGTATTCGCTGAGTGTACTTTTAAGCTTACCTCACAGAAACATCCTTCAGTCGACAAATCAAACGATCCAGGCTCCACAAAGTAATGCAACCAGTTGAATTTTAAAACTAAAAATACTTGTATCGGGGAACCTCGCGAGGCTTCACTTATGTCCAGAAATGCATGCAATGGCGAAAATGGCGAAACTGGCGAAAAATCGCCAGCCGCTGGCGATTTGAATTGGATGCCAAAAGTGGCCCCTTGGAGGCTGGCGATTTTGGCAAAAATGGCGATTTTGGCGAAATTGGCGATTTTGGCAAAAATTGCCATGCATGCCATGGCGAAAATGGCGAAAAATCACCAGCCTCTGGCAATTTGAATTGGATGCCAAAAGTGGCCCCTTGGAGGCAATTCGGGCCAAATTGTCTCTGAGATATTAGCCCAGTTATGCTGTGACGATTCCATACAAATCCTTCTAAATTTGGCTTGGTTCATAAGATTCGGAACCAGGTAAGATTTAGAAGGATTTGTATGGAGTCATCGGAGCATATCTGGGCTAATATCTCAGAGGCAATTTGCCCCAAATTGCTAATTTTTGGCGAGTAGGCGTCTTGGACGTTGTTCTTTCAGAATAGCTTAACAAATCCCATAATTTCACAAATTTCATTTTCTATGACGTCACACTTCGGTACTCTATTGAACATAAACATTGGATCAAAGCAATAACTTGTTTGTCTCTTTCATAAAACATATCCCATTCAAACTAATTCTGTATCTTTTCATCAACTAGATATATAAAAAGAGAGTGTACATGTTTGTCTCGTTCTTCAAAAATGTGTCCCATTATTGCTTTATGAGGTGGGGCCAGAAATTTAGAAAGTGTATTGTTTTTTTGCGCTGAGACCACCAAACCAATTCTCAATACAATATGTTTCCATTAAATTGCTAATGCTAATGCTCGTCGAAACACGTCACCCGGCCTTTTTACCTTCTATTTTAACAATTGCCTGAGAGTCCCTGTGAACGACATTAATCGTTTTGCTTACATAGAGGAGCTATAAACATAGAGTGACCACCAAAGTCGGCTGGGAATGACACTAATCGTTTCTACTTACATAGAGTAGTTATCCAAAATCGACTATTTCAACATGGTCGCCGCGTCTGTATAACAACTACTAAACCTTATACGTTCATGTTCTGTGAAACTGCAATGAACCAGCTCTTTTATACATACTTGTACGATTGAACGCCATTATAACAAACAGGATGGATATACAAGGCAATACGGACCATCTAATTATCTGAATGCGTAGCCAAGAACCAACCTGGATTCCTCATAAAATATAATGTTGAACTGTCGCTATTCAAACAATGCCTACAAGCCTGGAAAATTAAGGATACCTATCTTGGATTTTTTGGTAAGAAAGTTGCCATGAACATTACGAAGATTACCATTTATTGATAATTGAATACAACTCGTTGGCCATTCGATTTGAATTGAGCAAGAAATTAGTTATAAGTGGTAATTCCCGACCGAACACTCTTGTGTGGGACGAATTTCAAATCACAAGAGGTTATCAATTAAAGGTAAAAGCATTAAAAACAGATTAATGACACTTAGTGTCATTATTAGTATACAATTATACTATTGGAAACATTTTTATATTAATATGTGGTTAACTATTTGGCAATTAATAGCCATTTCAAAAGGGACCCTTTGCTATGTCATTTCAATTTGTCTTGACAAATTAGGTATTTCATCGAGTAATTGCCATTTCTGCCAAAACACGTTTTAAGAACGAGGCCAACATGCACTCTCTATTTTTTTTTTATTTGTGGTTGATGAAAAGATACAGAATTAGTGCACGCCATTTTCGCCAAAATCCTCACTTTCCAAAGGGCCCCTTTGCCATCTCATTTGAATTTTTGTTTACAGTTTGGCGATTTTGGCGATTAAGCCATTTTCGCCAAATACGCCATTTTCGCCGAAATCGCCACTTTCCAAAGGGCCCCTTTGCCATCTCATTTGAATTTTTGTTTACAGTTTGGCGATTTTGGCGATTAATTGCCATTTCTGCCATTTTCGCCACATACGCCATTTTCGCTGAAATCGCCACTTTGCAAAGGGCCCCTTTGCCATCTCATTTGAATTTTTGTTGACAGTTTGGCGATTTGGTAATTAATTGCCATTTCTGCCATTTTCGCCAAATACGCCATTTTCGCCGAAATCGCCACTTTCCAAAGGGCCCCTTTGCCATCTCATTTGAATTTTTGTTTACAGTTTGGCGATTTTGGCGATTAATTGCCATTTCTGCCATTTTCGCCAAATACGCCATTTTCGCCGAAATCGCCACTTTGCAAAGGGCCCCTTTGCCATCTCATTTGAATTTTTGTTTATAGTTTGGCGATTTTGGCGATTAATTGCCATTTCTGCCATTTTCGCCAAATACGCCATTTTCGCCGAAATCGCCACTTTGCAAAGGCCCCTTTGCCATCTCATTTGAATTTTTGTTTATAGTTTGGCGATTTTGGCGATTAATTGCCATTTCTGCCATTTTCGCCAAATACGCCATTTTCGCCGAAATCGCCACTTTCCAAAGGACCCCTTTGCCATCTCATTTGAATTTCTGTTTACAGTTTGGCGATTTTGGCGATTAAGCGCCATTTCTGCCATTTTCGCCAAATACGCCATTTTCGCCGAAATCGCCACTTTGCAAAGGGCCCCTTTGCCATCTCATTTGAATTTTTGTTTATAGTTTGGCGATTTTGGCGATTAATTGCCATTTTCGCCAAATACGCCATTTTCGCCGAAATCGCCACTTTGCAAAGGGCCCCTTTGCCATCTCATTTGAATTTTTGTTTATAGTTTGGCGATTTTGGCGATTAATTGCCATTTCTGCCATTTTCGCCAATGCGTGCATTTCTGGACATATCTCCGAGGCTTGTGGGAGGGAGAGTGGCCTTGATAAAATGATAGGGATGGGAGGGAGGGACAAAAAAAGGTAATTGTGTAACTGGGGAGGGCAGGTTTGAAAACATGTTCTCATATTAGAAGCTAACTTATACTTAATCTCCTTTTGGTTGGAGAAAAATTTGAAGTCAGTCTCCTCACTTAATTAAAAAAGGAAGGGGTGGGATCTGCATGGTAATACTGAGAATTGGGTTGCTTAAATTTCATCCCATTTGTCGTTCCTCATGGTAGTCAAAAGAAAATGGTGTTTGCTTAATTTCTGATCGGGGACCATCTACCGTGGTAGTATCTTCTATAGGGGCTGAGAGAGTTATATCCCCACCACCAATTCAGTTCGCCGGCATTTTTTTTGGTGTGTTTTCATTTACAAATTACTTTTAATATTTGTGTGAAGAAACGTAACCGGTTAGAGAAAGGCTGCGCTTACTAGAGCTGGTGTCTGTAAGTGTGTTTTCTTGATTACTGGATATAAACAGTGGAATCACCCTTTAGGACACTCCTATTCAAGGGACACCTCCATTCAGGGGACTCAAAATTGGTTCCAGAAAAAAGGAAAATTTTCATTTAAGTAATGTTTGAATCTGTTCCGTCTAATAAAGCATCACCTCTATTCAGCGGAAATGTACACGTTTTCTGGGTCCCGAAAACTGGGTTTGACTTCCATGCAGGGAACACCTTAGCACTCAAAAAATGACTTATCACAAAGAGGGTTGATAGCGGAGCTTTTGGGCGCGAAGCGCGCCAGCGGAACACCAGGGTAAGTAAATCTACCCATCCCAGAAAATTTGGTAATCACGTGACCGTACACCGCCCGTCCGTCCTCATCACAGGGAAACCGAGGGAAAGACTTCCTTTTTTTCATTTTAAGTCAGCAAAATTTCAAAAAGGCTCTTTAGGGCAAAGTGTTTCAACTAACTTTGCAAAAAATATTTATTTGGATTTCACTTTGACCTACATATACAGTACAACATTGTTATCATTCTATTCTGTTTCTGTGCTGTAGGTAAAATCCATTCTTGAGTAAAAAAGCAGACAACATATTACAGTTGACATTTTGTGTTAAGTTTCTAATAATTGCAACTTATGGTGAATATTGCTTTCACCTGAGAAAAAGTTTACTTTGAAAATTCCTGCCACAGCCATACTCCAATGTCGGCCCCTTTTGCCTTGGGAAAAATCCGCTTTCAGTTTTTCCCAAGAGCTCAGCATTGTACAAGATATATTTTTTGGGACAAAACATAGGTACACAATGTTATGCTGAGTTAATAAACATACGATTAGCCTGTGGTACTGTACTCTGGTTTGTTACTTTACAAGCACATACATGTACATCGTATAAATGCCATGAAAAGCTTTGCAAAACTGAGCAAACTTGAAGAACACACAAGTCTGACAAATGCACATATATCTACCACCAAAAAACTACACTGCACTGTATTAATTTTAAAAAGAAAGGGAATTTGTGAAAGGGTCACTCTTTCACTACTTGCAGAGATTGTATAAGTGCAACAGCTACGGTCTTCAAAACGAATCATTACATTTGATGTTGAGATTTATCATCTGTTCTCTCTTAATCATCATGTGTGGTTTACGGCAAACTGCCCGCGTGTACTAAAAGTAATATATATACAAAAATTAATCATCAGTTATTCAGTGCACATAGTTTAAAAAAAGGGAGGAGGGGAGCTTGCATGGAAATAATTTTCTTGGCCACAAAATTAATGCACTTTCTCTGAACAAATCAGCCATGTAAATTCTCAAATTCACACCATTCTCTTTAAAAATTCCATTTCAATTTGATCAGCTGTCTATACAGTCCTCAATTCTTTTTTTACCAATAATTTTTTTTTACAATACATGTATAAAACATTATTCCTATCAATCAGCAAGTCCAAAGCAAAGTTCGTTTCAATGTTTTGATAAAATTTAGTGGAAGCGAATAAAGTAGGAAGCTGGTCATGAAAGCCCTAGAACAAGCTATTAAGCTATCAGCTGCCCCTCGCAGCCAGTAGGAAATTACTAGAACGCGCCAATGGTAATACGCCACGATAAAAATTAAAAATTTCATGTTAAAAAAACTTTTTCAGTATGCTCAAACAATCAAATATGCAGGTTAAGAAATTAAGAAATGCGCATCACCTAGCAAGATTAAGCTTATAAATGTTTTAAACCTCCTTTTAAGGTACAAGATTGCTATGTAATTTACAAATGTAAGCTTAAATTGGTTGATATTGGGTAAAAGAGATATTTGGTTTGACAAATGAATGCTGTCATGTTGAAGTAATAGCATCAGGTTACAGCTCATTTGAAAGAAAGCTAAATCGGCCTCAAAAACTTTAAGAAATCTTCAGCTTATAAACATGTCCCACCAGAAATCACCAGCGATCGCAAGTAATCCGTGCGGGTATATTTTAGAAAACAACATCAATCGCGGATCAGAGCCAATCTAGAGCACAAAAAACATAACCTAAGATCGGATCTACCTATACGGCTTCATTGGTTAACCTTTAAACTAAATACTAGCTGAATTAAAATACATAAAAACAAAAACCAGCTGCCAACAGTAGGACGGTCGACTTCTTGCCGCCTAACAGCACCTAAACAAGCCAGCATCGGTACTAGAGCTCACCTCACAGAAACATCCTTCAGTGGACGAATCAAACGATCCAGGCTCCACAAAGTAAAGCAACAAGTAGAATTTTAAAAGCAGCTGCCCATTCATATCGGGAGAATTCCAAAAGACAAATCGATTTGCATCTCGTTGCGAGTGAAGTTACCAATATTTTCGAGGTTCGCGGCAAAGACGGCGCATGCGCTCCTGGAGTAGTCCGCGCTACAAAATGTGGCCAATGCGGATTGGCTCAAAACGTGAACTCAGGGCAATTTCTCTGATTAAAATATTCATTCGACACTATGATGCAAACGCAGTGGCCAGGATAGTTTGTTTTTTTTTTAGTTTAAATTCAGGCCAAGATTGAGAGGGAGCCATTTTGAAACTTCAACTTGTTGTTGTTGCTTTAAATTCTAATAGTTCGGCAAATAACAGTAATTCGAATAAAATATTGCAAACCGAACGGTAATTTAGATGTAATTCAAACATATTAACGTAAGTTAAATCGGGCAATAAAAACGTGCAACTTGTTTTGTAATATTCCGGGGGGAGCCTCGTCCCCAGGGTGGGGCTGGGGTGAAGGGGGAGGTACTGAACCAATATTTGAGTATGGATGAGTCGCTGAAGGTTTGAAACCCTGACCCGGTTTAGGACAAAAAAAATCTAAAATACATACCCGGCTAAAGGCAACAACCACAACTTTATTACCCTGTTTAGGACAAAGGAAAAATGAACGCTGTCCTGTTTTAAAGCCAGTATTGGCAATTGCAATAGCGCAAATTCACGTTATTGGCTTCTGTATACTTGGTGTACAAACAAAATTTATCTTGCAAATCCGTCAAATTAATCTTGCAGGAAATGCCCTGTTGACAGACTCACACAAATTATGCACCCTGTTTAGGACAGAGAGGTCAAAAGCCACTCCTTGTCCAGCGGTACTTTCACGTATAGGCCATAATTATAAGGGAGTACAACCGGGGGGGTGATGAAACGAGGGCCGACCCCAAAAATGTCCGCTGGAGAACGTCTAACGGCCCAAGAAAAGTATTTTTAGATGCAAATACCCTGGGTGTTAGAGGTATTTTTTCTTAATTGTCGTGGTTTGTTCCGTTATTTTGAAGGAACAAAGTTAAGAGATTTGAAGAGTCTCACCGACCTCTAGTATCCGGCTGACCCAATGATGACGATATAACCGTCCCATGCCTTGTTGACTACTCCACGCTACGCACGAAATTTGCATACATGTATGTGACCCACGCTTTATAAACTCATGTAACGAAGCAATAAGTAGTTGTGACCAACAGTAGATTTGCTGTTGTTGTTGCTTCTTTTTGGGGGTGAGGGTGTAAGTAAACGTGCAATCACTAGGGGTTTCTTGGCCTGAGGGGGCGTATATAGGCTGATTCAGGAATAGGCGCATGCCACCCCAAAGGGTATGGTTTTTGCACCATTTCGATCTGAAAACATGTATAAACGTTTTTTTTTTTTTTTTTTTTTTTAATTTAATGTCTGTTTAAAAAAAACATGTATAAACTTTGTCCATATAATATGGTCGGGAAACGGGTATGGTTTTCGAGGGAATTACGGGAGTGTGTGAGCGTATTTGTCATTTTAATTCCAAATGAATGAGAAAGAAAGAAGAATATGCGAATTGGAAATCATGGCCGGCACTCTTTTTTTTTCGTGGGGGAAGGGGGAGGGGGGAACCCCCTCCTTTTCATAGAATAATAAATAACTTTCTTTTATTTTACCACGGTCAACTCATTAGGACTTATATTAAAAACACTATTTTGGAAAGTTCAAGTAAACGTCGACTTGTCTATTTACGTACGTAGCCGGTTGGATTGAGACATTTAATTTTCTTATCAGCACTTCCACTTTTTAGAGTATCCTATCGTCAAATTGTAGGCAAAGAGAATTAAACTGAACTTGCTTTTTAAGCTCTGATATCCGAGTTTAAGTTTCGCACTAACCCTGGGTTACCTTAACCCAGCTTCGAACAACCCGACCCAGGTGGCCCGTCTTTCAAATGTCCCTGGTCGGGTGCAGGCAGGTCTGAAAACGGATGTGGAAAATGACATATTTTGGTCTGAAACTGTAGGGTCAAGATTAATAGGGAAGCCGGGCGGCACACCCCAACCAAGAATTGCCAGGCGAACCACCCTCTACGGGTTTCTTGCATTGCTAGCCTCGCGAGGTTCTGCGATACACGTATTTCTAGTATTATAATATATAGATTACGCCAGGGCTAAAAGCGAAGCTCTGGTTAATAATACGTGTAAACAAAAACAAAAACAAAAACAATTTTAATTTTAAAATCGTGTAATGCTAAACGGGGACGACAATGAAAATGGCTTCAAGACTAATAGAACTAATTAGCAAAAAAAAACAAATTGCACGTGCAGCACGCTTTTTTGTTCTTCCCTTGCCGTTGTTTTGCACGACTACAACGCTGTTTTGTACGACTAAAACGTCAAACTTCCTAGTTACACATTATTTTTATGAAGGAATTGTCGTACGTGCTTGCAAAATATATGGTTTCCTGCGTTCATGTTCGCTTTTATTTTTTACTGCCGCTCATTTTCACCTTGCTGGCCGCTAGCATTTCTCATTTTCTCACCGCAGCTTTGAATTTCCATGTTTTTCTTCCCACGAAATTCGTCTCCTTTGTTTTCAATAACTCGCTCTAGCTCTTTCTCTGTTGTCCACGTTAATGTAAACATAAAAAATAACGCCGAAAAAGACACGACTATGTTGTTGTTGTTTCTTCTAAATAAAACCTTGAGTCGCATTTGGGTTGCCATACCTGTTGATTGAGTTATTTTACATTGGTATGCCTGTGGTGCGGACGGGCGGTCGCTCGCTCGGTGTACGGTCACGTGATTACCAAATTTTCTTGGATGGGTAGTTTACCACATTTTCTTACCCATGGTGCTCCGCTGCGTGCTTCGCGCGTGAGAGCTCCGCTATTAAAGAGACACAGGGGTTTCTACAAGGCATCAAAACGAATGACAAACAAAAAAGCTGGTGTACAAAGTGCTCTTTATTACAACGTGCGTTTCCCAAACTTTAAAAGCATAGACAACAACATTTGGTAGTAAAGGTCCTTTAGGATGGGTTACCTCTTAAAAGCTCTTCGATTTCTATTAATACTAGTTCTTTTTTTACTGACATATGCGCCCGAGCTTGCATTAGCCAAAGTTCAACACACTATTTTCAACTTTTCAGACAGCTTGTAGCTTCTGAAAGTGCGTTTTTATATGACGTTGCCGCGGCCTTATTTGTCTTATTTCCAAAACCGATTGACCTGCCCCTATCCAAACCTCTTATTTCACTGGTCCCTATAACCTGCACTACGCATTGTTTTCAGGGATAGGGGCATTGTTATATCACCATCCCTATTGTTTTCCCAGCCAATCAAATTGAAATAGCTGCAGGACAACCCTCCAAAACAATGAACGACAGCCATGCTGGTTAACCAAGCGACCAAGCCTATCCGTTGCCTAGTCCCTAGGCCTCATTATTGCGCGCGTCTGAAGCGTTTCGGATCACGTGGTCTGAATAAGTTCTTGTTGAGCGTTGGATACTTCACCGAAACGCATTGACCGAGAAGACTAGGAAGACGCAGAACCAGGACTAGGCACGCCAATCCCGTGAGAGTTAATCTCATCCCAATCTTTGATTTCTATTTGCTCTCGTTTCACAGTTCTGAAAGTTGAGTTGTATTGGAATGGCGTTCTCGAGCATGCGCACGTGTTGAGTCTAAGAGCTTTTAATCACTTTATATGAATTATGACATACAAGGAACATCCGTAACCTGACAGGTAAAAACTTTCACATGTCAGGTAATAAAAGGTACCTTGAAGAGTGTAATCATCACACAAATACCATGGTTAAAATTAAATCCGTCCAGCACATATTTTGTAGTTATATTATTATTTTTTTGTTTTTATTTTTTTTTATCTCAGGTAATTTTTGGCTTTCTTTTACTTTTGGGTATGTTAATGTACGCTAATGAAGTTAAAACAATAAGAAAAATAAAAATTACGTGAGGTAAAAAAAAATTAACTACAACGTTTACATTTAATAAAGTAAAAAGTCTCGTATTTAGAAATTCAAAGGGGATTTACTCAATGTTATAGCGAATAAAGCATCGAAATTAAACTGAGGCTGCCAGGAGTCGACAGGCAAAGCCGTCTTTCGTTTTTGTCTTTTCGTTTACTTGTTTTTTTTTAAATTTTTTTCTCGAAAGTTGGTGCTGGGATTCCTCTTCAAAAATTTATCTGAGTGATAATTTTGTCTTGTAAACATATGGTTGGTATGATGAATACACTCTTTAACTATTTTAGTTTCTTTTATTGGTAGGCATAAAGAATTTTGTGTTTAGCCACTTTCCTAAGACGTCTATACATACAATACTACATGTTTTCTACGATCGATGGTCCTGGTTAACTTACCGGTATTTTCTCATACGACATTACTTTGTGATCCGTTTTTTTAACTTACTTGAATTTACATATTCATTTATTTTTTATTATTATAATAATTTTCGATACTATTATTTCTACTGTTTTTGGAATAAATGCGAAAGGTCAAGGTTTTCTCTATAAAAAGCTCCTTCTACTTTAGTTTACAGCAAACAAGTTTTAAATAAATGAAAAGCCACCTAGTGGAAATGCTGAATAAAGCCATTATTATTGTTATTATTATTATTATTGATATTATTATTAATATTATTACTATTAAATCTCAGCTAAAAACGACGAAGACTAACAATTAGGAAAACGTCTTGTTTCATGATTTTTTTGTTCTTTTGTTTTACGTCATTTGTGTCCGGAACACGAAGTTAATGCCCATACTTGTATTACTACGCTTTTCACAAACATGTGAACTCTACACTTCAAAAGCCGTCTTATGGAGCGTATTCACTCACGTGGCGAGGATCTGTGCAAATTTATCGGAACAAAATAAGTTTTTTCACATAAGTATGGCCACCGTAGTGTCATGTGAATACACTCTATAGTCTTCACAATTGCGTTTTCCGCTGCCGTCAGTCATAATTACGATCACAAGCAAGGGATCTTGAAACACAGAAACACACAAACCGGATCGAAATCCACCAGTCACAAATCACAAACCATGACCTTTTGAACCCATTTAAGTAAAGTTTTTTCCCATGAGGTCCGCTAAGATGATTGACAGCAGCGAAAAACGCAAACACCAGTTGGCTTTTGAGCTTCAGATTTCGCGTGTTTTTGAAAAGCGCGATAGAATCGCAAAGGCATTATTTTTTCGGCTTCGTTAACATTTTGTTCTGAGACTTTCCTCGTTGAACGCGCTACGTAATAACTATGGCGATTGATGAGGAAACCCACGTGGTGTTAGAAAACACCTGCAAAGAGTCACCCGGCTGCTCGGCTTCGCTGATACACTAGAAATTTATTTTCTGGCCAATCAGAAGCAGGCAATTCATTCGCTTCCATAAGAGAAAGTGCCCAGGGCCCGGTTGCATGAAACTCCCGTAACAGTTACGGGTATACGTACGTGTACTCGTAGCTTAAAGTGAGTTGCATTAAATCACTTAGGTGGTCCACTTAGGGAATTCAGTCAAGTGGCTGCACTTACGATTTTCTTAATTGTTGTCACTTAAGAATCGTTTATGCAACGGAAATTGGCATGGGGGGTGTTACATAAAACTTCATTTACGGGAAAAATAGCAGTTAAAGAGATCTTTTACTGAGAAGTGAAAAAAGTCTTTTCTTTCCCTAAATCCGTTCTAATGTGCTTTGTTTACCTCCGAGAAATATTTTACATCGAAGTTTCTTGTTTTGTTTGTTTGTTTTTTTTTTAATGATGAAGCATTTTCTCCTGCTGATATAAAATTAAGTGGGCACTTAATTGCAGGCTTTATGCAACCGAGCCCAGGGGCTCTTCTCGATCACATAGTAAACTTTAACCTTCAACATTCTATCGTCCAGATTAGCAGCTCCTGGGTCTCCGAGGATGGTGTTATCTAATCACGTCTTACTTTTTCAAAGGAAATTTTACAATCGACTCAAATACTTGATCATTACAAGAAACTCAGCATGCACACTTGATGTATAAAGCTTCTAAAATTAAGTCACGTTATGTAGCAATGGATCCCGATTGACCCTAGCAACTGTTCCTCAACCCACAAGTTGAAATATCATGTGTACAATAAATCAAACAAGAAATGATATATTCGTTGGTCGTAATTGGAACCAAACGCGATTCAACAATAATCGAACTCAGAATTACCGTGAAGAATTGGTATAGAAGATAAACACAAACAATTACACTTTTTATACTAAATTAATGGAACACTCCTTGCTGTGTCAAAACTTGTGTCAGGGGTAACCAACGACTGTTTTCGGTGAATTATCTGTTCGGAGAAGCAAATATTGCCCAGAATTTTCCTTGCTGGGGAAAGACTAAAAATTGTTAGGTTACCATTCCTTTCAGGTACAATTTTCGAAGCTTATGTAATAAGTTCCCTACGATTTTCTAAAGTTCAATTTCTCATATTTTATACTCAGTCCCCCTAATTTTCGTAGAAAAACGAAACTTAAAATTTTCCGATCTAAAAATGCGATGGAGAGAGGTATAAAAAGAAATTATCACTTTCGTAAAACGTTAAATTGCATCTAAAATTTTATGGAAATAATTCTGAACTGAGCCCTTGTAATTTCGAAAAGACTGGAAAGCGCCTCTCAGAATGCATTTCTAGAGATCTAAAAGTACGCTGGAAAACTTAAAAAGAGTTTTTCCAGTGTATTTAAGAGGAAACCGTCGTTGGCCGGGTGCCCTTGTTATGTCCGGTGGAACCTTACAATGGACTGAATGCTCGTCTCTTTCTATCGTTAGCCTAATGCGTGACAATCCAACCCCAAAGGACGTCTGCGGGGAGGCTATCGTTAGCCTGCATAACAGGCGGTTTATTAGCCAAGCGAGGTGAACGCGGCATTTTCAAAAAAAAACCTGCGAAACGTGCCCGAAGCGCGAGAAGAGGGAGGAGAAAAATAAAGCGCTTGTCACCAGTCCATTGCTGTGGCTCTCCGGCCATCCTACACCCACAAGTATTGACTGACGGCGGTGATATCAAAAGCACCAATCAAAACACGATCTATTACACGAAAATTGTCGCCTTTCTGGCTACCGGAAACACCGACAGTAGCATAATTATAACCCACAGGAAATAACTGCGAGGACAAAGACTCAGTGAGGCAAAAGTAAGATTTGCTCAGTCAAAGTTTAGTTTATGTCCAACCACAGCGGCGAGAAAGAAAAGAGGGAAAACGTGTTGTTCAAACCAAATTCAAAGGTGACGAGCTTATGAACGCAACGTTCATGTAGTAAACGTGGGAAAAGCCACAACAATGGACTGGTAACAGGCGCTTTATTTTTCTCCTCGCCTCGTCACGCGCTTCGTGCAAAATGCCGCATTCGCCTCGCTTGTCTTATAAAGCGCCTGTTATACAGGCTATTTTATCGTTTAAGCGTTTTCAAGTGTGGACGGGCAGACACGATTCAAATACGCCACGTGTGGACGCGTAAATGAAAAACAAATGTAAACACAGATCGGAGACCGGTCTGCGTCGCGTCGTAGACTTATGTTTGGCACCATTTTTGCACCAAAACGACTGAAAAAACCTGGAAAGTCTGTAATCGCTAAATTAAAATGCATCTGCTTTTGATGTCCAGGATACTGCGACTAAAAACTACGATACTCGCAGACAGCTTCCGATCGTGTCACAGACCACCGAACTCGTACGTGCGTGCCGTTCAATTTAAATAATGAACTAAGGCCATGAATCAATAGAGTAATCAAAATGTTGAGTCATTCCGATGCTCTCTGCTTTGCAATACGTTTTAAAGTGATTTTTTGGGGGTGTAGTTTTTCTTTGAGTTCTGATGGTTTCTGCGTGCCTGGGGATAAAAAGACTGAACGGAACTCAAGCGAGATAAAATACCTCAACCTCGTCAGGTGAAAAGTTATTGGTTCCAGCCAGGATTGTATGACGGTCAGTAACTCCATTCGGGAGAGAGTAATAGCGGCCAAAATTAGAGTAGGAATGAGTATTCTGACTGGCATTATCAAAAATGAGTATGTCGCCCAGACCAAATACTGGACCGTAAATTGGCCCACAGTAAATAGCATCTGATGACTTGGCTTGTTTTACCATGCTCTTGAATGGTGCAAGTCCTTCCTTGTCAACCAGGGAGAAAATAAACGACTTGGAAGTAGCAGCAAAACTCTCCACAGACGCTGAAAAACAAGAAAGAAAAACCTGAATTATAATTTCGGCTTTCAACTACCTGACACTTAACATTCCCCCTTTGGGGGGGGTTACTCGTCCAATATCTGGGTAGAGGTGAGCCGCTGAGGGTTTGAGACCCTGACCCTGTTTATGGGACAACAACAACAACAACTTAAAATACATACCCTGTTTAGGACAAACTGCATGTACAAATATAATTCACCACTTTATTTTTGCTTTCTTTCTTTATTTTCTATCACTCTTCCTGCCGTAAGAATCAGGTTACTGTTTTAATTTTGAAATTTGACATGTAAAGTGTTTAGGGAAGACTTGGCGAAATTGTGTTTTTTTTTCCAGTTTTTTATTTAATTTATTATTTAAGCTAAATTTACATCGCACAAAACGTATACATATTACAACTTGACGAAACAAACATAAAAATAGCTGAGGTTACATTTATGCTTGAATTCGCTTAGTTACTTACAATAAAAGGAATGGACGGTGAACGGTGGACGGTGGATGGCTCAGCTTTGCAGGACACATGGCTAAGTCAAAGCGATTAGCTAGAGGGTAACAAGTGCAAGCAACAAATTTAAATAAGAAAAAATTTCCATTTGTTCGAAAAGACGGTGAAAGAATTACAGCGGAGTGCTTCTTGTTTTTCTATCTCAATGACGGAATTTAGTTTACTTTTAAAAAGAGTCATGGAGGGAGACGTACCTGCAAGTTTGCTCGAGTATATAAGATAACTCCCAATAAGAAGAACGAGATCAATGGCGGTAGAGGGTGCAAATTTAGAGAGGACTTCCCGTCAGATGCAAATCGGTTAGTGCAGTACTTCTTTATTCAGGATGCTTTGAGAGACTTATTGAACGTATGTATATATCAATCATCCTCAAACCACCCTGCTCATAATCCCTTATAATATGCTCTCTTTTAATCTTGTCGCCTTTACCGTCCCAAAGGAACTCAAAAGGGACTTTAAGATAGGTCACTACGGTCGCCTGGGACGGTTAGATAGATGTCACGTCACGCAAAACACGCGTGACCTTTTACCGTCGTACTTCTAGGACGGTATGTTTTCGCCGGGTTTCTCGTCGTGAAGACAACGGTGAAACCGTTAAGAGTTCATGCATACTTATTGTCACTTTTCTTCAAAAACTGAGTAGCCAATGGGTTAAATATGCGTTGGCTTGTGTTTACATTGATTTACCTATCGGTGAAATGAAAAAAAAAGCGAAAATGTCTGAGTTCATTCATAACTTAGCTCGCGGCAGCATGGCGACTGCTTGTTTTCTACCCAGTGTCGTCCACCATGGCAGAGGAAAATTGCCGAAAAGAAAGGTAAGGCCCAGTTGAAACGTTCATCTTTTCATGTACCGAACTTAATACCTATTTAGGTCGACCCGAATGGTTCGAGGTTGATTCAGGCGTCGAACTTAAAGTATAGTCGAACTCGATTCATTTTCACGATTTTCAGTGGTCTAGAATGCTTTAAACAAGTGAAAATAAATTTTAGTTATTTGTGCTTTAGTTTCGGCACATGAGAAGTTTGACGTTTCAACTGGGCCTAACAGTGATGATTGTAGCCGTCTTTTTATAACTTAAAACTGTATTTTTATCAAGAAAAGATTTCTTTAACTCAAAAGGTGTTGGCTTAGGAAAGGAAAGTTCAAATAAAAACATCGACTACAGTTTTGAAAACTAGCTAGCTTTAATTTGTACCCTTTTTCTTCTGATTGGTATTCTTCGTATAAAGTAAGAAACTCTTCTTCAGTAATTGAGCCTTCTGCGAAAGAAATTACAAGCGAGTTTCGCACATGACTTCACCGTCCTCTGTTTTGTTGTCCGATCTTAAATTGAAAATTTTCGCGGCTTCTTACCGTCATGGCCCCAGGCCGCCCGTATACGCATCCAACCGTCCCAGCCTACCGTAGTGACCTATCTTAAAGTCCCTAAAAAGAAGTTTGTTGACCGTTTGCAGTGCGTTTGCATAAGTAGGGAGCGGAGTCAATATAAATGAGTTGGGAGACCAGACGACTTTTGACAGGGGCACCCAGCGAGAATATAGTTCAAAACCACTTAAACATAGCATTGTTAAACGTATTTTAGTATTTAAACGATAGATATGGGGATATTTTTATCCCCTAAAAATTTTTTATCTGTTCGGATTTCCTAGCTGAAAGTCTAGTGATTCGAAAATTATAGGGATCGAAACATACCTTTTCGAAAATTTCAGCTAGAAAAAAGGGTCCCGAAAATTCTAGGTGACCGTTTTAGGGTAAAAATCCGTTAAATATGGGCAATTATACCATGTTTTAGATGTTTGAAAATCCTAGGAGAGGCAGGCAAAAGCAAGAAACTTGACAAAAAATGTTCCGAAAACTCTAGATCTCAAATCATCTTCCGAACAGATATTTTCCGAAAATTGACGTTGAGTGCCCCTGTTTTGATAAGAGTGATTTTTCCCAATAAGGTGAGTCTCCTAAATTGCCATGTTTCAATAACGTTTTTTATTTTCCCAATCCTCTCATCGTAGTTAGAACGGAGCATTACGTTTCTGTCCTTTGCGAACCACACACCTAATGCAAAGACTTTCCCCTCCACCCAGGAGATATCAGGTTTGTAGCACTCTATAGGGCCTCTGTTTTTTGCCGAACCCAACAGAGCACTTTTGGTTTTCTCAGAATTTACCTTAAGGCCAGAAGTCACTTGAAACCCATCTAGAACCTCGATTGGTCTACGAAAGGAGCCCTCTGAGCCATCGAGTATCAACGTCGTGTCATCAGCAAATTGGCTTAGCTTGTGTTCGACTTCACCCGTCATAAAACCTTTTACGTCTTTATCTCTCCTAATGAAATTGGCTAATATCTCGGCCGATATTATAAATAGATATGGCGACATCGGGCAACCTTGCCTGAACCCTCTACCTAAAGAAAAGCTCTACGAAACCCATCCATTGTTCTGGATGGCAATGGAGACCTGATTATAAAATAATCCGAACCAGTTTACTAGAGAGGGCCCAAAATTGAAATAGTTAAGGGCTCTTTCTATAAAAGCCCACTCTATCGAGTCAAATGCCTTCTCAAAGTCAATGAACATCAATAAACCAGGTTTATTCATATTACCTGCGTAATTTATAATACTGTCAATTAGAAAAATATTTTCTGCAATAGAGCGTCCCTTCAAGAAGCCACTTTGATCACCATTGATAATTTTAGGAAAAACCCGCCTTATTCGATTACCTATCGCTTTTATAATCGCAGTTTAGAAGAGAAATTGGCCTCCAATTTTTTAGAAAAAGAGGGTTTTTTGTCCTTCTTTGGTAAAAGAGAAATAATACCTTGTCGCTGCATCACCGATAGTAGCCCTTTTTGAAAAGAGCAGTTAATAGCATTCACTAAAAAGGGGGCAATGTCACTCCATAAAACCTTAAAAAATTCTGCTGGAAACCCATCTGAGCCTGGCGACTTGTTTGCTTCCATCGTCTTGAGAGCATTTAGACATTCATTCACATTTAAAAGACCTTCACAGGATGCTTTGGAATCCTCGTCGAGCCGCACAAAATTGTCATCTGCGGTGAAAAACCGGAGATTATCGCTTTCATTGTGTATTGATCTGTTGCTGTATAGTTTACTATAAAAGTCAACACATTCTTGGAGAATATCATTATCGGATGTTAAAGTTGTGTTGTCAGCTCCACAAAGATGAGTTATAACTTTGCACTTGAT
Source organism: Porites lobata (assembly GCA_942486035.1). Lineage (NCBI taxonomy): Eukaryota > Metazoa > Cnidaria > Anthozoa > Scleractinia > Poritidae > Porites > Porites lobata. The sequence continues at coordinate 3,325,504 of CALNXK010000029.1, forward strand.
CATGAGGTGACGTTTTTCTAAGTTGAAAAAGTATTTTGCATTTTTTTCACCTTCATTATACCAGCGGGTTTTGGACCGTAAGATAGTTCCCTGGGTTTTATATTCGTACATTTTTTCCAAGTTCTATTTTGCCTCAATCAGTTTTTGCTCCAATTCCCCTTTTAAAATGGGGGACATAGTGCCATCAATTTTTTTTCTCTAGGTAGGTGATCGTATCGTATTGTTTGGTTTCGTCCGTTCGCTTGGACTTAGCTTTTTCTTTTCCGTGAAAAATTGATGACTCTCTAACCTTAAGTTTAATCATCTCCCACAACAAGGCATCATCCACATCCTTGTCGTCTTTGTAGTCATCACATGTTTTAAGGATGACCTTCTTGATGCATTTTAAATATTCTTCGTCTATCAGGAAAGAGGTGTTAAGTTTCCATAGCCCAGGGCCTCTGATGTTTTCGGTAAGACCTAAGCTGAGGCTTATCATAGAGTGGTCGGTTTTGTAACCAGCTACGATATCAGACTTAGCCACTTTACCATAGAGATGACGACTTAAAAGAAAAAAGTCAAGTCGGCAGGATATAGATGGATTACGCCTTCTCCATGTAAATCTCTTGTCAAGGGGATTTGGTCACGCCAGATATCGCTTAGGTCAAGGTTAATTTGAATTTTTTCTACTTCGGTGAGCGCTTTCGTTTGCGAGGTGCCGAGAATGCCACCTTCCTTGTCCAATTTAGCATTTTTAATCAAGTTAAAATGTCCACCCAAGATGATGTTATCGCAATCAAATTCGAGTGTTCGGTTTTTAACATTTTGGAAGAAAAGGGGGTCATCCTTATTTGGAGCGTAGAGATTAACAAGCGTAAAACATAAGTCTGTGGTCTTAATTTCTAAAATGATAAAACGACCACCTGGGTCTGCGTAATCCCTGTTTAAAACGAAATCGAAATTATTTTTAAAAAGAATGGCCACACCCGCCCTTCGACTATTTTCACAGCTAAATAAAGCTTTATAACCCCATTCATTTTGCCATGAATCACAGGTTTCCTTCGTACAGTGCACCTCTTGTAAAAACAAAAAACATGGAAATTTTTCTCCCTGAGCCAATTAAACATTTCTCTTCGTTTAGCTTGCCATGATAAGCCTCTAACATTCAATGAACATATATTTAAGAATTATAATGGTGAAAACCAATTATTATTATTCTGCATTGAAAAACCATCCACCGTAACAAATATCTATAAAGCCAAGCAAGGATGTAGCTAACGAAAACTATACAGACGGCACACACGATAAAAGCAAAAAAAAGAAAAAAACCTCTTGCTGCGACTTCTACAAACGGACATTATACTACTACAGAGAGAGCATAAACAATACACTACTAGTTACGGGCTCTTTCACTAGGAATGGAAAGTTATGAGCTGGTGCGAACTAAGACCTTTAGGTAGTGCGTCTAATTGTTTGTACAATCCGGACGACTATTTGGTCGGAGCTCCGCCATAAACACATTTTTGAAGATGCAAAGCGATTACTCCTACTTTCTAGTTCCCTTAGTAACCACCATTACCCTTGAGCTTTACATCATAAAACTTCTTTTTTTTTTTTTACTCGGGCGAAAAGGCGTCCGAGGAAGAAGATTTGGGTCGATCTTTCCATTTCGGAGGCATCGAATTGCAAAGAATAAATAACACCCCAAAAGGCGGAGCACCGAAGTACACGTCCTTACACCTCGACCGTTCCAAGCATTCCAGAAATTGTTTGCCCTGTTTAGGACAGAGACGATGAAAATCATACCCTGTCCAGCGGCACATCCCCGTACAGGTCATATAAGATATTATCCCCTTCCCGGAACTGCCCGTTGAACCACCTCCTATATCGTTTTATGTGCGGTTTAGCTGTGCGTATTGTTTGTTGACTGTGCAGGTAATCATGGTCCGAAAGCTTGTTAATTACCACCGACTATCTCCTCTGGATATTATGAGCCACGGAAATGGAGCAGTTATACGTAGACGATGTAAACCCGCCGTGAAAGGATTTTCTTAGCAAACTTAAATTCGCCACTTTAGAAACGAGAAGGGAACTGGAGCCGAAATGCGACCCGTAATTGTTTCTGGAATCGTTACTGTCCCTAGTAACAGTACCAGAAGTCTTTACAAAAGTTAATTCGATCCAGATTCCTTCTTGTTTCTAAAGCGCCGTTGTTAACTATTAACCGATAACTCATTAAAACTTCATAAAGAAAAATGCAAAGAGTGGAATAAACGTTAAAATCTTTACTAACTTCCGAGAACCACGCCTAAAAGGAGGCGGGTGGATGGGTCCCCTTGATATCCTTAACACAGCAGGCTCTTCTCTCCCCACCCCCACAAATTTTAGGGCTGTTCAAGATCCACAAAGAAGGAATTCCTTTACTGCAGGAGTTTCTGTTTACGGCCCATTGTTAGAAATACAAGCTTAGCTAGTCATTCCCCTGTCTACAGAAGACAGTTCTTTAAGCAAGAGTCACAGTGATATAGCTAGTCTTTTATCCGCTATATAATGGTTAAACAGAATACTCAAAAGAGAAGGTTATTGCGACAGCAACCGCTGTAGGTATTACAGGTACGTAAATGACACCCACTATTTAAAGACCACTTTAGGTTTTATGTTTTTCCTAGCCTCCCAGGCAGACGTTCTTAGAGGTTCGTCACGCGTTCCTGCGTGACGAACCCCTAAGAACGTCTGCCTGGGAGGCTATGTTTTTCCCAGTGAAGGTCCCAGGGGAATTTAACTTTAATTCAACAAACCAAAACATACAAGCTCCTGATGTCTACTGAAAAAACCATGTCAATACACAAGTCTACGAGGATAATATTTATCTCAAATGTCGTGACTAGTTATCTGTTGTCAAAGTGACTGTATTCACGTACGTACTGTACGGTTCTAGTCAGTGTTTTATTATTATTATTATTTTTTGCAACTAACTGGCGCCTTTTTGTGTAGAATACTGCATTCAGTTTTGATATATTTCGCACAAGGCAATTTCATGATCATTAAAGCTCTTGATTGGTTCTGGAATTGGTTACTTGTTTTATTATTTGTCAAATATAGCCTAAGCCACTCCAGATTGGTTTCTTTAGGGGTTTAATATTAATTTTGCGGACTCCGTCCCTTTTATTGCCCCGCCCCCGGCGAAAAAGTCACTTACACCAAGGAATATCAGTGTATCCTCCGAACACGTACTGGTCTTTTCTGATGACCGTAATCGTATGATTTTTCCCATCACATCTGCTGTGGAAGGTACTGACAGCCCAGCCATGAGTGGAGGTCTGCCAACACAGGGCCCAGTTGCTGTCATTCCCAATCGCAGGCGAAAGAAACTGTGTTACCACAGTTGAGATAACATCTAATGGTGAAAGAGAAAAAATACCTCTTATTAGCCGAGTTTTCGGTCCGTACTGTAAATTACGGACCGAGATTTTTTCCAATCGATTTATTCGCGCTTGCGGCCATGCATAAATCGATGGAAAAAAACAAGGATCCGTAATTTACAGTACGGACCGAAAAAACGAGGCTTATAAGATGTTTATTATATGGCTTCTTCCTGTTTGGGGGACCGGAAACAAGTGCAGGACGCACGATTTGGCAGTCATTTGACAGGTGTCAAAAAAGAAAGTTTTTATTGGCGCACGAAACCAATAGGACATAACAAAGGCTTTCCGAGAAAGTAAAAACAAATTTGCCATGTTAAAAAAGTTTATTCGGTCAAAACTAAGAGCACAGTAAGTTTTAGCTCGTTAATGTAACGCGGAGTATTTTGGAAACCGGACGGACGTTGTGTCTGTCTAGAAGTCGTTTCCATCTTTCCTCCGTTTGTCCTTTTGAAAAAAACACTGCAAAAGGCAAAGAAACTTTTCAAGGTAAGTTTGTTGTCATTGTCGAAGGATTCGCTCGTTAATTGTTTTTGGGAAAACCTCTCTTTCTGCCAGTTCATTCTCGTCTTCAAGTGTGATCTGCGTTGAAATTTTTAAACACCAACGAGAATTCTCTTCCTCGGTAAGGTTACGAGTCAGTTTCTACACCAGCTTCATTCTCATTAAAACAGAGCCAGGTTAAAATTTGGAAAGGCAAAGTCAACATCCCAGTCCTCAGAGTTCACATACTTATTTCAAAGTTTATGCGATGGAAACTCAGAGCACTGTAAGTATTCACTCGTTAATGTAGCGCTGGAGTCTTTTGAAAACTGGACATAATTGTGTCTGGCTCGAACTCGCTTCTATCTTTCTTTCGTTGGTCTTTGAAAAAACACTGCAAATGGTAAAGATGCTTGTCAAGATAATCGGGTGGAGGTATGTTTGTTATCATATTTGTTGAAGGAATTACTCATTTTCTCTTAGGCAAAACATCTCGAATCTCTGCCTGTCGATTTTCGTCTTCTTAACTGTGTACTACGATAAAATTTTCAAACACTGACTAGAATCCTGTTCGATAAGATTACGAGTTAGTTTCTTCATCGCCTTCGTTCACAAATAAACACAGTTAAAATGTTGAAGGCCAAAGTCAACATCCAAGTCCTCAAGGTTGACAGGCGTTTTATAACTTTATTTAAACATTTTTTCCCAGGTAAAGAGATTTAGACCTCCGAAATGAGCATTTTCTTTAAAAATTTTGGTCCTTATAGCAAGTTACGTACCGCAAATTGACCAATCGCATGGCGAAAACAGACTCAGCCATATAATAATGCAACTAATTTTTTTCACAGTCGTGTAAATTTGCTGGGGACATTTTATATCCAGCTATCCCCGTGCACGAAACTTGCGGGAAGATATCATTGTTAATGATATCGGATCCATGTAGGATTTAAAATTGGTCCATATTTATCAGCCATCCGCATTCAACAGCTTCCTACATTAGCTGTATGGTTTTGTGTTTTGGCGGAAATGCAATGCAAATAACAAGTATCTAACCAATTTCGCATCGGTTGCCGGCAAATCCTGAAGGGCAATTGCAGTTGAAGCCATTGATTAGGTCGATGCAAGTTCCGTTGTTCAAACAAGTAATATTGACACAGTCATTTATATCTGCAGGAGAGAGGATCAAAGATATTAAAAAAACAAAACAAAAACAAAGAAAATGCTAAATGTACCTTTCAGCTAAGGTACATTAGACTTAAGCAAGAGTCAAAATACAACTAGTAAATGTAAACGTTGTTCTAGGGGTTGGTGGAGAAACGTGTCTATAAATAGGTCACTTCACCGATCAAGCAGAGAAATTGAAATTTGTGGTCGGGAAACTATAAGGAAAAGTAAAAGTTCAGCGTGATACTTATTGGTCACTTTTCTCTCAAAGCAGTTTTTAAATCTTCTCAGTTAGATTTTTTTTTGTTTTAGTGAGCTCAAAGAAGTAAAAGTCAATAATATAATACCTAAAATCAGTACAAAAGCTTTATTCTGATTACCGCTCCCACGTGCAAAGTGCGTTAATAGTGTGTCACCTGTGATTGTGTTATAGTTAGTGGCAACATTGTTTCAGCTCAGTATTTCTTACTCGTTTCGCAGTCTTTTCCGGTGAATCCTTTCACGCAGATGCACTTATATCACATTATGGTACAGCGAAATGCATTTTCCTGTGTTCTTACAGGGGGAACTGTCACAAGGAGACTACACAAAGGAAAGCATACGGCTGTAAGTAAAGACCATTTGATGGCAAAGTCAAAACATAATCCAGTAACGTGACGCACTAATCATTTATGCATATTACACGTATGCTGAATTTACGGCAGATTCAGCTATTGACTTTCGTCGACCAAGTTGAGCTCCAAGTTTTAGTTACATGTACAATTATTCCACCTGCGAGTTGTTGGGTATTGGTTGGCTATATCATCTCTATGGAACAAGTGCGAGTTGAATAAATGTTTTATTTAGTGAAAATGCCCACAAAATATCGATGAATCTTCCGGACTTTATTTTGTTACTACAAATGAGAAAACACAAGGCACTTCCACTTTTCAGGCTACCAAACTGCTGTCATTAGTCATATCTGTGTCTAAGCGAACGGAATGACTGAATAAAAAAAATACAGAAATAAATAAATAAAACATCTTAGCGGTGAGCACTTTCTAAAATTCATCAGGATTCTCCTCTCTCGGCACCTAAAATAATCGCAGATGATTTGAAAGTTGAATTTCATTTTTAGCGCAATTACAAACTAAAATTCCCTTCAGTTAGCATGCAATAAGCTTGTGTAATTAAATGAATTTAACTCGCTTGGTCATCAAATTATTTCAGGGAGCCTCCGGCTGGTTTTGCTGAACGAGAACAGAAGCTATATCTAATGCCTGCATTAATTGCCCCAGTGAGTGGGTTCACAGCCTGTTGTATTCTCAGCTAGTTGCTTCTGGTCAATGCATTCTTTTGACGCAGCCCAGGATGTAGGATGAACAGGCTGCAGATATATATCGGCGAGTGGCCTGACGATGGCATAAAGAGCCACTGCTTGGCCTCTGTCGTAGCTGGTCAGGATATCTTTTAAATGCATTTTTTCTGCGTTTTTCTATGAATTCTAATGAAACTCCATCTTATATTCCTTATACTTTGTAAATTTCTTCGTCCAATTAAATTGCATTTTCTTGCAATCTAAGAATTAAAACGTTTTTTTTTCGGGCACAATTCTTTCCTCCTGACTTTCAGTTGGCCTTTAAGGAGGCTGAACACAGTTTCTTTAGAGGTACTTTATCACTTTTATGCGAATGTTAACATTTTTATCAGGAGGAGATATGCAGCCAATAAGTGAACAAAGACTGGTACGAAAATTATCTGCTTTTGTCGCCTTTGATATATACATGTAGCGTGGATTCAACGAGTGCTTAACTGTTGAACATGCTTACTTTTTGTCTTATTTTGTTAAAAAAATTAAATACTTTTAAAATTTGGCTAAGTTGTTTTAAAAAGTGGGGGTAACAAATCGTAAGTTGTGTACTAACTCATCAAGAAATCTACTAATAACTAGACTTTGTGCAAACCTAATAAATTCGAAATTTTAGGCTTGTTTTCAATCATCCATGTTGAACTTACGGGTATACTGCGTAGGATCTCAAAGTAACGACATCGGTAAGATAAAAGAAGGAAACCTATTTAAAATAAGACGCACGCGATCTAGGAAAGGGGATAGCGGCGGGAAAAAAATATGGTCCTCTCTGTCCCTTCTCCCCCTGCACTACTATCTCGGAGCCTATATAACAGGCTACAAAAATCGAGGTGTTTCTCGAAATAAGGAAGATGAAAGAAAAGATAAAAAAATACATGTATTGGAAATATTAAAATAAGATCAAGTAAGGGGAATTTTGCGCAGCTCTAACAAATGTAAAGCAGACTTTGATAAGTCCCTTAATTATTGTCTCCGTTTTTTGGAAAACTTGATGCTTGCTTTTTCATAGTGTAGAACTTCTACCGCCAGTAACATGTGTTTCTTGTGACGCAATAACAAAAGCTGTTTTTTTAAATAACAAAACACGAACGGTTCATCAGTTACAGGTGGCAGTCCTATCTTTGAATGTGCGTTGCTATGGCAATATCCTATTGAATCAGGCAAACATTAGCATCAAAGTGGTTGGCGTGTGTGAAAAAGAACGAAGAATTCGAAACAATAAATACTGTTGCGACAAGGCAGTTTACTCGTTTAAATTCATTTATTGTCAGGAACGTTTAATGGGTACGAATTTCGTCAGTTGAATGTTCCCATAGGTTAACAGGTCAGGTACTTTGTGTTGCCATAGTAATGTCCAAACAGAACAAGAAAAGCACTAGCAAGAGAGAAAGTTTCGGGGCCTCAGTTAACTTTCAGCACGAAAACTATAGACATTCATTGTCTTCACTATATGAGGTCAATTACTTCAACGAGCCGAACCCTAGATTAAATTCAGCTTACTGTAAACCTACAAAAGTTGGGATTAAATTTTCTTTGTTTCCCTTTCGCTTTGTTTCATGGATTCAAAAAGCAACGAATTTGACATACATGTCGATGCTTAGATGACATCGATATAATTAAGGACGGCAAGCAATATACATTTTTATCTTTTGCACTCCCCCGTGGGTTTGCTCAGTTGAGTATTTAGTGAGGTTTTGAGAGTAACGCTGTTTCATTTACCCAGAAATTTGCAGAGATGCTACCGAATTTCAAGGCGTTGTACTGATATAGTCTAACCGGCAAAAGATTAGCCTAAAATAGGAATATTAAAACGTTTCTGTAACTTTTAAGGCAAGCCAAGTATGCAAGCAAATAATAAGCAAATTCATGATATGACAAATGTGTTTTAAGAGCTGAACGCTTTTGTCGAAAAATATTTCAGTCGAGACCTTTGTCTGCAACTCTCCCCTCACTAACGTTTAGGACATTCGAACATAAATATATCGATTTCATCAAGTATGTTTGGGCATCAGCAGATGGTCAAATTAAAGGTTTAACTGAAAGGTTTAACTTGGTTGTAAGACTTTTATGAGGTTTTTTTATTTATTTTTTTTATCCAAACTCATTAGCCAATTCCTTTGCATTTGAAGCACAACGTAATCCACTGCATTCAAGATTTGCCAAGCGAAGAGGTAAATTTTGATCTACAAATGCTAACTTTCGAAACTAGCGAGAGTCAAAAGAAAATAATTACACAAACAAACAAGAAGAAACTTTTTATTTTCCCCAGAAGGAACATTTCTGATTAATTAGATGTTTGACTTACCGGAATATAAAAGTGATGAAACTCTTTACTGGCGTTGAACTTGTCCGAGTTGTTAAACTTGTCCGATGGCAGGAGTTCGCAAAGAAGTTTGCCGTTGACATCAGGGAAGGCAGCCACATTGTAGGAAAAACATGAAGAATTTTCTAAACAGGCGTAGCCACAATCGTTTTCGTCTTGAATAAGATTTCGTCCAATACTTGTGATATTCAGGTAGGAAAATTCACTTATCATCATTGCCAGAAATCGTGGACATTTCGCGCCCGTGATCAATTGTCAGCGGAATCTCGTTTTTAAAATGGCGGACAAAAACTATCGTAGTCAGGGAAAGCGTATCCCTTGCGATTTTTTAAATAATTTGAGCTCTGTGGATCTGTTTTACGAAGAAAAAAGCTGGAATTAAACACCTTGCAAGAAAATGTTAGGTTTATACGCGGCCGAGCGGCTGATAGCAACAAAACAGTACGCGGATGTACCTTTCGTGACATTTTCGTGACATTTTCGTGACAATTTTGTTTTTAAAACCAAGCCTGGTAGGCTAATCGAGGATTTTTGAATGCCTGGAACCTAGTTTATATCCCGTGAAGCATCTCTGGAGTTGTAGCAACAAACAAAATGGCGATTCGGTGAGGTTTGAGTTGTGAAGCTTTGTCCGACCGAAATGTGTCATTCGCAACCATGGCGTCCATTACTGGACTACAGATGGAAAACTGAGGGGAAATAATGCGCCTTTGGAAGTATTTTGCAGTGCAAAATCGTCCTTTTAACGACTGTTTTGGAAACATCTTCCATCGCAGAAGTGATATCGAGTCGGGCAAATTTACTTCAGTGAAGGGTTTATCCTCTAATCGACGAGTATTTCGCATGACTTCGGCAAGATTTTAAGACAATGTATGGAGAAATGGAGCGTACAACAAGGAATAAAAGTGGCCACATCAGGAAGTAAGTAAACCTACTTCTAATTAGCTATTTTTAACCCAGATGCGAGGGTTACACAACACTTAACATGTTTCGAGTCGGGCACCGAACACCCGTGAGCTTATAATCGATATATTTGAAAAAGTTTCGTTATCTCCATACATTTTCTTATACGAATTCGCAGCCATTGTGGCCTTAGTGCGCACGCGCAACCGCCATCTTGTCCCTAATTTCTGGCAATGAGTTGACGTAGAAAAAGTTACCAATCGATCCTTGACTGAAAGCTGTAAGGAAAAAGTAAAAAAAAATGAAAGCTTTAGGAATGTACTGAAAATATGTTCCAAGGGACCCAGACTACTAAAAATACAGACTACACGAACACAGGTTAGAGTGTCACCTGTAGAAATACTTGGAAATGTAGCAAAGATCCCCATTACGACGACATAGTTTCTGAGAAGTAGTGGATAGCCTTCCATGTTGTTAGAGTAAGTCGCAGCGCAGTCGGCCACGGTCTTGTTCAAAAATTTACCTTTGTTTGAAGAAAGCTTCAGTTGTCTAGGTCTAAATGCGTTTGTTAGCTTCCTTGCTGTCAAAACAGACTGAAATTCGATCTTTTTATTGCATTGATAGACACGTGGTGTTGCACCTCTTTGACAAACTGCTATACTCTAAGTAAATTTTTAAAAAAGGCTTCTATTTGACCAAATTAATTCCAACTAATTGAATACTGAAGACAGTTTTCAAACAATTTTTTAAACAATTAAGCAAATTCCTTTCTTATTGGGTTCAGAGCCAAATTATTGGAAATTTGTTCTTTCCTTTTCTGAAGAGGCCTATCTTTCCATCGTATAGTCCAGTCTTTTGTGACAGTTTAGGATCTAACGTCGCTAAGTGTAGGTAATTATGCAAATCGAAAAAAAAAATAAATGTTGACGTGTAAAATAATTTCATTGAATGGTCTGAATTTAGGTAAAAGTTGCAAATCATATGTATAAAGGCTTGTTAATATTGATGGTTCGTAAATGTCAATAAATAAACGATAGTTGTAGGGATGTAGCTATCTAAAAACACGTACGTACGCATATGCGTACTTGAAAATTAAAGGGTTAGTTAATAAAAGCAAAACCAAGGGTAACGACATGTTTACAGCAAAACCTTCACAACCTGCTTTAACTTCCCTGAGTCTCAAACTAAATCGTACATCAAAGGAGAAGAAACCAACAAACAAAAAAAACAAAAAAAATACAATGTGCTATTAGAAATCGAGAGGAGACGTTGTTACGTCACGTTGCCATGGTAGCAAAACTTTTCGATCACAACAAACCTTGGTCCTGCAAATATGGCAGGAAAAAAAATGATATGTGTGAATTTTGGGGGCATGATTGCACTCATGATCAGGAACAGAACGGCAGCCCATCGGCCTTTTGTCAGTCGTTCGGAAATGAAAATGACCGTCAGGCTGTATCAAGAAAGATTGTCGAGATTCAGAAATTTTGCTTTCATGGTAACGTGGCGTTTCTCATTTCTCTAAGGAAGGGCTCAATAAGAGTAGGAAACTAGAGGAAATTGACAACGTGTACTGAGATTTAAATTTCCCGTGCAACATGGGCCGCCGACTGACTAAAAATTGCTTCCGCTTAGCAGTTTGGTTTAATCAGAAAGTCAAAAAATTCCAAAGGCGTATTTGGTAGATGATGCTCCGTATAATCGGCTCTGTCCACAGGGGGATAATTTTTACATCCATTCATTATAAAGAGGCCTGGGCATGTTTGTTGTCCTCTCATCCATGAGAGGAGCAGCTCCCACATCACTGATCAAAAAAGTACATCGGTGGATAATCTCCTCTGCCGAATGAATGACGACTCGTTGAAGTAATATCATCAGGATATTTATTTGAAGAAAAAGCTAAATCGACGACAAAAAATTAATGAAAACAACAAACGGCATGCCTACCAGAAATACCCAGCGAACTCAAGTAAGCCGTGTTAGTAAAACTATTTAAGAAAACAACATCAGCCGTAGATCAATGCCAGTCAAGAATAGAGTACATAAAACATAGTCTAAGCTCGGAACTACCTTTACAGCTTCATTGACTAACTTTTAATCTAAATACCAGCCGCATTAAAAGTCTATATATATACTGAAAGCAGTACTGTCAGTTGCTAACAGTAGAAGGGGCCGACTTTTTGCCCCTCACACTACCAAAAGAAGACAAACATGGTAGCAACAGTATTCGCCGAGTGTACTTTTAAGCTCACCTCTCAGAAACATCCTTCAGTCGACAAATCAAACTATTCTGGCTCCACAAAGTAAAGCAACCAGTAGAATTTTAAAACTAAAAACTCGCAAAACCTCGCTAGGCTTGAGGGAGAGAGGGTGGCCTATACAACGTTAGGGATGGGAGGGAGGGATTGTGTAACTGTGGAGGGTAGATTTTAAAATTTGCTGCAATACTAGAAGCTAACGAATATTCAATCCTTTTGGTTGAAGTAAATTTGAAGTCATTCCACTCACTTTAAAAAGGAAGGGATGGGATCTGGTGTTGCAAGTCAAGTCAATTTTTATTTAAACTCAAACAGAATAATAATTAATGTAATTCCGTTGAAATTGTTCCACTATCAAACATTTATTTTGAAACTTGGCATAATCAATATTCAAGATATAAACATTAAAAAATGCAATAAAAAGATAGGGTCACCGTGCTTGTTTACGCGTCAGCAGGCTCTTAAGCTGGGGTATTTTTATAGGTTGAGCGTTAAAAATTCGAATCACCTTCTTACAGAATTGACTTTTTGTTACTTGAAACACACAAAATTTTATCTTGAACATAACGCTTCTTTTATTTAAATAGACAGTATTGCTTCTTTTAGTTCGTTTTTGATTGCCTGGTGGTGGGGATATTCCACTTTTTCGGACAGTTCCGTGGTTAGCTTGAAGTCTTTGTCTTGACCCAGTACACCAAAAACGGAACTATTTTAAAAAATTCTTGTCCAACTCTCAAACTTTTTTTCTTCTTCAAACATGTTCTTTATTAGACTGTTCTTAGCAAAAGCCTGGGGAACAAAATGGGGGTCACTGTGCTTGTTTCCTCACAAACTGCTGTGAAAGATGGACATGGTTTTGAGATCGCGGTCAGGATGGATAATTTGAGCGGCGGAGACTGGGGCGAGATACAAAATAGCGCCCATCGTGTTCGAAGTATGCACTGGAGATCATGCTTGTTTTCGGTTGTTTTTATGTGTTTGATATCGCCAACACGGAAACTCAAACTTGAAAAGAGTGCAGCAAATACCAAGGAATGAGGGATGTCAAGATTTGACGATATTTTTGAGTTATGACTCTTTATTTTGGACTATTTTGTAGCGCCAGCGTTCTCTTTAATTCCAGTGAGCGCAATAATGCTTGACAAAGAAACTTGAAGAAAAGCGTGTTGATTCCTATTCTTCATGTGTTCACCTGTTTGGTTTCTATGCACAGCAAAATGTTAATTCAGCAGCAAACTTCGTGTTTACATCAAAGATTGGTCTACCCGTGTGGTTCTGGTGCTACTGTGGGTCTTATTTGTTTCAGAAATATTCGTCTCTCCAATCTCGGAGTTTGAACAACATATGTAAAGTAGCAATCCCAGGCAAAATATTGGCTCGTCAATGCAGTTGGAGAGCCGTAAAGCTGTTCCACAGGCTTCACAGCCCCCATCATCAGCCAGGACGTTTTAATAATTCCACAACTCGATCGACGGCCGCGAAGTGAAAAACCACTGCAAACTTTGGGATCACGGACATTTCTTTCATTTTCTTGTTTTTCGATAGCAAACCAGGAAGCTGTCAGCCGATCTGCGGCATTAGCTCTGCAAAAGCGGCCCTTGTTTGTTCTTTTCGCGCTAGTGGGAAGAAACGTCGCCGTCTTGGATGTCGCAGTATTATGCGCAGTAGAGGGTGTGCAAACCAAGGGAATTACCTTAATACAAATTAATGCTTTAAAACATAAAATTGAGGATTGGGTTGCTTAAATTGTTAAGAATGGGTTGCACAAGTCTCGTTTTCATCCCATTTGACGTTCGTAATTATTGTCAAAAGCCGGGAAATGGTTGTGATAGTAAATGACTGCACGCTAATATGAAGGGGTGTTTGCTTAACTTCCACTTGTTATTGTGAAAGGTGTCCGTAGTAATATCTTCTATAGCGGCTTAGAGGATGATAGCCCCATCAACAATTCCTCCGGCATGTTTTTAAATTTATTTTTGCATATAAAAATTACGTCTAATCTTTTTGTGAAAAAAAAAAAAAAAAAAAAAAAAAAAACGTACCCAGTAAGAGAAAGGCTTCATAAGAGACTACAGGTGCTACCTGCTGCTTTCTGTAGTCGTGTCTTGTTAATTGCTGGACATGATTGCAGTGGAACTTCTCCTTTAGGAAGCCCCTATTCATGGGACACCTCCATTCAGGGGACACAAAATTTGGTCCCGGAAAAAAAACTTCCACATAATCTTTGAATTTGTTACCGCTATTGAAGGGACACCTCTTTTCAGGGGAGAGGAACACATTTTCTGGGTCCCAAAACCTGGGTTGACCTCCATTCAGGGGACACTAAGCACTCAAAACATGACTTATCACAAAGAGGGTTGATATATTTTAGAGTACACTAATCCCACTGCATTAAGGGAATGTTGCGGGGGTTTCTTGAAGGCATCAAGTCTGACAACAAGCAAAAATGTTGGTGTTGAAGAGTGCCATTTATTATAACTTGTGTTTCTCAAAAAGTACATAGAACAAGAAAATTATGTATAGTACAAGAACTTTTTAGGAGTGGCTACCTCTTATAAGCTTTCCTATCACACAGCTGCTATTCTAGGAGGGTGGAAGATCCTGGTACCAGGAAAGATACTAGAAGCCGAGACAACTTTTCGTTGGGTAACTTACATGCAGAAGTTACGGTCCGTTTCGTGCCCAAGTAGAGAAAGAATTAAAAATTGAGAGCGACGAAAACAAAAGTGCAGTTTGGGCCCTTGTGCTCTCTTTACTGGCTTTCATAACTACCAGCTTTCAGCAGAACTGTCATATCAATCAGCTCATGGTAACGACAGACGAAATGGTCGGCTTTGCATGTTTATTGCCGTGATTACTCCAATGCCCTACCCGCCACCATATTTGTCTGGTTTGTTCCTAGTAGAAAGATCGTCCTACCTCTAAGCCAAGAAGATCCTAGCATTAGGAAGACCCGGCTTGCGCTTATGACTAGTTCAACACTTAAATTATCCGCCTTTTAGGGATCTTACTGGCGCTTGGATCTTCCTTCCTCCTTGAAAACAGCTAGCCTTTTTGGAATGGCTTTCTTGAGTCCGTGCCCAATGCAAAAACACAATCGGCAACGGACCTTTTTGATAATTATAGAGAATATATGAGACTTCATTACCAGCAAGTAGTGAATTCTTACCTAAATTTTAGATGACAAACCGATATTGACCCCTTCTTGTCTTGCTCCTTTCCTTAATAGTACGACTATTCACTGGCCATTTTCAGGGTATATTGCAACTCGCTTCTTAATTCAGGTTTGAATGCCGAATACACTCTCTGACTGTCTTATTTAGTTTGTCTTTCTCTTGTTTCTCTGGTTTTGTACTTTAGCATTTGCTGAGAAGTTTACAGTACAATCACCTGGTCTTGGATCGATGATCCTATTGACTCTATTTTTTCATTAGACTTGATCACTCTGTAATACATTTTTTGTACTAAAGGTGAAAGCTATAAAGGCTCACGCTATTTAAAGCTCCTTGTACTTTTGTTTACAACAAACAAGTTAATAAATCTCAGCTAAGAACTGAACGAAGACTGATAATATAATAGGCAAAACGATCTTACAACTCATCTAAATTCGTCAGTGGCTTGTTATAACTTAGGCTGTAGAACGGCCGTTATTTTTCGCTTTTTTTGGAAGTAAGAAACACAAAGCGAAGTTGGAGTGCTAGACACCCAGTCGCGCGATTAGGGAAGGCGAGGACTTTTTTTACGGGCATCGATAAAACCTGGAACATGGAACATCCCGGAACATGAAAAAATAAATAATTAATTAATTAAATAATAATAATAATAATAATAATAAATAATAAAAAGAACAATAGAAAACAGTTTTTGCAAAACTTTATAATAACAAGATAAATAACATAACATAACATACAAACGAAAAATAAAGAAACAAACAATGAAAGAAAGAAACTGAAACTGGTATCATTTCTGAGTATGAAAAAACAATATTTTGTCGCAATGAATTGTTTGGGCGAGTGAGGGTCCATTCAAATGACAGTAATGAGTGAAGGCTTGCTTCTAAATTCAAAATATATGAAAATGGGTCGCGAGGAGAGGGTTTTCAAGCTTTCCTCACACAGCCACCTCTTGTAAATGTTTGCCATGCGGTTTAACGGTTATCCATTTACGGCTTTGCGACCGTAAGAAGAGCTTTGGGGCTCGTCGCTTTGGACTTGGATAATTAAATTAAAGATTCACGTTGCAGTGGCAGTGGTAGCGCAGCGATAGTTTCTAACTGCAATCAGTTAGCCTGAATTTTAGCTGTCTCCCCGCAAACTCCTTCTTGCGACTCGAGGAGACGTCTGAAATATCATGCTGACTCATGTCAACCTCAAGGGAAGCAAAGCACTCCAAGTAAGCAATAAGGAAACTATATGTCGCCTTGAAATGAGCTACTTACCGACTTGGCTTGACATGACATAATGCACCGACATTTCAGACCATTGCAGAACCGTAAATGATTAACCGCCAAATGATTAACTTATGGCAAACATTACAAGAGGTGGCTGTGTGAGGAAAGCTTGAAAACCCCGCTCCTTGCGACCCATTTTAATATATTTTGAATTTAGAAGCAAGCCTTCACTCATTACTGTCATT
This sequence comes from Porites lobata, assembly GCA_942486035.1. Taxonomy (NCBI): domain Eukaryota; kingdom Metazoa; phylum Cnidaria; class Anthozoa; order Scleractinia; family Poritidae; genus Porites; species Porites lobata. Next base: position 3,342,019 of record CALNXK010000029.1, read on the forward strand.
TGCACGAACCCTCACTATTTGTTGCGACAAAATAGTGTTTTCTCACACTCGGAGAGGATATCAGTTTCTTTTTCCAGATTATTTCATTATATTTCGTTTTTTTTTTTTTTTTGTTATTTTACGTTGTTATTAATTTTTACAAAAATTATTTTTTTATTTTTATTATTTTATTATATTTTTTTTTTTTCATGAAAATTATTTTTATTTTTTCATGTTCTGGAATGTTCCGGAATGTTCCATGTTCCAGGTTTTATCGACGCCCTTTTTTTTCTGTTAATTTTTCTCTCGAGCGCGGTTGTCTGCCGCTCCTCGCTCGCCTGAAAAACGCTTAAGTTATGGAAGACGCCAAACAGGGAGTAGACCAGCCAAATACCGTGAGAGTTTAACTCATCTCACTCAATCTTTGATTTTTGTTTGTTCTCGTTTGACAGTTCTGAAAGCTGAGATGCATTAGAATGGCTTTCTCGATCTTGTGCAAGTGTTGAGTCCAAGAGCTTTTAATCACTTTATATGAATTATGTCATACAAGGAACATTGGTGACCTGAAAGGTGAAAACTTTCACATGATTTAACCGATATCGATCTCTCCAAGTCAGGTAATAAAATGTACCTTGAAGAGTGTAATCGCCACACAAATCTCATGTATTGAAATTAAATCCGTCCCGTGTATATATTTGATAAAGTAAAAAGTCTCACATGTATAAATTCAAAGGGGATTAAGGTTATGGCGAATAAAGCATCGAAATTATAAGCTGCGACGAGTCGACGTACAAAGCCATCCTTTGTTTTTATGTTCTTCTTGTTGTTTGTTATTTGTTATTCTCGAAAATTGGTGCTGGGATTCCTCTTTAGAAATTTTTCCGGATGATAATTTCATCTTTTGAAATAAGGTTGGTATGCCGAATACACTCTCTTACTTTTTTAGTTTCTCAGTTATTGGTAGGTATACTGAATTTTGCATTTAGCCGTTATCCATTTTATTGTTTAGATACAATACTACGTTTTTTCTTCGCGGATCGATGATCCAGCTTAACTTTTTTCCTCATAAGACTTTACTCGATCTGTGATCCATATATATATTTTTCGGGACTAAGAAAATTTGCTCTCTGCTATAAAAACAACGTCTTGTACTTGAGCTTACAATGCAACAAACAAGTTAATAAATCTCAGTTAAATACAACGACGACTAATAATTAGCAAAACATTGTCGAACTTACTAAAATTTGTTACAGGCATTTATTGATCATTACTGGCACTAGAACATTTCGCAAAGGCGTAAGTTCCTTTATTTTTTCCCGATGGGTAAAACTGAAGTGAAGTTACTGCCGCGCGACTGAAGGTCTTACTGATTATTAGGGTTAGAGCCCGTGTCACAGGACTTTAGCATAGGTTATTTTCACACTACAGCGGATAGCGTTTCTTTGGTGCCCATATGAAAAGCTGGGTATACTGTGAACGCATATCATATCCAATACGTGACTCTCTACGTTTGAGACTGGGGAGGCGTAGCTTAGCTCCGTAATAGAAATCGCCTTAAAATCACCGTTTTTATCGTGAACAGAGGCCCTATCCGGTATGGTTTACTTTCCATCGCAAAAGCTATCCGGTATATTGTGAACATAGCCTTTAGGACTTAAGGCGTTCTTGGCCCAATCAAACCTGGACTGTGCCGTGAGTTGTGACGCAGCCGAGAGGGGAGGGACGCGCTCACCCTTCCTAGACTTTATCTTGCGACGACTACAGGGCAAGAGGGAACGCCTAGGGACTAGCCTGACTAAACTTTAGGTCACACTTTCACACCTGTAAATATGACCCTCAGTTACATTACCTGACTGCATTTCGTAGCCAGATCTCCCGAGGCCAAGACAGGTGTGAAATCTGGGTACGAGATTAGGCACCACAAGTCCTAGTATTTCTAGGTTGGAGTCACGTGTGACGCATGCGTAATAGCTAGCTCCTTAAGCATGAAGCGTCCCTATAAATGAAATACCTCCATACCTGTGTGAGCATAATGCAAATGCAATTTAAACTCATACCAGTATTAGAAAAGCACCTCTTACTTTTTCAAAACTTGTGAGTTAATCTTTACATAGGATTAAATGCTTGGTCATTATGATGAATAACTCAGTTTATGTTGAAATGTGCAGTGTACGTACTTTTCTCCGTTTTGGCCTTCCGTCCACACGAAACGGGTTTTGAAGGCACCAAAAAGCCGCAGGCTTTTAGAAACGGTATATTGTCCAGAGTGGAGATTTTGGAAAACGCCGGCTTCTTGTTTACGTGTGGACGGACGAAAAATTGTTACGATAATATAAAAACATCATAAACACTGTACTACTAGCATTACGCTCTGTTATCATGCTGTAGGGATGTTATCAGATTATTGTATTTCCATCGTTTTAGCGTTTTCATCTAGAGTGGCGAAAATGATTCAAACTGAAGCTAAGTGTAAACGCAAAAAAAAACGAGGAAAATGGAGAAAAAAGTCTCGGTTTTAAAAAATATCCAAAAACGTGTGGGCGAAGCGTAAATGACACGGTAAATAATTGATCTGAAACACGGATCGGAGACCGGTCTACGTCGCGTTGTCTACAGGCCTGTGTTTGGCACCATTTTTGCACCAAATCGATTCAAATAAACCTGGAAAGTCTACAATCGCTAACAGTTTAAATATCTGCCTTTGATGTCCATGAACGTCTGAAAACCTTAGACACAGACTGAGTTCCGATTGTGTCGCAGACCGCTGCATACCGTTCAGATTAACGACCTAAAGATCCAAGGACAGCGATGGTGGCAAAAACGTAAAAAAAGACTGAATTTATAGGTTTACCAGTTTCTAACTGGCTGAAAATTTAACCGAATATTTTCGCTCTGTTCACACGGAGGCTTTGAACAGTTAAGCGTCTAAATTTTTGTACGGTTAAGATCGTCGAGGGCTAGATCCGTGTGAAAAGAACAGAACACGTAAACGCAAAAATTTTCATCCGTTCGAAAATTGGTCCCGTGCTATGTGAACGTAGCCTTAGCAAGACTCCATCTTTACACGTACACTGCACGTGCATCACGCTCTTTTGTACATTTCTTTCCCATCACTACATGACAGTACATGACAACGATGTGAAAAAATGCCTGGCTAGTTTCACGTTTTAATTGAGGACGTAAACAAGCGACGAACAAATTTGCTTTCTTTTGCTGAACTTGGGCATAATATTTAGAATTTCATCTCCAGGAGGGATCGCCTACATTTGACAACATTGAAAGAAAGCGAGTTCAGCTTTTAAGCGACGTTTTTGCCTTCCACGGATCTTAACGTCGACTCTACTTTATAGTATTCAAACAGCTGAGTCATTCTGATGCTCGCTACTTTGCAATACGTCTTAAATTCCTTTTTGGGGGCAGTATATATTTCTTTGATTTCAAACGGTTTCAGCGCGTGGAAATCAAGGGGGGTTACAGGACTCAAGCGCGATAAAATACCTCAACTTCGTCAGGTGAGAAGTGTTGAGCTCCAGCCAGGATTGTATCACGGTCTGTAACTTCATTTGGAGGAGAGTAAGATTTGCCAAAATTAGTGTAGGATTTAGAATTCTGATTGGCATTATTAGCAATGTATATTTCATGCGGCCAATCACCGAATGTTGGACCGTAACTTGACCAACGGTAAATTGCATGTGATGAACTGGCATGTTTTACCATGCTCTTAAATGGTGCAAGTCCTTCCTTGTCCACCAGGGAGAAAATAAACGACTTGGAAGTGGCACCGTAAATATTTACAGACGCTAGAAAACAATAACAAACAAGAAAGAAAAACTTGAATTATAATTTTGGCTTTTAACCAGCTGACATTTAACACTTCAGCCCGGGAGGGGGGGGGGGGGAATATTCTACCATAATTTGCGTAGAGGAGAGCCGCTGTACATGCCCTGTTTAGGACAAAGGACATGTACAGTCTTTAGGAAAGACTTGCGCGAAACAGTATACCCTGTTTAGGACAGACTCGGGCAAAATTATATAGTGAACAATTCTTGCAAGGACCACTTGGACAAACAGCAGAGAGGGAAAGCCGGATCTTGTCATAGATCCGGATCAGCAATATAAAATAACACTTAAAATTGAAAGCAAGACTGATCGGACAGCTAAGGTTTTACACATTTATTTGCCCAATATTTCGACTAGACAACACTGGTCTTCATCAGGGTCTAGCTTTTCTACTGAGCCCCTGATCAAGACTAGTTTTGTCTAGTCAAAATATTGGGCAAATAAATTTGTAAATCTTATCTGTCCAATCAGTCTTGCCTTCAATTTTAAGCAAAATTATATACAATGTAGAGGACAGAAAGGATGAAAACCATACCCTGTCCAGCGGCACATCCCCGTATTGCTGTCACGCCATTCAAAATAGATCAAAATAAAAATCAAAACTGTCCAATAGATAAAGTCCAGAATCTGGCAAATGAAAGGAGGTAAATATGCAAAGACCCTCGCCAAGATTCAGGTTAGAGGAATATTTCGTATATGAGATATCCGAAGAAATGTTTTCACAATTTAATAGAGATTTGTATGGAGACGCCATGCTGGTGTCCATCCGGATGAGCACCAACATGGCGGACGGAAACCAACAGAAACATCTGTTACCGAGTTTTGCTGCAAAAGCGTGAGTTATTCTTCGAGGAACATTAAAGTAATACTTTTTCTACTACATGAACTGTTTAGAGAGCAAAATTCCCTGAAAGAAGTAATTTCTTTAACCTACATGACAGCTCTCTTGGCCGTCATGTAAATGCCGCGTCACGCATAAGCTTAGAAATTCAAGTGTAATCTATCACAAAACCAAGACTCCTTTTGAAGCGAAAATTCGTATGAAAATTAGTTTTCAGCTGCTCTAATACATCGTGAAAGTAAAATATCTGTTCTATCGATAGTTTTGTAGTTTGAATTTTAGTGACGTCATGTGAAAAGCAGCAATAGGTCATATAAGGGACTATCCTCCTCCCCCCCGAATTTGCCCCTCGAACAACCTCCTATATCATTCTATCTGCGGTTCAGCTGTACGTTTGACGTCCTATTGTTCTGTCGACTGTGGTGGTAAACATGATCCGAAAGCCAGGTTTTGTTAATTATAAATATTACCACCGACTATCTCCTCATCGGTTTATAAGCCACGCCAATGGTACAAGTTATACGTAGACGAGTAAACTCGAAGTGAAAGGCTTTTCTTAGCAAAATTAATTTCGCCACTTTAGAAACGAAAATGAAACTGGAGACGAAATGCGTCCCGCAATTGTTTCTGGGATCGTTACTAGGGACGAGCCCTGTCCCTAGTAGCCAGTTCAGAAGTCTTTGCAAAAGTTAATTGGATCCAGATTCCTTCTTGTATCTAAAGCGCCGTTATTAACTGTTAACCGATGACTCATTATAAATTCATAACGAAAAAATGCCAAGTGGAATAAACGTTAAAATCTTTTCTAACTTCCGAGAACCACGCCTCAAAGGGGGCGGGTGGATGAGTCCCCTTGGTATCCTTAACACAGCACGCTCTTCTCTTCCCACCCGCACAAATTTTACGGGCTGTTCAAGATCCACAAAAAAGGAATTACTTTACTACAGGAGCTTCTGTTTAAAGCCCATTGTTGGAAATACAAGCTCTATTTCTGATAGCTGTGCCAAACAACTCACTCACTTAGCTGGTTATTCCTCGGTCGACAGAACACAGTTTTTTAAGCAGAGTCAGGTGATATAGCTATCAGTCTTTCATCCGCTATATAATGGTTAAACAGAATACTCAAAAGAAAAGGTTATTGGAACAGCAACCCCTGTTGGTGTTACAGGTACGTAAATGACACCCACTATTTAAAGACCTCTTTAAGTTTTATGTTTTTCCCAATGAAGGTCCTAGGGGAATTTAACTTTAATTTAACAAACCAAAACATACAAGCTCCAGGTGTCTACTGACAAAACCATGTCAATAGACATGCCAAAGAGATTGCTATTTATCTCAAATACCGTGACTTGGACATTAAACTATAGTTAACTGTTGTTAGGACCTCAATGTGATCGTAGCTAAAATAATTGTATCCACCTACTGTACGTTTCTGGTCAGTGGCATTTTTTTTGTCTGTTTTTGTTTTTGTTTTGTTTTGTTTTTTTTTGCAAATTCTTTTTTGTAATCAATTAACACAAAAGGGCAAAAAAAGAAAACAAAAAAACAAAAAACAAAACAAAACTGTAAATATACCGACCGGGAGGGGGGATGCTTGTCGTCTCGCTAAGAAATGCAAATTGCAGATTTTGGTCGCATTATAGCGTGTCCAGGACGGAGAACTAATATTTTTATCCATACAGTTATCGCTTAGAACAGCGCGTAAAAAAAAATATCAAAAGAAACCTAGACTGCGAGTATCTCTCTCTTTTCTTGTTCGGCAAAGGTGGCACTAACACATATATGCGAACCGCGAGAAAAAAGCGTCATAAAAACGAGCCATTTTTGTCTATTTGCTCGCCGTGATGAGAACTCGACTGATATTAAACAGAAATGAGGGACTGCGAGCAGCCTTAACTGTGTAAAGGACAACTAAACTGGCCGCCTTTTTGTATCGAATACTTCATTCAATTTCAATGTATTTCGCACAAGGTGATTTATACCATTAGAGCTCTTGATGGGTTCTGGAATTGGTTGCTTGTTTTATTATAAGTCAAATAGCGCCTAAGCCACAGCAGTTTGGTTTCTTTAGGGGTGTAATTTTTATTTTGAGGACTCCGCCCCCCCGCGAAAAAGTTACTTACGCCAAGGAATATCGGTGTATCCTCCAAACACGTACGGGTCTTTTCTGATGACCGTAATTGTGTGGCTTTTTCCATCACATCTGCTGTGGAAAGTAGTGCCAGCCCAGCCATGAGTGGAGGCCTGCCAACACAGCACCCAGTTGCTGTCATTCCCAATCGAAGGCGAAAGAAACTGTGTTACCACAGTTGAGATAACATCTAAGGGTGGAGGAGAAAAATGGAACTGATTGGTTGCACAGTCGTGTAAATTTGCTGGGGACATTCTCAAGCCATCTGCGTGCACGAAACATACGGGAAGACGTGTGGCGATTTTTCAGGGATAAGTTTTTTCGAAAGGATGTGCAGGCGACAAAAGGACGTCCATCAAGCTAACTCAAAAGGAGGACGAGGTACATAATTTTGTGTTGAAAACTTTTAAGATAAGAACTAGCTTGCAGAAGAAACTACAATCCAGAATAATGAATGCACTTGACGTCGCCGATAAACATTTAGTCAATCACACTGGAAATCTTTGGCAATACAAATGAAATCAGGCTAGATCCTCTATAAGGAAATAGCTGTTTGGAAGATGTACTAGAAGATAACACTGGAGGAGTTTGACAGAGGGGTAACCTGCCAATCAGGGTACGAACTAATAAATCGCTTAATAAAGGTTTAAACACAAAACAATGTCTGTAACAGAATGATATCAAAGCACGCGTCAAAATTAGGACGTCCTTCTATAATTAAGGTTAAGAAATTGCAAAATTGTAGCTAGCTAAAACTGATGCTCTGACCAATTTCACATCGATTCCCGGAAAATCCTGGAGAGCAGCTGCAGTTGAATGCATTGATTCGGTCAGTGCAATTTCCGTTGTTCAAACAGGGACTACTCTCACACTCGTTTATATATGCGGGAGATGTTATCAAAGTAAACTTCTTTTTCTTTACAGCACAGAAGTCAATTGACACCAGCAAAGTGCAATCAGAGACCAAAAATAGCAATCATTAAGCTACCTGCAAATGGACGCAACAACTCCCAACAATGTTGGGAGGAGCTGGCCAGCAATATTGCGTCTGTTTGCACGGGGCATATAGTTTGACCGGTTTCAAACTTTGTGCAATGACTCCCAACCACACGCAACGACATACAACAGGGTGTGCAAACGGACGCTATTTTAACATGTAACATCCAACAATGCTGCGTCCATTTGCACTGGGCTTTACGTAAATTTCACCTTGCGTGAGACAATTATGGGCTGCTTTCACACTGATGTAATTTCCTATAACAGAAACTATAAGGGCAATGGCTACCAGCTCTTGGTCTAACGATTTCTGGGATCGTTTGGTGGACAAGCGTTGTTTATGATTGGTTAATGGTTGCCTTGAATACCATCGACCAATCATATATAACTCTTGCCCACCCAAACGATCCCAGAAATCACTGATCCCAAAGGTTGTACCCATTTTCTTTGAAGTTTCTGAAGTGAGGGATAGGCGTTCACACTTGATCACGTCTTAACCTTACGAGGTCATTATAGGGTAACTATACTAACCAATTTCACATCGATTGCCAGAAAATCCAGGCGGGCAACTGCAGTTGAATGCATTGATTCGGTCAGTGCAAGTTCCGTTGTTTAAACAGGGTCTGCTCTCACACTCGTTTGTATCTAAAGGAAACAATAATCACAGATAAACTGCAACAAAAAAAGAAACAAAAACCCACTTTTATATACGGAGGGTTCTTTACTAGCTGTATAAACCTCAACGAATTGGAAGTTGGGGAAGAAAAATATAAATGCTAATAGATCTCTTCTTCAAAAACACAACATTAAATGAACATGCAAGACCAACACCGTCAGTTAGTGTATAGATTTTCAAGCTGATAAACAATAAAAATAACAGCTAAACACAGCTCACCAATTTCACATCGGTTGCCCGAAAATCCTGGTGGACAACTGCAGTTGAATCCGTTGCTTCGGTCAGTGCATGTTCCGTTGTTAAAACAAGGACTGCTCTCACATTCGTTTATATCTAAAGAAAAAAAAGTTGTTCAGCCAAGATAAATACGTTAATATTATTGGCCAAGTTTTTTTTTCGGCATTTTCATGGACCAAGAGGAATTCGAGGTCAATAAAATTGCAAAACATATATCTGGTGGACCCTAGAGCCGCCCGAGAAAAAACATATGTTGGTATAACATCATTCACATGTAGGATTTAAAATTGAGCCATATTTATCAGCCATCCGCATTCAACAGCGTCCAACATTGGGTGTTTAAACGGATACACAGCATGTTGCGTTTTGGCGGAAATGCAATGCAAATAGCAGCAACAAGTATCTAACCAATTTCGCATCGGTTGCCGGCAAATCCTGGAGGGCAACTGCAGTTGAAGCCATTGATTAGGTCGATGCAAGTTCCGTTGTTCAAACAAGTAATATTGACACAGTCATTTATATCTGCAGGAGAGAGGATGAAAGATATTCAATAAAAAAAAAAAAATTATTTGTACCTTTCAGCTAAGCTACATTAGACTTCAGCAAGAGTCAAAACACAGCTAGTAAATGTAAATGTTGTTCTAGAGGTTGATGGAGAAACGTGTCTATAAATAAGTCACTTTATCGATCAAGCAGAGAAATTGAAATTTGTGGTTGGGCAACTACAAGGAAAAGTAAAAGTTCAGCGTGATACTTATTGGTCGACTTTTCTTTTAAGGTAGTTTTTAAATCTTCTCACTTAGATATTTTTTTATTGTAGTGAGCTCAGAGAAGTAAAAGTCAATAATATAATACCTAACATCAGCTTGATGCTAATTACCGTTCCCACTTGCAAAGTACGTTAAAATTGTGTCACCTGTGATTGTATTATAGTTAGTGGCAACATTGTTTCAACTCAGTATTCCTTACTCGTTTCGCAGTCTTTCCCGGTGAATCCTTCCACGCAGATACAGTTATATCCATTTTCCTGGTACAGCGAAATGCATTTTCCTGTGTTCTTACAGGGAGAACTGTCACAAGGAGACTACACAAAGGAAAGGATACTGCTGTAAGTAAAGACCATTTCATGACAAAGTCAAAACATAATCCAGTAACGTGACGCATATCATTTATCCATATTAGACGTATGCTGAATTTACGGCAAATTCAGCTTTTGAGTTTCGTCGACCAACTTGAGCCCCAAGTTTTAGTTACATGTAGCATTAAGTAACACAATTATTCCACCTGCGAGTTGTTGGGTATGGGTTGGCTATATATCTCCATGGAACAAGTGCGAATAATTGTTTTATTTAGTACAAATACCCACAAAATATCGATGAATCTTCCGGACTTTATTTTGTTACTACAAATGAGAAAACAGAAAGGCACTTCCACTTTTCAGGCTAGCAAACTGCTGTCATTGAGTCATATCTGAGTCTAAGCGAACGGACTGACTGAATGAAAAATAAATACATAAATAAATAAAACATCTTAGCGGTGAACACTTTCAAAAATCATCAGGATTCTCCTTTCTCGTCACGGAGCCTCCATCTCCATTAATTTCTTGAGTCAACCCTTTCCCGAATAGAGTTATAAATAGAACGGCTTGTTTCCCGCGAAAAGTGTCATATTTCCTTGAGTCTCGTACGTCACCGTGAAAAAAAAATGAAGTTGGATGAAGTCGAACTCAGAAGCCCGTCCTTCGACCGTTTTCTTTTTTACTATACGTCCATTTTTACAATTTTACAGCCGCTGTGATCTGGGTATCATGAAATAAAAGTTAATGAATTACCCGCTGACTGACTGAGCATGAAGCGATGGGACAAAGGCAGCGAACTGAGGATCACGGAAAGGTTATCTTTGCGAGTTTTTTTTTTTTTTTGCCATCATACATCCCACATTTAAACATACACCTTGAAAAGAGTCGACGATTAAGCGTTCTGTGGACGATTTGGAACTTTTCGATGATCAGCGCCGAAAAAGTGCCAGGATCATTTGATTTTTGTCATCACCGTGGAGTGGATTTCGCCGGTTAAGCACCACGTGCAATAGCGATGACCCAAGTAACAACTAAGGAGGAATGCTTCAGTTCCGAAATTTGAGAAATTGCAGTCTTCCCTTACAACTGACTTGTACGTATCACCGTGAGAGTTGGCTGATAAAACTGGCACTTGAAAAGTTGAACAGAAGAGAACACTTCAACAGTTGCTCGACCGTGAAGCCAACTCAAAAGTAATTTGCTAACGGAGGAATTTGTGACATCGCGCTCCAGTCCAAAGACCCACTTGTCTCAAGAAAAACAAAATGGATTGTATCTGCGCCAAACTGGAATTATGACTGACTAACAGGACAATTCTCGCAATTAATGTAGAAGTTTATACCAATTCTTTCCTTCGAATTCGCATCTGTAGATCACTTTTTCGCGAGAAAACAATAGCTGGGCCCGGCGTTACAAAACATAGCAGGGAATCATCACACTAGCTGACGGGCAAAACAACCACAAGGACTACAAGTATTTATTCACATAAACGCATTTGGGAAAAAAAAAAAACTTGAAAAACTAGAAATTTGATTAATATTGAGTCATTTAGCCGAAATAAGAACCTTAACGCTCAAAAGATTGGCTTAAGAAAACGAATCCTGTCAGAACTACAGACTGCAGGTAGTAGTTAATCATTACGCATGTAATAGACCAGCTTCATGGCCTCTTAATGTGAGACAAGCAACCAAAATGAAGATTAACATAGTCAGAGTTTAAAACTCTCCACAGTATAATCTACCCGCTAGAAAGAAAAGAAAGAAAATCTCTGAGGGATGAAAACGCTAAAGTCACGTTTCACTAGCTTATGATTGTGTTTGGCCTGTCAACACCGAATTTCCTGCTGTTTGATGAAGTACAATAGCAGTGTCATTACGTCGTTGTGATTGACTCTTCCCACCGTCGGCGCGCGAAGTCTCCCCTGGGAACCGTTCTAATTATAAATCTACTCGGGAAAGGGTTGACTCCAAGGGCTTGTATGGGAGATAGAGGCTCCATTTGATGGGCTCCTGCCTTCGGTTATCATGCAATAAGCTGGTGTAATTATATAAATTTAACTCGCTTGTTCATCAAATTATTTCAGGGAGCCGCCGGCTGGTTTTGCTGAACGAGAACAGAAGCTATATCTAATGCTTGCATTAATTGCCGCAGTGAGTGGGTTCAACAGCCTGTATTCTCAGCTAGTTGCTTCTGGTCAAGGCATTCTTTTGACGCAGCCTTTGTAGGATGAACAGGCTGCAGATATATATCGGCGAGTGGCCTAACGATGGCATGAAGAGCCACTGCTTGGCTTCTTTCGTAGCTGGTCAGGACATCTTTTAAATGCATTTTTTCTTCGTTTTTCTACGAATTCTAACGAAATTCGATCTTATATTCCTAATACTTTGTAAATTCCTTTATCTAATTAAATTGCATTTTCTTGCATTCTAAGAATTCAAACGATTTTTTCGGGCACAATTCTCTCCTCCTGACTTTCAGTTGACCATGAGTTTAAGGAGGCTGAACACAGTTTCTATAGAAGTACTTTATCACCTTTATGAGAATGTTAACATTTTTATCAGGAGGAGATATGCAGCCAATAAGTGAACAAAAAGTACGAGGAGACACTTACTAGGAAAATGACGAGAAGTTAAATTATTGTCAGCAAAAAATTATTCTTATCTGCTTTCGTCGCCTTTGATATATAAATGTAGCGTGCTCTCAACGAGTGCTTAATTGTTGAACATGCTTACTTTTTGTCTTATTTTCTTAAAAAAAAATAAATACTGTTAAAATTTGGTTAAGTTGTTTTAAAACGTGGGGGTAACAAATTGTAAGTTGTGTACTAACTCATCAAGAAATCTACTAATAACTAGATTTTGTGCAAACCTAATAAATTCGAAATTTTAAGCTTGTTTTCAATCATCCATGTTGAACTTACGGGTATACTGAGTAGGATCTCAGAGTAAGGACGTCGGTAAGATAAAAGAAGAAATCTATTTAAAAATAAGACGCACGCGATCTAGGAAAGGGGATAGCGGCGGGGAAAAAAAAAGGGGCCCTCTGTCCCTGATTTCGCTGCACTACTATCTCGGAGCCTGTAACAGGCTTCAAAAATCGAGGTGTTTCTCGAAATAAGGACGAAGAAAGGAAAAGAATAACAAAAAATGGAAATAACAAAATGAGATCAAGTAACGGGAATTTTGCGCATCTCTAAAAAATGTAAAACAGACTTTGATAAGTCCCTCAATTATTGTTTTCCTTTTTTGAGAAAACTTGATGCTTGCTTTTTCATAGTGTAGCACTTCTACCGTTAGAAACATGTATTTCTTGTGACGCAATAACAAAAGCTGTTTTCTTATAACAACGAAACATGAACGGTTCATTATTTTATCTTTAAATGTGCGTTGCTATGGCAATATCCCATTTGAATCAGGCAAACGTTATAGGGGCAAAGTGCTTCGCTTATGTGAAAAAGGAAGAAGAACAAGATACAATTAAAATTGTTCCAACAAGGCAGTTTACTCGTTTAAATCCCTTTATTGCCTGGAACGTTTAATGGATACGAATTCCCTCAGTTGAATGTTCCCATAGGTGAACAGGTTAGGTGCTTTGTGTTGCCATAGTAATGCCCAAACAGAACAAGGAAAGCACTAGAAAGTGCGAGAAAGTTTCGGGGCCTCAGTTAACTTTCAGTAAGGAAACGTTGGGATTAAATTTTCTTTGTTTCCCTTTTGCTTTGTTTTGTAAAGTCAAGAAGCAACCAATTTGACATACAAGTCGAATCTTAAATGACATCGATATAATTAAGGACGGCTAGCAATATATATTTTTATCTTTTGCACTCCCCACTGGATTTGGTTAGTTGAGTTTTTAGTGAGGTTTTGAAAGTCAACGCTGTCTCATTTACCCAGAAATTTGCATTTCAAGACGTTGTCCTGATACAGTTGATCTATTTAACCGGCAGCAGATCAGCCTAAACTAGGAGTTTTAAAACGTTTCTGTAACTTTAAGGCAAGCCAAATATAGGCAAACAAATAAATGAGGAAAGTTCATGGTAAGAAAAATGTGTTTTGCGAACTAAACGCCTTTTTTCGGCAAATAAAACAGTCGAGAGCTCTGTCTGCAACTCCTCCCTCACTAACGTTTAGGCCATTCGAAGATAAATACATCGATTTCATCAAGTATGCTCGGGCGTCGGCAGATGGTTAAATTAAGAGTTGGAAGGTTTACCGGTAACTCATTTTTAACTCTTTTTTTAAGGCTTACCCAAACTCATTACTCAATTCCTTTGCATTAAAATCACAATGTAATCCTCTGCTGCATTCAAGATTTTCCAATCAAAGAGGTACATTTTTATTTACACATGCTAACTTTTGTAACTAGGGAGAGTCAAAAGAAAATAGACACACAAACAAACAAGAAGAAGCTATTTATTTTGCCCGGAAGGAACAATTAGTTTGACTTACCGAAATATAGATGTGATGAAACTCTTTACTGGTGTTGAACTTTTCTGAGTTGTTAAACTTGTCCGATGGCAGGAGTTCGCAAAGACGTTTGTTGTTGACATCAGGGAAAGCAGCCACGTTGTAAGAAAAACACGATGGAATTTCTAAACAGGCGTATCCACAATCGCTTTCGTCTTGAATAAGATTCCGCCCAATACTGGAGATATTCAGGTAGGAAAATTCACTTATCATGAAGTTGACATAGAAAAAGTTGCCAATCGATCCTTGGCTGAAAGCTTTTTAAAAGAAGAGGGGGAAAATATAAGATTCATTTTTCATGTCATAATAAAAATTACAATAAAGGAAATAAAAGATAGAGTCTATTTACCTTGAGAATTAGTCGCAAAGGTGACAAAGATCCACGAAAGAAACAAGTAGTTTCTCTGAAGTACTAGTCTTTCCATCTTCTCGTGATAGGAAAGTTGAGTTTGAGCATTTGTCTAATTCAGTCTTTAAATTGACTGCATGAGAACAAGCACCCACATCTCCTAACTATGCCCTTTATGTGTAATTAACGTTATACGAACACAAAACAAGTTAAACAATTGCCATCAATAAATAATAATGATAAAAAATAATAATAATAAAAATGTGTCTGAAAACCTTACCCTAGAACAAATGGCTTGTCTCAAAAATGCCTGAAGGGATTTCATGAATTTTGATGCAGAGAAAGAGAGAGAGAGAGAGCAGTATTTCTAGGTAATTCTGCCTAGACTGTATTCAAACAAACACCCACCTCTCACAACCATGTCGCCTCAGTACACGTTTTTACGCTTAACCTTAAACAATATTTATCGGAGTGAATCAATAGCCATCAATAAATAATTAGCAACTCGTCTTGTTGTAAAAACATATTTATTTAGGGAATTGTATTTGTTTTAATGATGAGACACATACGCAGAGTAAGAGAAAGCAGTATTTTCACTTTAGCAAGTGGATAAATCTAAACATTAAACAACAAAAAAGTTTAGAAACTGCTTTCAAATTAATCTCCTTCAAGACACCCAAGACTAAGGGAGAAAGATAGAGGGCGAGCGGATTATTATCCCTTTGAAAGTAATTAACTCTAGAAACTAAAAAGTTTAAAAAACGTTCTTCAAACGATTTATCTCCAAGACAGAGGGAGAAAGAGATAGAGGGAGATCAATATGTCCACACTTACAAGTGATTAATTCAAGAAAAACTAAACATTTTAAAAAGTGCTTTCAAATATTTCCTCCCAGGCGAACAGTCCAATTAACTTCAATATTAATGAACTATTGTTGAAAATATTATGCTTCAACTCATGGCAGTTTTCAAGTTTCAAGACTGGTTAAATAGACCTTGCTTTCCATTTTAGTAATATTTATCCATTAACGACCAAAAAAAAAAAAAAAAGAAAAGAAAGAAAGAAAGAAAATGATCTTTGTTTCAAGACTATTGGCAATTTATCGGCAGGTTGAATTTTGCACACGTATTTCCAACTTAACTGTTTTTTAAAAATTTCCATGGACCAGGTGAAAATATCTCTGAGCGTGATCGGGGCTACTGAGAGCTCTTAAATGGAGCTTTGTGATTGGTGAACTTAGGAATCGTTTTATCAACATAATATGGATAAAACAAGAACTTCCTCAATTAATTTTCTTGTATGAGTTACTGCGGGGCAAGTTACCAGTGAGACCAATTTTGCCCTTAATTCTCCCACGCTGAGTTTGGTTGAAATTACCCTGCATTATATTTATTTACTACCTGAGACATTTCTGTAATTTTATTGGCTCAGAGCAAAGGTATTTCAGTTTAATTTGACATACCTACATGTGAAAATTAAAAATCCTTTGCGGGTTGTAGTATAAACAAATAATAGCATAATTTGTACGTTATATTTGGCATAAATACCACTCGTGATTTTTCAAAATGGTCTAAAATTTCACTCGCCTACCGGCTACAATTTCGAAATATCACTCGCCGTATTTAAGTCAAATATCACTACAAATTATGCTATTACTTATACTAACTAGGATATAAATAAAACAAAAAAATAGAGATTCTGAGCGGGCTTTACTTGAATATGCCAATCACTCCTTAGAATAACTAAACAGGGAAGTAGCAAAAAATAGGTACTTTCCTATGAAAGGATTCACTACAAATCACACTAGGGTACTGGCTAACCCAAGGAAAGTACCTTAACTTTCCAAAGGAACGTATTTAGCTCATATATATTGAAGGTTACAAATTGTAAGTATCATGCTACAAGCAGATAATGGGCAGTAAAACTTCATCAAAACGCACGACAACTGAACGTATAAGAAAACGGATATAAAAAGAGAAAGGATTGAATGAAAGTTAACAAATAAAAAAATAAAGAAACGAAAGAAGAATTGAAGAAGAACGGCTGGACGGTTTTGGTGGCCGTGAACGAATAAACGGTTTGCCCAGAAAAACAAACGGTTAAACACCTGTTAAGAAACACTCGATTACGCAAAAGAAAGATGATGATGATGATAGTTTTAATAATAATAATAATAATAATAGTAATAATAATACTATTAATAAAATGATGATGATAACAATAATTATTATCATCATCATCAAAGGATGTTGTATTGAAATTAAGCAAGTATGTATTCAAATTAAGGATCAAGGGAAGATTATAAAGCAGGAAATATACACATATATGTTCTAGTAAATTTTTCTTATCTCAGTTAATTTTCATTTTTCCATTGTTTTGGGGTATGGTAATGTATGCTAATGAATTTGAAACAAAGGAAAAATAAAAATTAACTGATGTAAATATAAGAATGATAATAATTGTACTACTAATAAAATGATGATGATAACAATAATAATGATCATCGTCATCATTATTATCATCATCAAAGGATGCTGTATTCAAATTAAGCACAACACAAGAGAGGATTATAAAGCAGGAAAAATACACATATATGTTGAAGTATTTTTTTTTTTTTTTTTTATCTAAGTTAATTTTCATTTTTTCATTGTTTTTGGGTATGGTATTGTTGCTAATGAATTTGAAACAAAGGAAAAATAAAAATTAACAGAGAAAAAAATTAATAAATAAATAAATAACTGCAACAAATCTAAAACTTCAAACAGCAAGCAGTATAAACAACTAAAACAAAATGAAACAGTAGCCACTGAACCATCCATCACTCACAGTCATCTATTTTCCTGTAAGATCGTAAGAATAAGGCACTTAACGTTAAGTGCGGCTAGCGTTGGTTTCAAATATTCCATTAAGGGCGGGCGTCGGGGTTTATAGTGGTTCTCGACTCTTCCCAAACCGTCTCCTCTCTTCTATCTCTTAGAATTCCTTTACGCTGATCCTCCTCAGAATTTTCGGGAAATTCTCAAGAAAATTATTCAGACAGAAATGCTGATAATCTTCATATAGTAGGAATTATATTCACTTTACCCCGAAGAACTTGTATGAAACGGTTAAATTTCAGTATCATTATGAAGCTTGCAAGCTAGGCCTGAACATTAATTACTGGCTAAAATTAAGCTTATAAAGTACTACATAACAACAAAACACCGTCAGGACTTTTCAGATCCACACGAGAACGAAAGAGGACTACGACGTGACAGTGTGAAATCAAAATGAAAATGAAGAAATGATCGTCGCAGTGAACGCAATTTATGCAATTGCGTAAAGAAGGTTGAAAAAAATTCAGGACTTCAACGGGGTTTGAACCCGTGACCTCCCGATTACCGGTGCGATGCTCTACCAACTGAGCTATGAAGCCACTGACGTTGGAAGCAGGTCAATTTACAGTTCAACCTATAGGCCCACTGGCCTTCTTTATCCCGGAGAGCTGATTCTTCCCCGGACACTCTGTCAATAGACCTTTTTACCGATACGGCCGCCATATTGAATTAATTCGATTTAGGGAGTATTATAGGATGCCCAGGGGGCATGAGCACATTTCGTTTGTATTTTCGAGCGCTTTTCGGGACATATTTTCTTAAAGTTTTCTTAGAATAAGATTGTAATGGGAAAAAAGATCCTTGTGCCTTGTTTTAATGTAATAATGATCTCCTTTTTCCCGAGAATTATACAGTGAAAGACCATATTTCTAATAATAAACTAGAAAAAGGCGATCATTATTACATCAAAACACGGCACAAGGATCTTTTTTTCCATTACAATCTTATTCTAAGAAAACTTTAAGAAAAAATGTCCCGAAAAGCGCTCGAAAATACAAACGAAATGTGCTCATGCCCCCTGGGCATCCTATAATACTTCTTAAATCGAATTAATTCAATATGGCCGCCGTATCGGTAAAAAGGTCTATTAACTGTATACTAACATCCTCAAGACCATGGAGTCCCGGGCCAGAAAAAATGTCTATATAAAAGATCATCCTTGTTTCTACCCTCAAAAGAAAGCCTTGAAGATATATATATATATATATATATACACCCGTTTTCAAAAAGGTTTTCATAGAGAGAGATATATAGATAGATATATAGTTTTGTTTTGTTGCACGTGCGCCCGTGCGCCTTTTTGACTTCTTATTGTCCAACTTATAAAAAAACTCGCCTCAACGATAAATTCTCTCCTTGTCAGGTTCTTTGTTCCAATTTGTCAATACAAAAGCAAATGCACGAATATTGTCTACAATTCACTTGATTTGCATTCTTTTGAAAATTAAAAAATGCGGAATTCGGTCAATTGTAGGTCATATGATTGTTGTATTTACAGGATAAGGGGAAAATCATCAAAGATTTTCATTTTTACAACAACGCAGATGAAATGAAAAAAAAGTGTTTTCGAAACCGCTGATTTTTTTTTTTTTTTCTGAGAGGGAAGATGTGACGGTGGATGTCGATATTGGATATGTGGGAAGGAGCAAAAATAACATAGCAGTTGATTAAAACGGACCAAGACGTTGACTAGGTTCATAGAAGAAGATAACCATGACCATGATAAGCGGGTCATACATATTAATGTCTCACCTTTTTTCGTGTAAAATCACGGCCTGTAAGGCAACGTCTCACTGAAGACAGAATAAACTCTCGGTCACAAATGTTTTAAAGTTAGTTTACCGGACAGCGCATTTTTTAATACACTCCGTCAATAAAAATGCTTCACCAGTTGCTTCAGATGCCATGACATCTGGCCTATCAATTCGGTGACGCGGCATAACTCGGCTGCTTCGCGGGCTGTTTTCTTCATTCCCAAAATCAGTCATATAATTCGCCATTGCAAATTTGTATTGCAGGGCGGATGCTTTTTTCTAAAAAAACTCAAACGAAATGTTCTTTTCAAATTGGAACAAAGAACCCGACGAAGAAAAAAATTATCGTTGAACCGAGGTTTTTCACAACTTTGACAATAGCAAATGAAAAATGCACACGGGCGCACGTGCAAGAAAACAAAAGTATATATCTATCTATATATCTCTCTATATGAAAACCTTTTTGAAAACGGGTGTATATATATATATATATATATATATATATATATACTTGTATTCTGGGTAGAACGTATTCCGTAGAGCGCTCAATTCATTTAATTGAAGAGCATTGAAACAGATATGTACTTCAGAACTCTAGAGTAACGTAACTAAGACACAATCCATCTGTTACCTAGATACTATCTCTTAACGCATCCCTATATTTACTGCCAGCTTTTAATTTTAACGGTCAATCGTTGAAGTTGCCTGATGAGTGTGGTCCTACAATTTCGGACCATACGAAACAGCACTGTCGCAATAAACGATCAATGATTACTCCTGAAGCCTGAACTCCTGTGATTATATATATATATATATATATACATTTCTTTCTTACTTGGAGTTTACTTAAACATTTCAGTAACATGTTATGCAAAAAGAAGGAATAATCTATACTCACATTTATTAACATGTAAGACTCATGGAATACAGTGCACTAGAACCGAGCACCGCCAGTCGTTCACCGACCACCAGATCCTCTCAAAATACGTACAAGTCGAGGAGCCATAGCCATTTTTGATTCGAAATAAAAATAAAGTCTAGTTGTCCAGACAATCTGCAGAGTTGACGTATACTTTTGTTAAATGAAAAATTAAATCATGTGCTCAATCCAACGCCGAGCGCTACAATTTATAATGAAGAAAGGAAAATGGATGGCTTGTTTCTTATATCACGTGCTTTTGTCACAACACCGCGCGCAGCGCTCGGGGTCGGGATTTTAGTCGCACGTGAAATGCCATGCATGTGCTGAATAAGTTATGAAAAAAAAAAGAAAACCATATGGAGGAGTTTATTTATCTGAGCGTGGTTTATAAAGCAACATAAACGAGGTGAGATCTTAGCTTAGAAAGTTTATTCATTGTGCAATTTAGGACTTATTTTATAGTTACATCTGTGTTGACTGCATGCATCCGGTCAGGAGCACCTAACGACGATTTCGTTCTACATGCATTGAAAGAACTTGTCAGGCTATCCTGAGTACTTTTAGATCTCTAGAAATGCATTCTAAGTGGGGCCATAAGGTTTGTATTCGTTCGGTCATCCTAGGGGAACTTGATTCTTTTCGAAATTACAAGGCTTCATTATTTTTTTCCTGAAAAATTTAGATGCATGCAGTAACTTATTACGAAACGTTCGAGATTGAGTAAGGATTTTTCTGATTCCTCTCTCCATCACACTATGGGATCCGAAAATTTTAGGTTTCCTTTTATCTACGAAAAATGGCTTAACCTGAGGAGTGAAATGTGAAAAATTAAACTTGAGAAAATGGTGGGGAATTTATTAGATTAGCTTCGAACTGTGCATGAATAGAACGATCATCTAGAAATTTTTAGCCGTCCTCAAGAAATAGAAAATTCTGGGCAATATTTGCTCCTTCGTGTGGTTCGCAGAGTGCATGGTAATGAACATTGAGGATTGATCTTTCATCGCACACTGTCACAGTTACGTATTCTATTTATGAGTAAGTCAAATAATTAAGTCTACTCGATATAAAGCATCAAAATCTCTTCCTTTTCTTTTTTTTCTTCTCCTTTTTTTAATTTCCTGGGAGATTTAATTCAGGTTCGTTCAGCCTCAAAATTTGTTGAGAGAATCATCAAGTTTACAATCAGGATCGATGACAGCTTATTTTGTGTCTTTTTTAACTGCAACATGATGAAGACTTAACAGTGAAGTTTTTCTTTTACTACTAAAAGAGACAAATTTATAAGCGTCACCGAAATATAAATTCCCGGCCCGAGAATTTTTTTTCCTTAAAAGTCTTGATTCCTTTTTTTTTTTAATGCGATTTGTTTAAAACTCGGTTTGGAACAGGTTTCCATTTCAAATACCTTTCAAATCAGAAAAGTTGTTTCAGGTACGCCATTTTTGAACTGTTTGAAGTAATGGTCTTAAAGTTCCGTCCAAAATAATGTTGAAACACCCTAGTTAACACAAACTTTTGTATCTTAATTCTAAAAACTACATTTTAAATTAGTAAAGAACGGTATTCTTTTTAAAACACGGTTTAAATATGGTATTTGAAAAAGGTTTGAGTTACCCGTCAGTACTCTTTTTCTGAAAATATAGATTAAGTATGTGTTTGAAATGTAGTTTTAATGCGAAACTGAGTTTCAAATAAAGGGAAAGCCTTCTAAAACTATATAAATAGCTTTAAAATAGATCTCAAATACTTTTTAAGCCTATGACCATTTTGGTTTTGTTCGTAAAATATAATAAAAATACCTTCAACTGCGTAAAAATAGTTTTTAAATCAGTGAAATACATTATTTTTAATAA
This sequence comes from Porites lobata, assembly GCA_942486035.1. NCBI lineage: Eukaryota > Metazoa > Cnidaria > Anthozoa > Scleractinia > Poritidae > Porites > Porites lobata. The sequence goes on from CALNXK010000029.1 coordinate 3,364,020, forward strand.
CTACATCTCAAACGGTTTCAATGAATTGCTGCGCCCTCGCAGTCTGTGCACCGCATGGTAAGTTTCCCGTGCTTTGTCGTTTCGTTTTCTCGAGTCTAGCTGCTTGATCACGTAAGTTCAGGCTTGAGAGTCCGAGATCGCCATATCTTTTCGTGTTCCAGAGCTCTTTTATGATTCTCATAAACCTCTTTTCTTCCCATAACAATAAAGCGATGGTTGTTCCATTTGCGTCGTAGCCACGGCCTCTAGTTTGCAGCTTAGAGGGTCGGCGTTCATTTGCTCTGTCCATTTAGGGACTGGTAAAAAAGTATAGTGGGGGGGTGGGCCGGAGCAGTTGGAAATATGGTTGATAAAAAACACATGGCCCACCCCCTCCCTTCGGCACAAAAATGACTGACCCATCCCTAAAGCAAGGTTGGAAATTGCATGACCCACCCCCTAGTTACAACATGGATGTTTGGTTTCCTCTTAATAATCCAATGATACCTTGTTCTGTGTTTGACAAAATTTGTTGATATACTGCTGCAACCAATATCAAAATCACAGAAATCATACCTTTCCCTGAAAAGACAAATGTGAAAAACCGAACATTTCTTGTTTCGATGAACGTTATGAGTTTTGACACAAATATACAACAAAACGAGGGTATATTGAAATTGTCTGTCACAAAGCATATGAAAATTTCTTCAAAGACAACCCATTCCTACACATTACTTGCCGGAAATGCTTAGATTAATCCTCAAAGAAAATTTCTTCCACTTCAGTAGCAAGCATTACCTACAAAACCATGGAACTGCAATGGGCACAAAGACAGCAGTTTTGATTCCTTTGCCAATATTTTCATGACATATATTGAAACAACAACTCTAAGCAAAACTGTCTTTAGAACAACAGTTTGGAAATGCTACATACACAATGTCTTTTCCCTATGGGACATGAGTAAACCAGACATCGAAGCCTTCATTGAACAAGCAAACTTACATCACCCAACTATTGAATTCACGGCTGAAACATTTGACACTGAGACTGCGTTTTTACATACGGTTGTATACAAACGCGCAAGATTCAAGGAAAAATCTATCCTTGATGCAAAGACACATTTTACACACACGGAAACCTTCCCGACACACATTTCACCTCGTGTCACCCTCCAAATGTTAAAAAAAGGATTTGTCAATGGAGAAGCCTTGAGAATCCTACGAAAAAACTCCTCAAAAACAACCTTTGAGGAAAATAATTCAAATTAAAAAAAAAAAAAACGCTTGATGGACGGAGGCTACCCACAATCTTTGATAGAAAACCTACTATCAGAAATAAAATTCACAAAAGGGAGTCTAAACTCCTAAAACAAAACAACAAGGAGGAAAATAAAAATATTGCCATTCCTGACACAATACCAGCCCTCAGTGTCTACCATAAAGGAAGCTTGAATGAAAATATGGAATCATATACAAAACCAACTATAACTTCAATAAATTTTTAAAGAACCACCAATCATTTCCTTACAAAAAAGGAAAATCATTAAGAACATGCTCGTTAGGGCCAAAAAAAAGAAAGGTTAACAGAGGGTTCCACGTCCGTATAGATGTACGGCCTGTCACCCTTTGCATTTTCTCGCACAACAAGTTTGTGAGTATTTTAGCAATAATTTAGCAATAAGCTGGCTGTGTTTTGTGTAACAGGTGTAGTCAACTGTCTCGTTAGTAGTTAGTGCCTATCTATGTAATAAAATAGGGTGACCCACCCCCTAAGGGTAGCTGAAAATTGCCCGACCCACCCCTTGCACAAGGCTCAAAACCTCATGACCCACCCCCTCTCTGTTCCGGCCCACCCCCACCTATACTTTTTGACCAGTCCCTTACGTCTAGGTTTGGATTGCCTTCAGCCAGTCATTCCAGATACCTTTTTAAAATCTCTTCACATAATCTTCAAAATGTATATAATAAGGTCTGAAACTTTCATTGAGATTGATTCACTGTAACATCTTAAAATTTCAAGACAAACCCATCCTACGAACCTATCAAAACCTGTTTTACAACATTCGCAGTTTGGACGTTATGCTATTTTGTCCAAAATAATGCGCATTGTACATACCTCCATGACTAGTTACATTTTAGTTTGGATTTATCGCATCTTTTGAATGTAAAACATTGACAATACTCACACTGAAGTGTGCTAGTCATGGATATATATATTGTCCGTATTAATTTGGAAAGATTGAAATTTCAAGGTGTTGCAGTGAATTAATCTTAGTGAAAGTTCAGACATAATTATACACATTATGAAGATTATGTGAAGAGATTTTTTAAAAAAATTCCTTCGCGTTGTTTCAGAGATATACAAAAAAGCGCTAAAAGTCTAAAATTTGGAACGAAGTTGCACTTATACAGGTGGTGAGAAAATGTGTTAGTTTTTAAGATCGCAAGAACGAAAATACACCCAAATTTCCCAGCATCGAAATATGATATTAAGAAGCATTCTGAAGCTACTTAAGAATAATTTGAGTAATTTATAACGTTTTAACTGAATAATCTATCTCGGCTATTGAAAATTTAAGGTTTGAAATATATTTTCGTTTTAGTCGAATTCAAACATAGAGAGTTTTTTACTTTAGTCTTACTGAGATTGCTTACTAAAACACCAAACTTTAAGTTCCTAGTGTTGGATTTTCGGTAGATGGTCTAGATCACACAAAATTCGGTTCTTACCAGTTTCAAAGTTTTTTGTTTATTGCTGTCATAGTAATATAGATTTTACTTAAAACTACATTTTCACAGATTTCAATTACTAGCCAATTACTGGTGAAAATTTTATAGGGATCCTACAAGGAAAAAAACACTTTTAAGGCGATTGAAAAATATTGGTATGGCCTCTGAAAAACTTTATCGAAACACCTTAAGGAACACAGGGGTTTCTAAGAGGCAGCAAAACCGCCGCTCGGTTAGCTCCGTGATGGGATAAGCGCCAGTCTGCTGAGCGGGAGGCCGTAGGTTCAATCCCGGCCGGACCACTGACTCAGGCTCTTTAAATAACTAACGAGAAAGTGCTGCCTTTGTAATAACATCTGCAAACGCAAGATTGGCTTCTTAGTCTTCTCGGATAAGGACGATAAACCGTAGGCCCCGTCTCACAAGCCCTTGCACATGTAATAAATCTGTGGGACGTTAAAGAACCCACACCCTTTTCGAAAAGAGCAGGGCACGTAGTGCCAGGTTTAGTGGTCTATCTCACATCCACACCTCGTGTATGGGGGCATCATTACTCATTCCTTCTTACTTGTAAAACTGCACCTTAAGCAGTCTGGCAAAGTCCCCCAACCAGTGTTGTAAATTATCCCTGAAAAGCGATATTTACATTACATTACAAAATGAACAACAACAAAAAAGCTGATGTAGAATGTGCTCTTTATTACAACGTGCGTGCTTCAAGGTAAAAGAGTTGTTTGTTTGTTTGTTTTTTTTACTAACATATGCGCCCAGCTTGTAATATAGCCAAAGTTTAACGTATGGCTATTCTCATTTTTTCAAACAGCTCGTCTCTGATATGTATGGAGCGTTTTTACTTGATGTCGCTGGGCCTTATTTCCAAAACAATGAACGACGGCCATGTTGGGTAACCAAGCCAAACCCTTGCCTAGTTCGGCCTAGGACTCAAGCTGCCTCATTATTGTGCGAGGCGGATGCGTTTCTGATCAGGTGGCCCAAGCGTCGGGTACGTCACCGTAATGCATTGACCGAGAAGGCCTGGGAAGACGCCGTACAGGGACTAGGCAAGCCAAATCCCGTGAGAGTTAAACTTATCTCAATGTTTGATTTCTATTTGCTCTTGTTTCACAGTCTTGAAAGTTGAGGTGCGGTGGAATGGCTTTCGCAAGCATGCGCACTTGTTGAGTCCAAGAGCTTTTAATGACTTTATATGAATCATGTCATACAAGGAACATTCGTGACCTGACAGGTGAAAAATTTAACATAAAATAACCAATATCGATCTCTCCAAGTCAGGTAATAAAATGTACCTTGAAGAGTGTAATCGCCACACAAATCCCATGTATTGAAATCAAATCCGTCCCGTGTGTATATTTGATAAAGTAAAAAGTCTCACATGTGGAAATTCAAAGGGGATTAAGGTTATGGCGAATAAAGCATCGAAATTATAAGCTTCGAGGAGTCGAAGTGCAAAGCCATCCTTTGTTTTGTGTTTTTCTTGTTGTTTGTTATTATTTTCTCGAAAATTGGTGCTGGTATTCTTCTTTAGAAATTTGTCCGGATGATAATTTCGTCTTTTGAAATAAGATTGGCATGCCGAATACACTCTCTTATTAAATTAGTTTCTCAGTTATTGGTAGGTATACTGAATTTTGCATTTAGCCATTATCCATTTTATTGTTTAGACACAATACTACGTTTTTTCTTCGCGGATCGATGATCCTGCTTAACTTATTTCGTCATAAGACTTTAGTCGATCTGTGAACCATATACATATTTTTCAGGACTAAGAAAAGTGGCTCCATGCTCTGCTATAAAAACAACTACCTGGGGTCCCCCACCTCCATGAAAACAGGCCTTACAACTTAAATTAGCATCCTCTGTGCAGACTACACTAACAAACAAGTTAATAAATCTCAGCTTACTACAACGACGACTGATAATTAATAATTTAATAATTTGTTAGAGGCATTTATTGATCATTACTAGCACTACAACATTTCACAAAGGCGCAAGTTCCTTTATTTTTTCCTGATAGGTTAAATTGAAGTTGCAGCTGCGCGACTGAGGGTTTTATTGTTAAGGTTAGAGCTCGTGTTACAGGACTTCAGCAAAGGCTTGTTTACACTGTAACGGATACCGTTAATTTAATACCCGTATGAAAAGCTGGGTATAGCGTGAACGCATATCCAATATGTGACTCTCTACGTTTGAGATCGGGGAGGCGTAGCTTCACCCCGTTACAGAAATCGCGCTAAAATCACCGTTTTTATGTGTGAACAGACGCCCTATCCGGTATGTTTTTCGTGCCAGTGCAAAAGCTTTCCAATATTGTGTGAATACAACCTTTAGGCCTTAAGGCGTTCTTTGCTCAATCAAACCTGGACTCTGCCGTGAGCTGTGACGCAACCGAGAGGGGAGAGACGCGCTCACCCTTTCCCAGACTTTGCGACAACAACTGGGCAAGACGGAACGCCTAGGATCTACCCTGACTAAACTTTAGGCCACACTTTCACACCTGGAAATATAACCCTCAGTTACATTACTTGACTGCATTAATTTCGTACCCAGATCTCCCACGGCCAAGACAGATGTAAAATCTGGGCACGAGATTAGTCACCACAAGTCTTAATATTTCTAGGTTGGAGTCATTAATAACTGGCTGTAATCGTGCACTGATATTGTATAACAGGTGTCGCATGCGTAATAGTTAGCTCTCCAAGCTATAGCTAGCTCTTCAAGAAAGACCCCCATACCTTTGTAAGCTTTATGCAAATGCAACTAAAACTCACACCATGCAGAATTAGCAAAGCACCTCTTTCTTTTTCAAAACTTATGAACTAAAATTTGCACAGGGTTAAATCCTTGATTACTACGATCAATAACAGCCTTTGTGTTGCAATGGCTCCAGATTGACTCTGTCTCACAAGTTGATATGTGCAGTGTACGTATTTTTCTCCGTTTTAGCCTTCCGTCCACTTGAAAAAAGGCGCGGGTGTTGCGGACACCAAAATGCAGGTTTTCAGAAACGTTCTCCGAAGTAGACTGATTTTAGAAACGCCAGCTTCTCGTTTACGAGTGGACGGACGAAAAAGTATTAAAGATACTATAAAAACCAATCTCGTTCCCAAAGGCCGTGATCCTTTTGGTCAGCAAAAGGATCGCAGCCTCTAGGAACCTTAAAGAGGTTGTATAAAAACATCATAAACACTGAACTACTAGCGTTACGTATGCTCTGTAAGGGATGCTATAGGGATGTTATCATGCATTGTATTTCCTTCGTTTTCTCGTTTTTCTGTAGACGGCGAAAACGATTCAAATACCCTACGTGTTCACGGTTTTAAATCCTTTTTTTTTGTTTTTTAAAAAAAAAAAAAAAAAAAAAAAAAAGAGAGAGAGAGAAATCGAGAAAAAACTCTCCGTTTTAAAAAATATCTGAAAACGTGTGAACGAAGCGTAAATGACACGGTAAATGTAATCTGGAACACTGATCGGAGACCGGTCTGCGTCGCCTCGTCGACAGACCTGTGTTTCGGCCACAAAGATTCAAACAAACCTGGAAAGACTGCCGTCGCTAACAATTCACATATCTGCCTTTGATGTACGTCCTGGCCATGGGATGTCTGAAAACGTTAGACGCAGACAGAGTTCTGATCGTGTCGCAGACCGTCGCATAGCTAGGCTTTGATAGATTGTGCTGGCATAATTGTTTGCATAACTTTTGGCATAATTTGTCATCACGAGCATAATTATCACCTATTTTTCGAAAAAAAGCACTGGTAGCCTAATTTGCACTTTTGGCTGGTTAACGTTTTGCAGCACAAAATTGTCATAGTGATCATGCAACCAAGAAAGTTACAGGCAAATTTAAGTAACAAAGTCAATCTCTCTCTGCTTATATCATCACATTCATGGGACCTTGGTCTAACAGGAGGTGACCCAGGTCTCTTTCCACATGAATCAACGCATGTGCATAACAAGCACGGTTACCCAAGATGATTACCCAAGTTGTCAGACAATGAATGCACTCTTAAAGGTTTCTAGATGTAAACAGGATAAATCTTTTTGCCATTTAATTTAGTGTTGCATATAACTATTGAGATGTTTTTACCAACTTTTAACTAAATAATAAAGGCATAATTTCTGCATTTTTTTTCTTTGTTAAAATGAGCATAGTTTACAAAAACTAGCATAATTATTGGCATCATTTTAGAAATATGCCAGCACTGCTATTAGCATATATATTATGTTACTTTTTCGAGCATAATCTGTTAAAGCCTACCGTGGGACACCGTTTAGATTAAGGACCTAAAGATCCAATGACGGCAGCAGCGGCGAAAACGTCAAGAAATTAAAGCAATAGATTACTAATCACTCCGACTCTGCGCGTGCATCACGCCTTTTTGTACATTTCTACCGCCCGTTCGATTGCACGACTACGACGTACAATATCCCTAATCTATTTTACGTTTCTGGAAGACGCAAACAAGCAAAGATGAACTTTTCTTCCTCTTTCTTAACTTTGAAATGGTTGTTCAGTAGAGTTCTCCTACATTTGACAAATTCACTGAATATCAAAAGAAAGGGGTGTAACAGTAAGCGGCGTTTTCGCCAACGCGACTGTCCTCGGATCTTAAGGTTCCGTACCTTATAACCACTCAAAATTTTGGGCCTTTTCGATGATCTGTTTTGCAATATATCTTAAAAAGATTTTTGGGGTGAATTTTTCATTGATTTCAAACGAGTTCTGCGCATGGAAATCAAGGGGTCAACAGAACTCAAGCGAGATAAAATACCTCAACCTCGTCAGGTGAAAAGTAACGGGTTCCAGCCAGGATTGTAGAACTGTTGGTAACTCCATTCGGAAGAGAGTAAGAGGTACCAAAATTAGTGTAGGAATTAGCATTCTGATTAGCATTATCAGCAATGTATATGTCATGCCCCCCACCAAATGTTGGACCACAACTTGAACCACGGTAAACCGAAAATGATGTATTCGTCACCATGCTCTTAAATGGTGCAAGCCCTTCTTTATCCAGGAGAGAGAACACAAACGACTTGGAAGAGGTACTGTAACCAGATGCTATAAATAACAGTAATAAAAAGGAAGAAAAACAAGGATTAACAACCGGCTGCAATTGAAAAAGAGGTGAGTTATTGATCTGCTTCCTCCGATTGTATATTTCAATCTGAAAAACTCCAAGGGGGGTCGATGATTAAATACAGATTGTGTGTACGTAAATAGGCAATAAACCCCTCAATCTTCTCATCGAAGAAATGAGAGTACCAGGGGCGCCCCCGGAAAGTACGAAACTAGCGGGGACAATTTCACGGAAACTTTGTAGGGATATTCATATATCTATGCCTTAATTGTACGGTCCATAACTTGCCTTTTTCTTCTTTCTTTCTCATTTTGTTCTCTTCAGAGAACAAAATGGTAGATGCAGCCCGCCTCTTGGCCATAAATTGGTTTTCCTCTCCCTTGCTAAATTTGGAGATTGCAAAAATTTTTTAGCCATTTTTTTTTTTGTATTGCGAGCCGCTGATGCGTTTCGGATCAGGCGGTCTGCGCGAGTTTTTGGGTCTCGGATACGTCACCAAAATGCATTAACCGAGAAGGCCTGGGAAGACGCCGTGCAGGGACTAGGCAAGCCAATCCCGTGAGAGTTAATCTCATCTCAATCTTTGAGTTCTATTTGCTCTTGTTTCACCAGACCTCTTGGCCATAAATTGGCTTTCCTCTCCCTTGCTAACTTTGGAGATGGCAAAAAATTGCTAGCCATTTCTTTTTTTTTTCGCAATTTTAGCCAAAAAAATGATTCATAAGAAAATTTTGTGACACATTTCCTTGTAAATATCGAAAAAATAGCGAGAATAACAAATTTAACAAAATTATAGACTCAGAAAGAGGAAACGCAACCACTAGGAGTAAGGGCCACGAGAAGTCAGCAAATTTCGCAAAAATCGCTAAAGTAACAAGAAATGTCCTTGTTATCTAAAAAGACTGGGTAACAATTATTGGAAGAAAGGTAAGAATATCAAATTTAAAAAAATTCTAGACTTAGAAAGACAAAACACAAAGAAGAGCCTCAAGAAGTCTACAAATTTCGCAAAAATCGCAAAAGTAACAAGAAGTTTCCTTGTTATCTGAAACGAATGGGTAATAAATATCGCAAGAATAGCAACAATAATAAATTTAACAAAATTCTAAAGAAAAGGCCAAGAAGGTTTTATGCATTACATGGTGATAAATGATTGGCGCTTAGCTCTTGGTTAACAATCGTCTTGGCAGTTGTCGGAAAAAGCCCTCGTACTTTTGATACGCTTAGCAAGCAAGATTCTGGAAAGAGCGGTACACTTGCAGTTGTATCAGTACTTGATTACCAATAATTTATTGTCCAACAAGCAGTTTGGTTCCCGGAAGGGTTTCTCAACTACAACAGCTTTGACCTCATTTGCTGATGAAGTGCTCTTAAACATGGAACAAGGAAAGCTTTGCGGGGCCGTGTTCATCGATCTAACCAAGGCATTTGACACGGTAGACCATCAAATAATGTTATGCAAGCTATCCGAGATCGGTCTTTCTGAAACAGCTCCTCATTGGTTCCGTTTTTACTTAACTGGTAGACAACAGCGCACATCATCTGGAAATGAGTTATCTGAGGAACTTCCAGTCACGCATGGGGTGCCACAGGGTAGCATTCTAGGGCCTCTGTTGTTTGTGATTGACATAAATTACTTGCCAAATGTGCTTCACTCCTGCTACGCGTCACTTTATGCAGACGACACTGTAATTTATTGCTATGGTACATCCTCAAAGGAGTTGAGTGATAAGTTAAATAACGATCTACTGGGTGTGGCGAAATGGCTGCATGATCACAAACTGACTTTAAATTTGGACAAAACTAAATGCATGCTTATCGGTAGTAATAGGAAACGCGAAAGCAAAGTAGATTTGACTGTTTCAATTTTAGATCATAGTATAAGTAATGTTCACAGCTTTAAATACCTCGGTATACATATATCTTCGGATTTCACATGGACTGATCACATTAAACACCTAACTGGGAAAATCAATCAGAGGCTTGGGCTTCTCAAGCGTATAAAGCATTTATTGCCTTTCAGGGCGCGTCTACTTTTCTATAAAAGTCTTGTTATGCCCCTTTTTAATATGCTGATCTAGTATGGGGCGATAAACATAATATTACCCTTATGTCTAGTTTGCAAGTTTTGCAAAATAGGGCCGCTAAAGTTATTTTAAATAGACCATTGTACTCATCCTCCACTGAGGCATTAGCCGTTCTCAAGTGGCTGCCTCTAGAGAAAAGGCGATTTCAAAGAAGGTGTGTACACGTATACAAATGCATCAATGGCCTAATTAATCACGATATGGACTTGATTAGACAAGACGTACTTGATAGGCATAATACACGTAACAAAGGCAATTTTAGATTACCACGTGTCAAAAGAAATTGGGGAAGCAAAGAACACAATATCATGCCATTTCCGATTTTAACTCCCTCAGTCAGACGATCAAAGACTCGAGGAATGTAAATAGTTTTAAACGTAATGTTTTTAAGTTTTTGATATAGCTACTTACGTTTAATTTTTACTTATACATATTTTTAATTTTTTATGCATTTTTTGTATCTTTTTAATCCCTTTGCAATTTTATAGCTTTTTTTTGTTTTTATAATATATATCTAGTTTTGAGGTCCTTTTTGAAAACCATATCTTTTATGAAAAAGTTTCCTCAATAAAGATGATGATTATTATTATTAGCAAATTTGCAGCTTGACGAAACCCTTCTATTCCCTTTAATGTCTTATGTCGTGCGCCTTAACTTTTGTCTGTTTTGCTAAATTTGTTTTTCTTTGTTTTTTTTTTTCCGGTTCTTTTTCAGCCGCTTAGGTTGTTCATTTAATTTGAGGATAATTTCCACTTTCATTTGTAATTTTGATAACGTCAACCTTTTAGGCACTGCCAGTTTTAGAAAATCGTCTTTTTCTTTGCAATAATTGCTAAATTTGCGGAATTTGCCTTTGTCATTTGCCTTAACGATTTCCTTACCATATTTGCGATTTTCATGGTTAAAACCCGTTTAGCCAGTTGCGCATAGATCCTTGCTGCTTTACTGTCTTTCCTAAATTTGCAGCTTCTGGACCCGGGGATACTAAAAAAAATTATACTCTTTATACCATTCCTTGACAGAAAAGGGATCGTATACCTTCCATTGACAAATAGTACCCCTGCACCTCTTTCAGGGGCACCCAACGACAATTTTCGGAAAAATATCTGTTCGGAAGACGATTTGATATCTAGAATTTTCGGACATTTGTTGTAAGATTTCTTGCTTGCCTACCTCTCCTAGGATTTTCGAACATCTAAAAAATGGTATAATTGCCTATTTTTAACGGATTTTTACCCTAAAAAGGTCACCTAGAATTTTCGGGAGCCTTTTTCCTGGCTGAAATTTTCGGAAAGGTAAGTTTTGATCCCTATAATTTTCGGATCACTAGACTATCAGCTAGGAAATCTGAACAGATGAAAAATTTTTAGGGGATAAAAATATGCCTATATCTACCGTTTAAATACTAAAATGCGTTTAACAATTCTATGTTTAAGTGGTTTTGAACTATATTCTCGTTGGGTGCCCCTGCTCTTTTTAAGCTACTGTAAATGGACCGTCTTTTAAATATGAATAAATCTCTCAACCAGAACGGTTCTTGTCTTTTTCATAGTCTTTTAACCTTTTTAGGTCCTTTCAAGACCGCAATGACAGATTTTCTTTCCCTTCCATATACTTCAACTAGTGAAACCTCTACTCTTGCATATACCTAAACCCTGAAAAGGTACTTCTTTAGGGAGAAGCCTTCATGCATAGGCCATTATAGGTAGGGTTTAGGAGTCAAGGAGGCTCTTGCCTTGCTATTTTTTTCCGTCGTTTTATAGACAAAATTTTTTGTTTCTTGTTATAGCATTCTGCAAGTAGACACTTGTTGCTAAAACTGTGCTAGGACATATTTCAGTTTACTGATTTTTTTTTTTTTTTTTTTTTGGCACGGCTTTAAACCATGAAAATAAGTGGAAGAATCCATAAAGGTTTGCAAAGACCATATGGCTAAATTAGAAATAGCCGCCATATTTCTTCTTATCTAAAAGAAAAAAAAAAAATTACTCAAGACGTTTAAGGCCTGGGTCAAAGTTGTGTTTGGAGCATATGAATGATTGGCAATATCTCTCGCTAGGAGATCTAGAAAAAAATGAATTTTTGGCCAAAAGTAAATCTTGAGGTTTTCTTGTGCCTTAAAGTTTAATCATGGCCACTTGACATGTCAGGTGACCAAAAACTGAATGGTGGCGAATTTACTTTGTTTGGACAAACAAATTGGCATTTCTGAAAGAAGATAAACATACCTAACTTTTTACGTTTGGAATGAATGCACGCAAAGTTAAGAATTAAAGTTTTAAATAATTCAAGATCCAATTAGGGCATTTTAAATGATGTTCTCCCTTATAATTTTTTTATTGAAGTGCAATGGATGGTCATTCGAAACCTGAAGTATTAGAAATATTTAATAAGAATTAGAAAAATGTTTCTCTCGATTTTTTTTCTTAAACCGGCCACTAATTGGTCAATAATTTAAGATTTTTAGCAAAATGGTCACGTAATATGTCACGTGACTTATTAACACAATATTTTTCCTATAAAATGTTAAGGACGATGCCATGATCTCTGTGCCGAAGTTTTAGCCAATAAATAATTTTCCACAGGTAAACCCCTTAGTCCCAGGCCTTAAACTACTTGAGAGCAAAATCTCTTCATACTCTGAAACACTTTTTAAATGGCAAATTTGCAATTTTTCCCAGTTTTGAGCAGCTTTTTATGCTCTCTAGTGCTCATAGCTATGAAAGTTTCAGTTGGGGTTCAACTGTATTTATGCTTTTTTTTCTTTTTGGTAAGCCGTGGTGTAATAAGTTTCAAACAAAGCCGAGTATACTTTCTCACGATTTCCTTTTGGTATCCCCTTTCCAATGATCCTTTAGAAATTCTCATTAGATCATAGAAATGAAGCAAATTCGGTAGCCAAAACAAACACCACCCTCCCCACCCCCACTCTCAGATTTGGTGCATAGTCCTTGATAAATACCTCTCCTTTGGGCGATAGTTGACACTATCCTTTATCCTCTCTTGCCGATTGTCAATTTAGTAAAGTCAAGCAAAACGATAGAGGCCTTAATGTTTGTGCCAAGCATCTTAAAACTTACTACTCTATTCCTTTAATTTTTCTGTTTTAATTCTATCGGAGCCCTTTTACAGGGAGCTAGATTACTAGGGCTCTTTTAATATTAAAAAAATAATAATAATTTAACCATTTTTCGCGAAGTAATTCATTATGCGTTTATATTGCACGCTTCCTAGAGTCATGCACTGCGTGCACTATGATAAGTTCAAAGTATTATGCACGTAATTGACGTATCACCTACCACTGGTTTCACAGAGGTATTTAAGACTGTTGAAACATGCTAAATCATTCCATTTTCCATTAGAAGGAAACATCATTGTGCAATCCTCATTTCTTCCCAGGTCGTTGGGTTCTCCAGGATTCCAGTTAGTATATGTCGCTCTTGATCCATCAACCCACAACCAACGTGAATCGTCTTTGGGATCCCTGTACAAACCAATCCATACTCTTTGTGATATGTTCGAAGCAAGTGCTTGTTGTTTGGCTTTTGGTGTCACCATAGCGAGCTTAGACCCCATAGCTTCACAAGCAGATTTTGCAGCGGTCCAGTTCAAACTCTTTGACGAGACTTTGTAGCATGAACCTTGTAGATGAATCCAGTTATTGGGACAAAGCCCTACATTTTTGGAAAGTCAAAAGTACACTTGGTGATGAGTTCATTTATCTCATCACTTTGATTCTTTCTTGTTGAGTTAAACAGATCAGGACACAGCCGAAGAACACTCAAATTCAGACCTTTTGTAAACAATCTGATCTGCAAGGGTATGTGCGTAAAATTTATTCGGAAATGATGAATTCATCAGACGCGCACAAGCAATTAAAGAAACTTAAAATAGATGGTAGCCTCTTATATCGAAGAAATGTAGGCCAAATGGTGCGAAGAAAGCCACCATATCTTCATCAAGGAATAAAAATAATGATAGATGTTATAGTGATTGCTACGTTTGTATATAAGCTATATGCTGCAAAAATACTGAAACGAGTGTCTTGTAAACGGGTTCGTTTTAAGTTCAACCCCCTGGTTAAAGTATCAAGTTTGAACGTACCGCGCTACATGATGATTAATATATTCACATTTTTTTGGGTGATGCGACATAAGGTCCTCTTCTTGAGAGTATTTCAGCAGTAGAGAAGGTGAGCCTTTGCTCAAAAGTAGGCTGACTTTCATTGGCTCTAGGAGTTGGTTGCCTTCTTTGGCGGTCAAATAAAGCCTAACCCCCCCCCCCCGCAGATTGGTGTCCTCTAGAGCTTTAATTTTTATTTTCCCAAAGAGTATCTCCAACTCTTTCATACACTAGCCATCCCCCCGGGATAAAAACCCACTTACCCCAAGGAATATCAGTGTATCCTCCGAACACGTACGAGCCTTTTTTGATGATTGCAATCGTGTGATTTTTCCAATCACATCTGCTGTGGAAGGTACTGGCAGCCCAGCCATGAGTGGAGGCCTGCCAACACAGAGCCCAGTTGCTGTTATTCCCAATCGCAGGGGAAAGAAACTGTTTTACCACAGTCGAGATAACATCTGGGTGAAAGAGAAAATAGGAATTGGTTTCACTTGTTTATATCTCTTGCAGACATCATCCAGCTATTCGTGGCGAAACATAGAGCAACGACGTGCCGCAATTTTTCAGGGTTAAGGTGTTTCGATACAGTTTTTCAGCGGCCATACCGATATTTTTCAATCGCCTTAAAAATCATGACTTTTTTCCTTGTCCGATTGCTATAAAATTTTCACCAGTAATTGGCTATGAATTGAAATTTGTGAAAATTTAGTTTTAAGTAAAATCGATGTTACTGCGATAACGATAAACAAAAAACTTTGAAAATGATACAAGCCGAATTTTGTGTGAACTAGACCAGCTACTGAAAATCCAACACTAGGAACTCACAGTTTGGTGTTCAGCAAACAGTCTCCGTAAGGAGTAAAAAATTCTGTATGTTTGAATTCGACTAAAACGACTCAAAATATATTTCATACCTTAAATTTTCAATAGCCGTTATAGATTATTCAATAAAAACGTTATAAATGACTCAAATTATTCTTCAGTAGCTTGAAAATGCTGCTTAATCTCATAGTTTGATGCTAGGAAATTTTGGAGTATTTTCGTTCTTGCGATCTTGAAAACTAATCCGTTTTCTCACCACCTGTATAAGTGCAACGTCATTCAAAATTTGGACTTTTATTAGCGCTTTTTTGTATATCTCTGAAACGACTCGAACGAATTTGCTTAAAATCTCTTCACATAATCTTCATAATGTATATAATAATGTCTGAAACTTTCATTAAGATTGATTCACGACTGCAACGCCTTAAAAATTCAAGACAAACCTGTCCTACGGACCTATCAAAAATCTGCGTTAGAACATTCACTGTTTAGATGTTATTCTAATTTTCCAAAATAATGCGCACTATACATACCTCCATGAATAGTACAGTTTAGTGTGAATTTATCTTATCTTTTGAACTTAAAACATTGACAATGCTCACACTGAAATGTACTAGTCAGGGATATATGTATTGTCCGCATGCATTAATTTGAAAGAATTAGCATAACGTCAAAACACTGAATGTTGTAGCGCGGATTTTTGACAGGATCGTAGGATAGGTTTGTCTTGAAATTTCAAGATGTTGCAGTGAATCAATCTTAATTAAAGTTTCAGACGTTATTGTATACATTATGAAGATTATGGGAAAAAAAATAAAAAAAAATTCGTTTGAGTCGTTTTAGAGATATACAAAAAAGCGCTAATAAAAGTCCAAATTAATAGTATATATTATCGATTTTACTTAAAACTACATTTTCACAAATTTCAATCCACAGCCATTTACTGGTGAAAATTTTATAGCGATCGGACAAGGATAAAATCACTTTTAAAGTGATTGAAAAATATCGGTATGGCCTCTGAAAACCTATATCGAAACATCTTAAACTCGAGAATATGCACAGGCCAAGAGGCCGTCCATCAAGCTAACTAAAAATGAATACGAAGAACATAATTTTGCCGGAATTAGCCTTGTTTAGACTATAATTCAGACGAATGAATGTAGGTGACGCTGCCAGGCAGCGACATATTACAAAACGGACGACAGACACCCTCAGATCGGCGAATACAGCCGTAACTCTTTGCTCCCCAGTGCTAGGGACCTTTTTGCGGGAGAAACGTCACCTATTCGGGCAGCAAGCGTTTCCGCGCTCGAAAGTGGAAGCGAGAGCAAAGAAAATGGAAGTAGGGAGAGGGGAAGGGGAGAAAAGGTTCCTTTCTACCTCCTCCCTATTTCTTTATTTTTTTCTATTCAGTTTTTTAATTTATTATTTTTTGGGCCCTTGGTGCAGCTAATGACGTAAATCGATGTTTACATAATCAGTCTCGCTGGTAATCATGGGGTTCGTTTATTATCGTCAAGTTTCCAGTTCTTCTGCGTGCGTGTGACAGCAAAACTCAAATGTCTTCTTGTAAACAAAGATGTAACGAAGATGTAACAAAGATGTACTCCACCAATAATGAATGTTTTTAGTGGATTCATCCCGTTTACATTTGATCTTTGTGTATTGTAAACTAGTAATGATAGATCATTTAGGTCTCTGCGAGATCACAGATGTCAGCGAAACAAACATCGCTTAGGGTACAAAATCTTTTGCCATTGTGCGAACTGTTCATCGTTATTCAGCTCCAAAAAATTCCGCACAGATACATCAGACGTCGAAATAAGCACTACTTGGGAATACACGGGTAAAATTCTGTAAACGTAACGTACTTTATCCCGGAATGTGTTTTGTGCAGTGGGAAAAAATAAATAGAAGCAAACGCACAGGTAAAGTCCTCAACAGAGCATAAAGAGCATGAAAATTGTTACCTGTACTGAGCCAGGTTGTTCAAAGATGCAATCTTGGACAAAAAGTGTTGTCTATTTTGCACTCTCTTACCCTCCAGAACGCTTATCCCTCTAAGGGCCCTCCCCTTGCCCCACCCTGGTCAAAGTTGTTTAGTCGGGTTTAGAAATGATCCACCCCGGCTTCAACGTTGTTGTTTTGGGTGGACAAGGGAGAGTATTTGTAGTTGTCAGCGCTTTCAAAAGCTTTATCTTGAATCTAGACATGGTAATGTCCATTTGTCCCAACATTTTTCTCCAAGATTGTGGGTTGAGATAACCCAGAGTTAGTGCAAAATTTGAATTCAGCTATGAAAGCGTAAAAAAACAAATTCAGTTTAATTATTTTTGTCTACAATGAGGTGATGGAATGTTTCTAAATTGAAGAATAGCGAAAATTACAGGAGAAAATGCTTTCGTGCAAAAGAAAGAGAAATCCAGATTAAAATTTAACACCGGGTTCAAGCGATAATAGTGCTCTTCGAACAGCTGGGCCCTGGTGTTTATTTGTGTCTTGGTACGATGTTTCAGCTCAATCTGACCGGTATAACATCTCTTACTAATAACAATGAAGTATCATCCGAGAAGGGTAGGCCAGAATCGCCATCTCAGGGATAGAACCCGCCTCAAAAACAACTCGAAATTAATTCTCTCGCCTAAATCAAATAACTCCGTGCTTTCGAAAAATGACGAGTTGCACCATCTGTTTTTTCTTGATCGAACAAGGGTAATGGGAATGTACCTATGACTAAATTCCGGCGCCAAAAATGCAGACGTACGGCAAAAAAAATGTTGAAAAGGCAACACATGTACCTGACTATGGGAGGAGAAGCAAGTTCTACAGGAATCCAAAATATTAGAGGTTGAGTTCTCCTAACGTCGAACGCGCACGATGCAAAAGCTAAAAGAATGAGATTACAAAGTCGACCAATCACCAGATTTCAGAAAGATGTAGGTAATCAATAAATTTGCTGGCTGAACTGCAAACATCTCTCCCACGAAACGCCTCTAGCGGGGAAGAATGAGGAGGGACAGCTGAACTCGCATTGTCGGCTGGGTGTAAAGGCTTCGTGTAGGATTTAAATTGATCGTGTATATTATCACCCAACAGCATTCAACACCTTCACCTATATTAGGTACTTACATAACTTGACTGATGTACCGTGTAGCACTTTTATTATACGGTGCTTAATTCTTGTGGATTTTGCGGATGGTCGTTGATCCGCAAAAATAAGTTCCGGCAGATAACAAAAAAAAAAACCAGCAAAATTAAAAACCGCTATTTAAAAATAGCTTTTAATCCATCAGTGCTGCTAGTACCATACATCAGGATAAAACAAGAACGTTTCGTTTAATATTCGCCCTGATGAGAAAAAGCAATCGGACCTTGCCTGCTATACAAATAAAACGAAACGATAAAACGATAAAAGTTTAAGTCAATACTTTTCCAGTGTCTAAGGCACAAGAGGTACACTGAAGAACAACGATGCTCTACCGGTAGCTCTAGATACGCTTCTGCTGTTGCTTGCGCAACAGGTGTTGATTGACTGAGTTTAGATTCGTTGTATTTTAATTTGTATTTTAAGTCGGGCTTTTACAGCTTAACTGGAAATGTTTTGTTGTAACCGACCAGCTTGTCGTTGACTGAAATGTCT
>CALNXK010000029.1:3387500-3462500 GCA_942486035.1 Porites lobata
TCAAGGCAGCTTGCCTGACCATCTCTCCGTTAATCTCTGTATACACGGATTCCGGATACTGGTCATCAATTGGCCCGAAAAGCAGTGAACCTAATTTGGCTGATTGTGGATTGGGATGTTTCTGTTTTAACTGCGACATGACCTCATCTGTTAAAGACAGCACACCACCACTAGTTGTTTCACTCAGGAAACGCAGCGCTGAGTTGATTTGACCTTCCAGTACAAGCTTAGCAAAAACCTTAGATCTATCGGGCGATTCCGACGCTTTGAGTTTTCCGATACGACCTTGAATAATTCTACCTTCGCGTAATAACTTATTAATTTCACCTTGCCTCCAAAGTATTAGGCGCTTAGACAAGACATCTTGATGATCTTTTGCCTTAGACTTCGGGCTTGGCTTTTGGAGCCCTACAGCGAGAAGCACAAAAGCTGCTTTCAGGGATATGTGCTGATTGTCGGAACCACTATTCCAGTCATTAATATGGAAAGTCACTTGATCAATAAAATTCCTTCCTATTTTCCCATACGGTACAAGGAATACGTTTTCTCCAGGTTGCGATCTCGTTGTAAGCATCTGTTATGACTGACGTCGATATAACAATTGCATTACCATCGCTTCGTTTCCCCCCAGTTGATCATAGATGGCTTGTAAATGGTATTGTACTCTGGAAGGCATCCCGGGCTGTTTAAGTGGTTTTCACTTTGCTCTTTCTGCTCTGCGTCTCCTGGGATTTGAGGAGAACTAGCTATATGTAAATCTTGGTTTGATGAGGCTAACAGATTAGCATATTGTGACTCACTCCCTGTTTCTTCAAGAATAGAGAAATCTGTATTTATGGGAAAAGAAGTAAAGCCTCTCGAGTTTGCTCCGATTTGAGCATCCGTAGACACGATTCTTTGAGCGAGAACTCTTGAATTTGCGTCCGTCTGTGCCTCCCACGATAGGTTTTCTGAGCTCTCTTCTAGCGTTTTCTCAAGTCTAGCTGCTTGATCTCGTAAGTTCTGGCTTGAGAGTCCGAGATCTCCGTATCCTTTCGCATCCCAGAGCTCACTCATAATTCTGATATAGCCTTTTTTCCTCCCATTACCATCCAGCGGTGGTTGTTCCAATAGTGTCATAGCCACGGCCTCTCGTTTGCAGCTTAGAAGATCGGCATTCATTTGTTCCGTCCATTTGCGTCTAGGTTTTAATTTTCTTCGGTCAGTCATTCTTATAAATAATAATGCTGGCGATAATAGGAAACTTTTGGCTATATACAATTCCAAAAAAAAGCTGCTTTAAACATTTTAAGAAATAATAATAATAATAATAATAATAATAATAATAATAATGAGATCAAGTAACGGGAATTTTGCGCAGCTCTAACAAATGTAAAGCAGACTTTGATAAGTCCCTTAATTATTGTCTCCGATTTTTAGAAAATTTGATGCTTGGTTTTTCATAGTATAGCACTTCTACCGCTAGTAACATGTATTTCTTGTGACGCAATAACAAAAGCGGTTTTTTATGATAACGAAACACGATCGCGAACAGTTCATTATTTTATCTTTAAATGTGCGTTGCTATGGCAATATCCCATTAAATCAGGCAAACATTATAGGGGCAACGTGCTTCTCTTATGTGAAAAAGGAAGAAGAACTAGGTACAATTAAAATTGTTTCAACAAGGCAGTTAACTCGTTTAAATTCCTTTATTGCCTGGAACGTTTAATGGATACGAATTCCCTCGATTGAATGTTCCCATAGGTGAACAGGTTAGGTGTTTTGTGTTGCCATAGTAATGTCCAAACAGAACAAGAAAAGCACTAGAAAATGAGAAAGTTTCGGGGCCTCAGTTAACTTTCAGTAAGGAAACGTTGGGATTGAATTTTCTTCGT
Organism: Porites lobata; assembly: GCA_942486035.1. NCBI lineage: Eukaryota > Metazoa > Cnidaria > Anthozoa > Scleractinia > Poritidae > Porites > Porites lobata. The sequence continues at coordinate 3,389,378 of CALNXK010000029.1, forward strand.
TTCCCTTTTGCTTTGTTTCATGAATTCAAGAAGCAACGAATTTGACATTCATGTCGATGCTTAAATGACATGGATATAATTAAGGACGGCAAGTAATATATATTTTTATCTTTTGCACTCCCCGCTGGATTTGCTTAGTTGAGTTTTTAGTGAGGTTTTGAAAGTCAACGCTGTCTCATTTACCCAGAAATTTGCCTTTCAAGACGTTGTCCTGATATAGTCGATCTATTTAACCGGCAGCAGATCAGCCTAAACTAAGAGTTTTAAAACGTTTCTGTAACTTTTAAGGCAGGTCAAATATAGGCAAACAAATAAATGAGGAAACTTCATGGTAAAAAAATGTGCTTTGCGAACTAAACGCTTTTTGTCAGCAAATAAAACAGTCGAGAGCTCTGCCTGCAACTCCTCCCTCGTTAACGTTTAGGGCATTCGAAGATAAATATATCGATTTCATCAAGTATGTTTGGGTGTCAGCAGACGGTTCAATTAAGAGTCTAAAGGGTAAGGCTCACCCAAACTCATTAGTCAATGTCTTTGCATTAAAAGCACAATCTAATCCTCTGCTGCATTCAAGATTTTCCAATCAAAGAGATACGTAACTTTCGAAACTAGGGAGAGTCGAAAGAAACTAAACACACAAAACAAACAAGAAGAAGCTTTCTATTTTCCCCGGAAGGAACATTTATGATTAATTAGAAGTTTGACTTACCGGAATATAAAAGTGATGAAACTCTTTGCTGGCGTTGAACTTGTTCGAGTTGTTAAACTTGTCCGAGGGCAGGAGTTCGCAAAGAAGCTTACCGTTGACATCAGGAAAGGCGGCCACGTTGTAGGAAAAACACGAAGGAATTTCTAGACAGGCGTAGCCACAATCGTTTTCGTCTTTAATAAGATTCCGCCCAATACTGGAGATATTCAGGTAGGAAAATTCACTTATCATGAAGTTGACATAGAAAAAGTTGCCAATCGATCCTTGACTGAAAGCTTTTTAAAAGAAGAGAGGGAAATATGAGATTTTCACGTTCTTTTTTTCATGTCACAATAAAAATCACCATTAAAGAAATAGAAAATGGATTTTATGTACCTTGAGAATCAGTTTGAAGGGTGGAAAAGATCCACAGAAAAAAGAAGTGGTTTCTCCGCAGAATTACTGGGTTTTCCATCTTATGCAGATGTCATGAGCTTTTAAGTAACTGATTAATTCTGCCTGAACTGCATTCAAACAAACACCCACCTTTCCGAACTATGTCGCATAACCGTGTTTATGCTTAACGTTAAACAATATTCATCAGAGTGAATCAATAACCATCAATAAATAATTAACAACTCGTCTTGTTGTAAAGACATATTTATTTAGGGAATTTGATAAGTTTTAATGCTGAGACAGAGAAAGGGAAAAAAGTATTTTCACCCTGGCAAGCAGTTAAATCTAAAAATTACAAAAGCAAAAACAAAAAGTTTAGAAACTGCTTTCAAATATTTCGTCTTCAAGAGACCCAAGACTGAGGGGGAAAGAAATAGAGGGCGAGCGGATTATTATGCCCTTTTCAAGTAATTATTAACTCTAGAAACTAAAAAGTTTAAAAAAAAAACTTCCTTCAAATATTTTATCTCCAAGACAGAGGGAGAACGAGCATATAGAGGGAGAGCAGTATGTTCACATTTGCAAGTGATTAATTCAAGAAACTAAAAAGCTTAATAACTGCTTTTAAATATCTCCCAGGAGAGTAGTTTTATTATTTGTCCAATTAACTTCAATTATATTAATGAACCATTGTTGAAAATATTATGCTTCAACACAATTAGCCATGACAGCTTTCAAGTTTCAAGACTTGTTAAATTCCCGTTGCTTTCGAGTTTATCAATATTTATCCATTAACGATCCAAAAAAAAAAAAAAGAAAAGAAAAGAAACAAAAAAAATGATCTTTGTTTCAAGACTATATCCTGACATTGGGAAATTATCGGCGGGTTGAATTTTGCAGACGTATTTCCAACTTAATTGTTTTTACAAAATTTCAATGGACCAGGTGAAAATATCTCTGAGCGTGATCGGGGCTACCGAGAGCTCTTAAAATGGAGCTTGGTGATTGGTGAACTTAGAAATCGTTTTATCAACATAATATGGATAAAACGAGAACTTCCTCAATTAATTTTCTTGTATGAGTTACTGCAGGGCAAGTTACCAGTGAGACTAATTTTGCCCTTAATACTCCCACGCTGAGTTTGGTTGAAATTACCCTGCATAACTAGGAAATAAATAACCAAAAAATGGAGATTCTGAGCGGGCTTTACTTAAATTATTAATATGCTAATCACCCCTCAGAATAACTAAACAGGGAAATAGCAAAAACTATGTGCTTTCCTACCAAAGGATTTACTGCAAATCACACTGGAGTACTGGCTAACCCAAGGAAAGCACCTTAACTTTCCAAAAGAACATATTTAGCTCCTATATACTGAAGGTTACAAATTGTAAGTATCATGCTACGAGCAGATAATGGGCGGTAAAACTTCAACGAAACACAGACTAAGTGGCGCGTTAATAATATCAATAATTCAACATTACAAAGCAAGCCGGCTATAGGTTTCAAATCGCGCAAGGTCTACAACCAGCGTCAGATTCCACTTTTGCAACCGGAGCGTCCTTTTAGAGCAGATTTTTTTTTTCAATCAATCGTCCTACATTCATATTTGAGTAGCTTGTTCTAAAAGTGAACAGTATATCTGTGACAATTTCTGAAATCAGAGATCCGTTGCCCAAATCGATCAGACGATTAATAAATTTTCGAATCTAAAAGAAGCTTTGCAATCGAGCAGCCAACTCATGAAGCCTTGCGAGGGTGCACTCCATCGCTGACTTGCTGCCGATGATTTAGACTGCCTTTAGCCTGAGTATCAGGCGTTTCTGGGGGAAAAGGGGAAAGATGGAAGTGAAAAGGGGAGAGAGCTGAAGGATAGAAACGCCTGACACAGATGCTTTTACTGGAGCCCTCCTCCCCCACACAGCATGACTCGATACCATCCAATCAAAATCACTTCCGGTCATTGGGTTGTCAGCTTCACGTGTCAAAAAGCTCACCTAAAATAAATGTCGCCTTACGGTCTGGCCCAACTCCGGTGCTTTGTGGTGCTTTGCTACGATTTCGCTTTTTTCTGAAACCTACACAGTTTTCGAATACTTGTAATGGAAAACCTACCGTTTTTGAGGATTTGTAACATGTTTTAGGAATTGCGCTAGTGTAAAGATCGCCAACGCTCTGTTTCTAAATAAACGTGTCCCCTGAAAATTGTAAATTGCTCTTGTTTACAGTGTTACAACATGCGCTCATTAATAAACAGGTTCCTGAGAGTCTAGCAGCTAAAAAGCTGATGTACATCAGGCAAAGAATCGTCCAAGGTTTTGTTGGTTATCCCTCGTATTCTCGGGTGGTTGAAAGGAGCTGCAAGAATAAATAGGAAGGTGCGATGGTGAAACACCTATGCGAGAAAATTATCAAGAAGCAGCAAATTCCACCAATTCACAGAGAGCTCGTGAAAGCTGTTACAAGTTCAGTTAAGAAAGAAGTGATAGCCTATAGCAAAGGTCAATCCCGTTGGCGAAATATGATGGTGCCTGCTTGAGCTTAAGACATTTCAAAAGTGAAAAAAATTTTGGAGGAGGAAGCGACCGAATTCCAGTCAAGTACGCTATCGTAACCGCCACGGTCAAGCTAAAGCCTCGGTGCTGTCGGCTATTCTCAATAGATGGCTACCTCGCACTAATTTTATTTACAGTAACAATACCCTTTCAACGGCAGGATGTTGTAAATCATTCAGAACTTAATTAGATATCTGAAGCACTGATATCGTCTTCTTTCTGTTGGTCTTGTGAAACCAGTACTCGGACATAGTTTCAGGAGAAGCTGGTATATGAGGCTTTTCCATACTCCGAGAACATCTTTTCTTTTAACTACTAAGCTTTGAAAACACAATTCTTGCTCAGCAGTTATTTTCATTCCAGGAAAGAACTTGAGAGCGCCCTCTAGAGCCGTTTTGAATTCCTCTCTGCGTCTCTGTCCATAAAAGTACCACATGAAATCAAAACATCGATGAAAATTCTCAATGGCTTCTCCTTGCCGATTCCTCTGCTCGTATTTTGTTGTTTTTGTTGTTGTATTTACTTGCGGTCGGGGACGTCAGGGAGTATTGTCTGTTATCCAATCACTGCCACATCCAGATTTTGGATGTGTCACACGATTTGCTGAATGGTTTTGTGTCAGGTCTTCCTTTCTCTTCTCCTCCTCCCCCTACCCCATCTAAAATCTTCTCTCCCCTAGCCCCTTAGGAAGGCCTGATACTCAGGCTAGACTGCCTTATTCAATATTTGAAATTTATCACTACTGCACTTGAAGTTTAAAATAACCAGTTGACTTACGGCATTTTAAATTTAAGGGAACAATAAAAATAAGCGAAAAAGTCGTGAGACCAGGCAGAGGACTGAAGGGAGTCGACGTTTCATCACACGGCAGCGAAAATTTGCTGGGAAGTAATGTTTTAATAAGCAAAAGTTTAGTAACACAGAAAGAAGTAAAAAATAACGCGGATAAGAACGAACGACGTTTCGGTGTCATCTCGACTCCATTTTCAAGTTCATAATGATTGCTAATTGTCCAATCGGACTCAATTCGAGCAAAACTTTTTGCGTGACTTTACATATTACATATATGCTAACCATCATTCAAAACTTTTTGGCAATATATCGGCAAACATTTTGAATTGCGAAGCGGAGAGGTGAATAGAACGATTTTCGTATGACCTTGAAAAATGGTTTCGGTAAGTGTTCGTTACTTGCCTTATCAGCCAATGTATGAAAAGATCAACACATGCCTTCTTCATTTTCCCGCCAAAGAAAACCTTAATACGGAGAAGGCATTGTTCGATTGGCCAATCGTGTCGCAGTATGACGTCAAAGCGAAATATCGGTTGATTTCTAGAAAGTTCTCGTTCGCTTAACCAACCAAAAGCCACGTGCGTTTCTATCCGTTCGATAAACCAATTAAATTTCTCTATTTCGGTTCGTTTGTTGTTTCTGTTTTGTTGGGTCGTTTTCATTTCAAGGTCATACGAAAATCGCTCTATCCACCACTAGCCATCGACAATCCGTTTTCATCCTTGTCATGGGAAGCTGAAGAAACACACGTAAAAGTTGAGGTATATTAGTAGTAGAGTAATTTTAACCAAAACAGAACCATTATTTCAGGATTTTCTGTTATTCCAATGTGTCTTTAGAATTTTTCAAATAATGAGAAAAAAAATCGTGACATAGCTTCATCAACTATAAGGACTCACGGCGGGATAAAATACCTCAACCTCGTCAGGTGAAAAGTAATCGGTTCCAGCCAGGATTGTAAAACGGTCTGTAACTCCATACGGAAGAGCGTAAGAGCTGCCAAAGTTGGATAGTGCAGGAATTAGTATTCTGATTGGCATTATCAGCAACGTATATGTCATGCCCACCACCAAAAACAATAACAAAAGGAAACGTGACGTATCCCCGACAGCATTGCTGTTTTAGGTCAATTATGTGCTGCAGTCATTACTTTGTGCCTTTACCCATATACAAAATGCTCCTGTGGAGTTATGAAGAAGATATCAAGCAAATTTCACCAGCGAGCACTTTTTGTAGCCACGACATTAAAACTTGAAAACGTTGGCCCAACTTCTCCAAGTTTCAGTCCATGTCTATCCTTGCCATCCTTAATTGCACTGAACAGACCACAGGGAACAGTTTCAGTGCCTAAAGCTAGTCTCAAATAACACAATGTGATTTCATGTACTAATTTTCCAATTCAATTAAGTGAAAAAAAAAACTAAACAAAAACAAAAACATAGCAAATAACGTGACATAGTCCCCTTAATAAATAAGTGGATGGCAAATTGTGCGTAACTTAAAATACCCTTGGCTATTAGGGAGATTAAGCTACGACGACGGCGACGGCAACGAGAACGGGACAATAACTTTGGACGTACATTACGCTTTTTGTATATTTCTTTAACGTAATTGTACGGCTGCGACGTGAAAGTGCCTAGATAATGAATCAAGATTTCACTGTTCAATAAAAAGCAATATTTGTCTGAGAAAAAGAATTCGTGCAGAGGGGTTCACCTGAAAAAAAAATTCCTGCACAAGCAGTGAGCGAAAAAAAAAAAAAAAATTCGTGCGAGCTGAAAATTCCCCTCCTTCCCCCCCGCCATCACTTTTCTAATGGTCCGTCCCTTAATTCTAAGACTACATTTTAAATTACTAAAGAACGGTATTCGTTCTAAACGCGATTTAAATATGGTATTTGAAAAAGGTTTGAGTTACCCATCAGTACTCTTTTTCTGAAAAGATAGATGAAGTATGTGTTTGAAATGTAGTTTTAATGCCAAACTGAGTTTCAAATACAGGGAAAGCCTTCTAAAATTTTATAAATAGCTTTAAAATAGATCTCAAATACTTTTTAAGCCTATGACTATTTTGGTTTTGTTCGTAACTTATAATAAAAATACCTTCAATTGAGTAAAAATAGTTTTTAAATCAGTGAAATACACTTTAATAACTGAATCTCAAACAGTTTCAATGAATTGCTGCGCCCTCGGTCTTTGCACCGCATGGTAAATTTCCAGTCTAGCTGCTTGATCGCGTAAGTTCAGGCTTGAGAGTCCGAGATCGCCACATCCTTTCGTATTCCAGAGCTCTTTTATGATTCTGATAAACCTCTTTTCTTCCCATAACAATCAAGCAATGGTTGTTCCATTTGCGTCATAGCCACGGCCTCGCGTTTGCAGCTTAGAGGGTCGGCGTTCATTTGTTCTGTCCATTTACGTCTAGGTTTGGATTGCCTTCGGTCAGTCACTGCAGAAAACCTTTTTTAATATCTCTTCACATAATCTTCATAATGTATATAATAAGGTCTGAAACTTTCATTGAGATTGATTCACTGTAATTAACATCTTAAAATTTCAAGAGAAACTATCCTGCGAACCTGTCAAAAATCTGCTTTACAACATTCACTGTCTGGACGTTCTGCTAATTTTTCCAAAATAATGCGCACTGTACATATCTCCATGACTAGTTACATTTTAGTTTGAATTTATCGCATCTTTTGAATGTAAAACATTGACAATGCTCACACTGAAATGTGCTAGTCATGGATATATGTATTGTCCGCATTAATTTGGAAAGATTGAAATTTCAAGGTGTTGCAGTGAATCGATGTTAATGAAAGTTTCAGACATTATTATATACATTGCGAAGATTATGTGAAGAGATTTTAAAAAAATTCGTTCAAGTCGTTTCAGAGATATACCAAAAAGTGCTAAAAGTCCAAATTTTGAACGAAGTTGCACTTATACAGGTGGTGAGAAAATGGGTTAGTTTTTAAGATATCAAGAACGAAAATATACAAAAATTTCGTAGCTTCGAAATATGATATTAAGTAGCATTCTGACGCTACTTAAGAATAATTTGAGTCATTTATAACGTTTTTTTTTAAATGATCTATCACGGCTATAAATTTAAAGTTTGAAATATATTTTCGTTTCAGTCGAATTCAAACGTACAGAATTTTTCTTTTCTTACGGAGATTGCTTGCTAAAACACCAAACTTTAAGTTCCTAGTGTTGGATTTTCGGTAGATGGTCTAGATCACACAAAATTCGGATTTTATCTTTTCAAAGTTTTTTGTTCATTATTGTCATAGTAATATCGATTTTACTTAAAACTACATTTTCACAAATTTCAATCCATAGCCAATTACTGGTGAAAATTTTATAGCGATCGCACGAGGAAAAAAACCACTTTAAGGCGATTGAAAAATATCGGTATGGCCTCTGAAAAACTTTATCGAAACACCTTAAGGAACACAGGGGTTTCTACAAGGCATGAAAACCGCCGCCCGGTTAGCTCCGTGATGGGATAAGCGCCAGTCTGCTGAGCGAAGGGCCGTAGGTTTAAACCCCGGCCGGACCGACACTCAGGCTCTTTAAATAACTGAAGAGAACGCGCTGCCTTTGTAATAACATCTGCAAACGCGGGTTTGACTTCTTAGTCTTCTCGGATAAGGGCGATAAACTTTAGGCCCCGTATCACAAGCCCTTGCACATATAATAAATTTGTGGGGCGTCAAAGAAGCCACACACTTTTCGAAAAGATTAGGGCACGTAGTGCCCGGTGTAATGGTCTATCTCACTTTCACACTCATGTATGGGGGCATCATTACTAGTTCCCTCATTATTTGTAAAACTCCACCTTAAGCAGTCAGGCAAAGTCCCCCAACCAGTGTTGTAAATTATCCCAGATAGCGATATTTACATTACATTACAAAACGAACAACAAAAAAAGAAGCTGATGTAGAAAGTGCTCTTTATTACAACGTGCGTTTTTTATGGTAGAAGAGTTGTTGTTGTTTGTTTGTTTGTTTGTTTTTTATGCGCCCAGCTTGTAATATAGCCAAAGTTTAATGTATGGGTACTCTCATTTTTTCAGACAGCTCGTCTCTGACATATATGGAGTGTTTTTACATGATGTCGCTGGGCCTTAGTTCCAAAACAATGAACGACGGCCACATTTGTTAACCAAGCCAAACCCTTGCCTAGTCCGCCCTAGGACTCAAGCTGCCTCATTATTGTGCGCGGCCGATGCGTTTTAGATCAGGTGGCCCGAGCCTCGGATACGTCACCGAAATGCATTGACCGAGAAGGCATGGGAAGACGCCGTACAGGGACTAGGCAAGCCAAATCCCGTGAGAATTAAACTTATCTCAATCTTTGATTTCTATTTGCTCTTGTTTTCACAGTCTTGAAAGTTGAGGTGCAGTGGAATGGCTTTCGCGAGCATGCGCACGTGTTGAGTCCAAGAGCTTTCAATGACTTCATATGAATCATGTCATACAAGGAACATTCGTAACCTGACAGGTGAAAACTTTCACATAATTTAACCGATATCGATCTCTCCATGTCAAGTAATAAAATGTGCCTTGAAGAGTGTAATCGCCACACAAATCCCATGTATTGAAATTTCAATCCGTCCCGTATACATATTTGATAAAGTAAAAAGTCTCACATGTAGAAATTCAAAGGGCATTAAGGTTATGGCGAATAAAGCATCAAAATTATAAGCTTCGAGGAGTCGACGTGCAAAGCCGTCCTTTGTTTTTGTGTTTTTCCTGTTGTTCGTTATTTTTTTCCCGAAAATTAGTGCTGGTATTCCTCTTTAGAAATTTTATCGGATGATAATTTCGTCTTCTGAAATTAATAGGATTGGTATGCCGAATACACTCTCTTATTAAATTAGTTTCTCAGTTATTGGTAGGTATACTGAATTTTGCATTTAGCCATTATCCATTTTATTGTTTAGATACAATACTACGTTTTTTCTTCGCGGATCGATGATCCTGCTTAACTTATTTCGTCATAAGACTTTACTCGATCTGTGATCCATATACATATATTTTTCGGGACTAAGAAAAGTGGCTCCATGCTCTGCTATAAAAACAACTTAATATTGTACTTGGGCTTACAACAAACAAGTTAATAAATCTCAGCTTAATACAACGACGACTGATAATTGATAGGTTAAATTAAAGTTTCAGCTGCGCGACTGAGGGCTTTATTGTTAAGGTTAGAGCTCGTGTTACAGGACTTCAGCAAAGGCTTGTTTACACTGTAACGGATACCGTTAATTTCATACCCGTATGAAAAGCTGGGTATAGCGTGAACGCATATCCAATATGTGACTCTCTACGTCTGAGATCGGGGAGGCGTAGCTTCACCCCGTTACAGAAATCGCGCTAAAATCACCGTTTTTATGTGTGAACAGAAGCCCTATCCGGTATGTTTTTCGTGCCAGTGCAAACGCTTTCCAATATAGTGTGAATACAACCTTTAGGCCTTAAGGCGTCCTTTGCTCAATCAAACCTGGACTCTGCCGTGAGCTGTGACGCAACCGAGAGGGGAATGCCAAGGGACTAGCCTGACTAAACTTCAGGTCACACTTTCACAGCTGGAAATATAACCCTCAGTTACGTTACCTAACTGCATTAATTTCGTACCCAGATCTCCCATGGCCAAGACAGATATAAAATCTGGGTACGAGATTAGTCACCACAAGTCTTAATATTTCTAGGTTGGAGTCATTAATAACTGGCTGTAATCGTGCACTGATATTGTATAACGGGTGACGCATGCGTAATAGGTAGCTCTCCAAGCTATAGCTAGCTCTTCAAGAAAGACCCCCATACCTTTGTAAGCTTTATGCAAATGCAACTAAATCTCAACCAAACAGAATTAGCAAAGCACCTCTTTCTTTTTCAAAACTTATGAACTAAAATTTGCACAGGGTTAAATGCTTGATTACTACGATCAATAACAGCCTTTGTGTTGCAATGGCTCCAGATTGACTCTGTCTCACAAGTTGATATGTGCAGTGTAAGTATTTTTCTCCGTTTTAGCCTTCCGTCCACTTGAAAAAACGCGCGGGTGTTGCGGACACCAAAATGCAGGTTTTCAGAAACGTTCTCCGAAGTAGACCAGCTTCTCGTTTACGAGTGGACGGACGAAGAAGTATTAAAGATACTATAAAAACCAATCTCGTTCCCAAAGGCCGTGATCCTTTTGGTCAGCAAAAGGATCGCAGCCTCTAGGAACCTTAAAGAGATTGTATAAAAACATCATAAACACTGAACTACTAGCGTTACGTATGCTCTGTAAGGGATGCTATAGGGATGTTATCATGCATTGTATTTCCGTCGTTTTCTCGTTTTTCTGTAGACGGCGAAAACGATTCAAATACCCTACGTGTTCACGGTTTTTAAATCCTTTTGTTTTGTTTTGTTTTTTAAGAAAAAAAAAAAAAAAGAGAGAGAGAGAGAAATCGAGAAAAAACTCTCCGTTTTAAAAAATATCTGAAAACGTGTGAACGAAGCGTAAATGACACGGTAAATGTAATCTGGAACACTGATCGGAGACCGGTCTGCGTCGCCTCGTCGACAGACCTGTGTTTCGGCCACAAAGATTCAAACAAACCTGGAAAGACTGCAGTCGCTAACAATTCACATATCTGCCTTTGATGTACGTCCTGGCCATGGGATGTCTGAAAACGTTAGACGCAGACAGAGTTCTGATCGTGTCGCAGACCGTCGCATAGCTAGGCTTTGATAGATTGTGCTGGCATAATTGTTTGCATAACTTTTGGCATAATTTGTCATCACGAGCATAATTATCAACTATTTTTCGAAAAAAAAGCACTGGTAGCCTAATTTGCACTTTTAGCTGGTTAACGTTTTGCAGCACAAAATTGTCATAGTGATCATGCCACCAAGAAAGTTACAGGCAAATTTAAGTAACAAAGTCAATCTCTCTCTGCTTATATCATCACATTCATGGGACCTTGGTCTAACGGGAGGTGACCCAGGTCCCTTTCCACATGAATCAACGCATGTGCATAACAAGCACGGTTACCCAAGATGATTACCCAAGTTGTCAGACAATGAATGCACTCTTAAAGGTTTCTAGATGTAAACAGGGTAAATTTTTTTGCCATTTAATTTAGTGTTGCATATAACTATTGAGATGTTTTTACCAACTTTTAACTAAATAGTAAAGGCATAATTTCTGCATTTTTTTTCTTTGTTAAAATGAGCATAGTTTACAAAAACTAGCATAATTATTGGCATCATTTTAGAAATATGCCAGCACTGCTAATAGCATATATATTATGTTACTTTTTCGAGAATAATCTGTTAAAGCCTACTGTGGGACACCGTTTAGATTAAGGACCTAAAGATCCAATGACGGCAGCAGCGGCGAAAACGTCAAGAAATTAAAGCAATAGATTACTAATCACTCCGACTTTGCACGTGCATCACGCCTTTTTGTACATTTCTACCGCCCGTCCGATTGCACGACTACAACGTACAATATCCCTAATCTATTTTACGTTTCTGGAAGACGCAAACAAGCAAAGATGAACTTTTCTTCCTCTTTCTTAACTTTGAAATGGTTGTTCAGTAGAGTTCTCCTACATTTGACAAATTCACTGAATATCAAAAGAAAGGGGTGTAACAGTAAGCGGCGTTTTCGCCAACGCGACCGTCCTCGGATCTTAAGGCTCCGTACCTTATAACCACTCAAAATTTTGGGCCTTTTCGATGATCTGCTTTGCAATATGTCTTAAAAAGATTTTTGGGGTGAATTTTTCATTGATTTCAAACGAGTTCTGCGCATGGAAATCAAGGGGTCAACAGAACTCAAGCGAGATAAAATACCTCAACCTCGTCGGGTGAAAAGTAACGGGTTCCAGCCAGGATTGTAGAACTGTTGGTAACTCCATTCGGAAGAGAGTAAGAGGTACCAAAATTAGTGTAGGAATTAGCATTCTGATTAGCATTATCAGCAATGTATATGTCATGCCCCCCACCAAATGTTGGACCACAACTTGAACCACGGTAAACCGCAAATGATGTATTCGTCACCATGCTCTTAAATGGTGCAAGCCCTTCTTTATCCAGAAGAGAGAACACAAACGACTTGGAAGAGGTACTGTAACCAGACGCTATAAATAACAGTAATAAAAAGGAAGAAAAACAAGGATTAACAACCGGCTGCAATTGAAAAAGAGGTGAGCTATTGATCTGCTTCCTCCGATTGTATATTTCAATCAAAAAAACTCTAAGGGGGGTCGATGATTAAATACAGATTGTGTGTACGTAAATAGGCAATAAAACCCTCAATCTTCTCATCGAAGAAATGAAAGTACCAGGGGCGCCCCCGGAAAGTACGAAACTAGCGGGGACAATTTCACGGAAACTTTGTAGGGATATTCATATATCTATGCCTTAATTGTACGGTCCATAACTTGCCTTTTTCTTCTTTCTTTCTCATTTTGTTCTCTTCAGAGAACAAAATGGTAGATGCAGCCCGCCTCTTGGCCATAAATTGGTTTTCCTCTCCCTTGCTTTTTTTGTATTGCGAGCCGCTGATGCGTTTCGGATCAGGCGGTCTGCGCGAGTTTTTGGGTCTCGGATACGTCACCAAAATGCATTAACCGAGAAGGCCTGGGAAGACGCCGTGCAGGGACTAGGCAAGCTAATCCCGTGAGAGTTAATCTCATCTCAATCTTTGAGTTCTATTTGCTCTTGTTTCACCAGACCTCTTGGCCATAAATTGGCTTTCCTCTCCCTTGCTAACTTTGGAGATGGCAAAAATTTGCTAGCCATTTCTTTTTTTTTTTTTTTTTCGCAATTTTAGCCAAAAAAATGATTCATAAGAAAATTTTGTGACACATTTCCTTGTAAATATCGAAAAAATAGCAAGAATAACAAATTTAACAAAATTATAGACTCAGAAAGAGGAAACGCAACCACTAGGAGTAAGGGCCCCGAGAAGTCAGCAAATTTCGCAAAAATCGCTATAGTAACAAGAAATGTCCTTGTTATCTAAAAAGACTGGGTAACAATTATTGGAAGAAAGGTAAGAATATCAAATTTAATAAAATTCTAGACTTAGAAAGACAAAACACAAAGAAGAGCCTCAAGAAGTCTACAAATTTCGCAAAAATCGCAAAAGTAACAAGAAGTTTCCTTGTTATCTGAAACGAATGGGTAATAAATATCGCAAGAATAGCAACAATAATAAATTTAACAAAATTCTAAAGAAAAGGCCAAGAAGGTTTTATGCATTACATGGCGCTTAGCTCTTGGTTAACGATCGTCTTGGCAGTTGCCGGAAAAATCCCTCGTACTTTTGATACGCTTAGCAAGCAAGATTCTGGAAAGAGCGGTACACTTGCAGTTGTATCAGTACTTGATTACCAATAATTTATTGTCCAACAAGCAGTTTGGTTTCCGGAAGGGTTTCTCAACTACAACAGCTTTGACCTCATTTGCTGATGAAGTGCTCTTAAACATGGAACAAGGAAAACTTTGCGGGACCGTGTTCATCGATCTAACCAAGGCATTTGACACGGTAGACCATCAAATAATGTTATGCAAGCTATCCGAGATCGGCCTCTCTGAAACAGCTCTTCATTGGTTGCGTTCTTACTTAACTGGTAGACAACAGCGCACATCATGTGGAAATGAGTTATCTGAGGAACTTCCAGTCACGCATGGGGTGCCACAGGGTAGCATTCTAGGGCCTCTGTTGTTTGTGATTTACATAAATAACTTGCCAAATGTGCTTCACTCCTGCTACGCGTCACTTGATGCAGACGACACTGTAATTTATTGCTATGGTACATCCTCAAAGGAGTTGATTGATAAGTTAAATAACGATCTACTGGGTGTGGCGAAATGGCTGCATGATCACAAACTGACTTTAAATTTGGACAAAACTAAATGCATGCTTATCGGTAGTAATAGGAAACGCGAAAGCAAAGTAGATTTGACTGTTTCAATTTTAGATCATAGTATAAGTAATGTTCGCAGCTTTAAATACCTCGGTATACATATATCTTCGGATTTCACATGGACTGATCACATTGAACACCTAACTGGGAAAATCAATCAGAGGCTTGGGCTTCTCAAGGGTATAAAGCATTTATTGCCTTTCAGGGCGCGTCTACTTTTCTATAAAAGTCTTGTTATCCCCCTTTTTGAATATGCTGATCTAGTATGGGGCGATAAACATAATACAGGGGCACCCAACGAGAAGATAGTTCAAAACCACTTAAACATAGCATTGTTAAACGTATTTTAGTATTTTTTAGTATTTATCCCCTAGAAATTTTTCATCTGTTCGGATTTCCTAGCTGAAAGTCTAGTGAACCGAAAATTATAGGGATCAAAACTTACCTTTTCGAAAATTTCAGCCACAACAAAGGTTCACGAAAATTCTAGGTGACCTTTTAAGAGTAAAAATCCATTAGAAATGGGCAATTATACCATTTTTTAGATGTTCGAAAATCCTAGGAGAGGCAGGCAAGCAAGAAATTTTACAACAAATGTTCCGAAAATTCTAGATCGCAAATCGTCTTCCGAACACATATTTTCCGAAAATTGTCGTTGGGTGCCCCTGATAATATTACCCTTATGTCTAGTTTGCAAGTTTTGCAAAATAAGGCCGCTAAAGTTATTTTAAATAGACCATTGTACTCATCCTCCACTGAGGCATTAGCCGTTCTCAAGTGGCTGCCTCTAGAGAAAAGGCGATTTCAAAGAAGGTGTGTACACGTATACAAATGCATCAATGGCCTAATTAATCGCGATATAGACTTGATTAGACAAGACGTACTTCATAGGCATAATACACGTAACAAAGGCAATTTTAGATTACCACGTGTCAAAAGAAATTGGGGGAAGCAAAGAACACAATATCATGCCGTTTCCGATTTTAACTCCCTCAGTCAGACGATCAAAGACTCAAGGAATGTAAATAGTTTTAAACGTAATGTTTTTAAGTTTTTAATATAGCTACTTACGTTTAATTTTTACTTATTCTTATTTTTAATTTTTTATGCATTTTTTGTATCTTTTTAATCCCTTTGCAATTTTATAGCTTTTTTTTGTTTTTATAATATATATCTAGTTTTGAGGTCCTTTTTGAAAACCATATCTTTTATGAAAAAGTTTCCTCAATAAAGATGATGATGATTATTATTAGCAAATTTGCAGCTTGACGAAACCCCTCTATTCCCTTTAATGTCTTCTGTCGTGCGCCTTAACTTTTGTCTGTTTTGCTAAATTTGTTTTTCTTTGTTGTTTTTTTTTTCCGGTTCTTTTTCAGCCGCTTAGGTTGTTCATTTAATTTGAGGATAATTTCCACTGTCATTTGTAATTTTGATAACGTCAACCTTTTAGGCACTGCCAGTTTTAGAAAATCGTCCTTTTTCTTTGCTATAATTGCTAAATTTGCGGAATTTGCCTTTGTCATTTGCCTTAACGATTTCCTTACCATATTTGCGATTGTCATGGTTAAAACCCGTTCAGCCAGTTGCACATAGATCCTTGCTGCTTTACTGTATTTCCTAAATTTGCAGCTTCTGGACCCGGGGATACTAAAAAAAATTATACTCTTTATACCATTCCTTGACAGAAAAGGGATCGTAGACCTTCCATTGACAAATAGTACCCCTGCACCTCTTTCAGGGGCACCCAACGACAATTTTCGGAAAAATATCTGTTCGGAAGACGATTTGAGATCTACAATTTTCGGAACATTTGTTGTAAAATTTCTTGCTAGCCTGCCTCTCCTAGGATTTTCGAACATCTAAAAAATGGTATAATTGCCTATTTTTAACGGATTTTTACCCTAAAAAGGTCACCTAGAATTTTCGGCAGCCTTTTTCCTGGCTGAAATTTTCGAAAAGGTAAGTTTTGATCCCTATAATTTTCGAATCACTAGACTTTCAGCTAGGAAATCCGAACAGATGAAAAATTTTTAGGGAATAAAAATATGCCTATATCTACCGTTTAAATACTAAAATACGTTTAACAATTCTATGTTTAAGTGGTTTTGAACTATATTCTCGTTGGGTGCCCCTGCTCTTTTTAAGCTACTGTAAATGGACCGTCTTTTAAATATGAATAAATCTCTCAACCAGAACGGTTCTTGTCTTTTTCATAGTCTTTTAACCTTTTTAGGTCCTTTCAAGACCGCAATGGCAGATTTTCTTTCCCTTCCATATACTTCAACTAGTGAAACCTCTACTCTTGCATATACCTAAACCCTGAAAAGGTACTTCTTTAGGGAGAAGCCGTCATGCATAGGCCATTATAGGTAGGGTTTAGGAGTCAAGGAGGCTCTTGCCTTGCCATTTTTTCCCGTCGTTTTATAGACAAAATTTTTTGTTTCTTGTTATAGCATTCTGCAAGTAGATACTTGTTGCTAAAACTGTGCTAGGACATATTTCAGTTTACCGATTTTCTATTTTTTTTTTTTTTGGCACGGCTTTAAATCATGAAAATAAGTGGAAGAATCCATAAAGGTTTGCAAAGACCATATGGCTAAATTAGAAATAGCCGCCATATTTCTTCTTATCTAAAAGAAAAAAAAATTACTCAAGACGTTTAAGGCCTGGGTCAAAGTTGTGTTTGGAGCATATGAATGATTGGCAATATCTCTCGCTAGGAGATCTAGAAAAAAATGAATTTTTGGCCAAAAGTAAATCTTGAGGTTTTCTTGTGCCTTAAAGTTTAATCATGGCCACGTGACATGTCAGGTGACCAAAAACTGAATGGTGGCGAATTTACTTTGTTTGGACAAACAAATTGGCATTTCTGAAAGAAGATAAACATACCTAACTTTTTACGTTTGGAATGAATGCACGCAAAGTTAAGAATTAAAGTTTTAAATAATTCAAGATCTAATTAGGGCATTTTAAATGATGTTCTCCCTTATAATTTTTTTTTATTGAAGTGCAATGGATGGTCATTCGAAACCTGAAGTGTTAGAAATATTTAATAAGAATTAGAAAAATGTTATCGCTCGATTTTTTTTCTTAAACCGCCACTAATTGGTCAATAATTTAAGATTTTTAGCAAAATGGTCACGTAATATGTCACGTGACTTATTAACACAATATTTTTCTTATAAAATGTTAAGGACGATGCCATGATCTCTGTGCCGACGTTTTAGCCAATAAATAATTTTCCACAGGTAAACCCCTTAGTCCCAGTCCTTAAACTACTTGAGAGCAAAATCTCTTCATACCCTGAAACACTTTTTAAATGGCAAATTTGCAATTTTTTCCCAGTTTTGAGCAGCTTTTTATGCTCTCTAGTGCTCATAGCTATGAAAGTTTCAGTTGGGGTTCAACTGTATTTATGCTTTTTTTTCTTTTTGGTAAGCCGTGGTGTAATAAGTTTCAAACAAAGCCGAGTATACTTTCTCACGATTTCCTTTTGGTATCCCCTTTCCAATGATCCTTTAGAAATTCTCATTAGATCATAGAAATAGAAGCAAATTCGGTAGCCAAAACAAACACCACCCTCCCCACCCCCACTCTCAGATTTGGTGCATTATAGTCCTTAATAAATACCTCTCCTTTGGGCGATAGTTGACACTATCCTTTATCCTCTCTTGCCGATTGTCAATTTAGTAAAGTCAAGCAAAACGATAGAGGCCTTATTTTTTGTGCCACGCATCTTAAAACTTACCACTCTATTCCTTTAATTTTTCTGTTTTGATTCTATCGGAGCCCTTTTACAGGGAGCTAGATTACTAGGGCTCTTTTAATATTAAAAAAATAATAATAATTTAACCATTTTTCGCGAAGTAATTCATTATGCGTTTATATTGCACGCTTCCTAGAGTCATGCACTGCGTGCACTATGATAAGTTCAAAGTATTATGCACGTAATTGACGTATCACCTACCACTGGTTTCACAGAGGTATTTAAGACTGTTGAAACATGCTAAATCATTCCATTTTCCATTAGGAGGAAGCATCGTTGTGCAATCCTCATTTCTTCCCTGGTCGTTGGGTTCTCCAGGATTCCAGTTAGTATATGTCGCTCTTGATCCATCAACCCACAACCAACGTGAATCGTCTTTGGGATCCCTGTACAAACCAATCCATACTCTTTGTGATATGTTCGAAGCAAGTGCTTGTTGTTCGGCTTTTGATGTCACCATAGCGAGCTTAGACCCCATAGCTTCACAGGCAGATTTTGCAGCGGTCCAGTGCGTTTTCCCCGACGAGACTTTGTAGCATGAACCTTGTAGATGAATCCAGTTATTAGGACAAAGCCCTACATTTTTGGAAAGTCAAAAGTACACTTGGTGATGAGTTCATTTATCTCATCACTTTGATCGATTCTTTCTTGTTGAGTTAAACAGATCAGGACACAGCCGAAGAACACTCAAATTCAGACCTTTTGTAAACAATCTGATCTGCAAGGGTATGTGCGTAAAATTTATTCGGAAATGATGAATTCATCAGACGCGTACAAGCAATTAAAGAAACTTAAAATAGATGGTAGCCTCTTATATCGAAGAAATGTAGGCCAAATGGTGCGAAGAAAGCCACCATATCTTCATCAAGGAATAAAAATAATGATAGATGTTATAGTGATTGCTACGTTTGTATATAAGCTATATGCTGCAAAAATACTGAAACGAGTGTCTTGTAAACGGGTTCGTTTTAAGTTCAACCCCCTGGTTAAAGTATCAAGTTTCAACGTACCGCGCTACATGATGATTAATATATTCACATTTGTTTGGGTGATGCGACATAAGGTCCTCTTCTTGAGAGTATTTCAGCAGTAGAGAAGGTGAGCCTTTGCTCAAAAGTAGGCTGACTTTCATTGGCTCTAGGAGTTGGTTGCCTTCTTTGGCGGTCAAATAAAGCCTAACCCCCCCCCCCGCAGATTGGTGTCCTCTAGAGCTTTAATTTTTATTTTCCAAAGAGTATCTCCAACTCTTTCATACACTAGCCATCCCCCCGGGATAAAAACCCACTTACCCCAAGGAATATCAGTGTATCCTCCGAACACGTACGAGCCTTTTTTGATGATTGCAATTGTGTGATTTTTGCAATCACATCTGCTGTGGAAGGTACTGGCAGCCCAGCCATGAGTGGAGGCCTGCCAACACAGAGCCCAGTTGCTGTTATTCCCAATCGCAGGGGAAAGAAACTGTTTTACCACAGTCGAGATAACATCTGGGTGAAAGAGAAAATAGGAATTGGTTTCACTTGTTTATATCTCTTGCAGACATCATCCAGCTATTCGTGGCGAAACATAGAGCAACGACGTGCCGCAATTTTTCAGGGTTAAGGTGTTTCGATACAGTTTTTCAGCGGTCATACCGATATTTTTCAATCGCCTTAAAAATCATGACTTTTTTCCTTGTCCGATTGCTATAAAATTTTCACCAGTAATTGGCTATGGATTGAAATTTGTGAAAATTTAGTTTTCAGTAAAATCGATGTTACTGCGATAACGATAAACAAAAAACTTTGAAAATGATACAAGCCGAATTTTGTGTGAACTAGACCAGCTACTGAAAATCCAAAACTAGGAACTCACAGTTTGGTGTTCAGCAAACAGTCTCCGTAAGGAGTAAAAAATTCTGTATGTTTGAATTCGACTAAAACGACTCAAAATATATTTCAAACCTTAAATTTTCAATAGCCGTTATAGATTATTCAATAAAAACGTTATAAATGACTCAAATTATTCTTAAGTAGCTTGAAAATGCTGCTTAATATCATAGTTTGATGCTAGGAAATTTTGGAGTATTTTCGTTCTTGCGATCTTGAAAACTAATCCGTTTTCTCACCACCTGTATAAGTGCAACGTCATTCAAAATTTTGGACTTTTATTAGCGATTTTTTGTATATCTCTAAAACGACTCGAACAAATTTGTTTAAAATCTCTTCACATAATCTTCATAGTGTATATAATAATGTCTGAAACTTTCATTAAGATTGATTCACGACTGCAACGCCTTAAAATTTCAAGACAAACCTGTCCTACGAACCTATCAAAAATCTGCGTTAGAACATTCACTGTTCTGACGTTATTCTAATTTTCCAAAATAATGCGCACTATACATACCATCGTGAATAGTACAGTTTAGTGTGAATTTATCTTATCTTTTGAACTTAAAACATTGACAATGCTCACACTGAAATGTACTAGTCAGGAATATATGTATTGTCCGCATGCATTAATTTGAAAGAATTAGCATAACGTCAAAACACTGAATGTTGTAGCGCGGATTTTTGACAGGATCGTAGGATAGGTTTGTCTTGAAATTTCAAGATGTTGCAGTGAATCAATCTTAATTAAAGTTTCAGACGTTATTATATACATTATGAAGATTATGGGAAAAAAAATAAATAAAAAATTCGTTCGAGTCGTTTCAGAGATATACAAAAAAGCTCTAATAAAAGTCCAAATTAATAGTATATATTATCGATTTTACTTAAAACTACATTTTCACAAATTTCAATCCACAGCCAATTACTGGTGAAAATTTTACAGCGATCGGACAAGGATAAAATCACTTTTAAAGTGATTGAGAAATATCGGTATGGCCTCTGAAAACCTATATCGAAACATCTTAAACTCGAGAATATGCACAGGCCAAGAGGCCGTCCATCAAGCTAACTAAAAATGAATACGAAGAACATAATTTTGCCGGAATTAACCTTGTTTAGATTTACAAGACTATAATTCAGACGAATGAATGCAGGTGACGCTGCCAGGCAGCGACATATTACAAAACGGACGACAGACACTCTCAGATCGGCGAATACAGCCGTAACTCTTTGCTCCCCAAAGCTAGGGACCTTTTTGCGGGAGAAACGTCACCGATTCGGCTAGGCTGTGCAGCAAGCGTTTCCGCGCTCGAAAGTGGAAGCGAGAGCAAAGAAAATGGAAGTAGGGAGAGGGGAAGGGGAGAAAAGGTTCCTTTCTACCTCCTCCCTATTCCTTTATTTTTTTCTATTCAGTTTTTTAATTTAATATTTTTTGGGCCCTTGGTGCAGCTAAGACGTAAATCGATGTTTACATAATCAGTGTCACTGGTAGTCATGGGGTTCGTTTATTATCGTCAAGTTTCCAGTTCTTCTGCGTGCGTGTGACAGCAAAACTCAAATGTCTTCTTGTAAACAAAGATGTAACGAAGATGTAACAAAGATGTACTCCACCAATAATGAATGTTTTTAGTGGATTCATCCCGTTTACATTTGATCTTTGTGTCTCTGTGAGATCACAGATGTCAGCGAAACAAACATCGCTTAGGGTACAAAATCTTTTGCCATTGTGCGAACTGTTCATCGTTATTCAGCTCCAAAAATTCCGCACAGATATATCAGACGTCGAAATAAGCACTACTTAGGAATACACGGGTAAAATTCTGTAAACGCAACGTACTTTATCCCGGAATGTGTTTTGCGCAGTGGGAAAAAATATATAGAAGCAAACGCACAGGTAAAGTCCTCAACAGAGCATAAAGAGCATGAAAATTGTTACCTGTACTGAGCCAGGTTGTTCAAAGATGCAATCTTGGACAAAAAGTGTTGTCTATTTTGCACTCTCTTACCCTCCAGAACGCTTATCCCTATATGGCCCCTCCCCTTGCCCCACCCTGGTCAAAGTTGTTTAGTCGGGTTTAGAAATGATCCACCCCGGCTTCAACGTTGTTGTTTTGGGTGGACAAGGGAGAGTATTTGTAGTTGTCAGCGCTTTCAAAAGCTTTATCTTGAATCTAGACATGGTAATGTCCATTTGTCCCAACATTTTTCTCCAAGATTGTGGGTTGAGATAACCCAGAGTTAGTGCAAAATTTGAATTCAGCTATGAAAGCGTAAAAAAACAAATTCAGTTTAATTATTTTTGTCTACAATGAGGTGATGGAATGTTTCTAAATTGAAGAATAGCGAAAATTACCCGAGAAAATGCTTTCGTGCAAAAGAAAGAGAAATCCAGATTAAAATTTAACACCGGGTTCAAGCGATAATAGTGCTCTTCGAACAGCTGGGCCCTGGTGTTTATTTGTGTCTTGGTACGATGTTTCAGCTCAATCTGACCGGTATAACATCTCTTACTAACAATGAAGTATCGTCCGAGAAGGGTAGGCCAGAATCGCCATCTCAGGGATAGAACCCGCCTCAAAAACAACTCGAAATTAATTCTCTCGCCTAAATCAAATAACTCCGTGCTTTCGAAAAATGACGAGTTGCACCATCTGTTTTTTCTTGATCGAACAAGGGTAATGGGAATGTACCTATGACTAAATTCCGGCGCCAAAAATGCAGACGTACGGCAAAAAAAATGTTGAAAAGGCAACACATGTACCTGACTATGGGAGGAGAAGCAAGCTCTACAGGAATCCAAAATATTAGAGGTTGAGTTCTCCTAACGTCGAACGCGCACGATGCAAAAGCTAAAAGAATGAGATTACAAAGTCGACCAATCACCAGATTTCAGAAAGATGTACGTAATCAATAAATTTGCTGGCTGAATTGCAAACATCTCTCCCACGAAACGCCTCTAGCGGGGAAGAATGAGGAGGGACAGCTGAACTCGCATTGTCGGCTGGGTGTAAAGGCTTCGTGTAGGATTTAAATTGATCGTGTATATTATCACCCAACAGCATTCAACACCTTCACCTATATTAGGTACTTACATAACTTGATGTACCGTGTAGCACTTTAATTATACGGTGCTTAATTCTTGTGGATTTTGCGGATGGTCGTTGATCCGCAAAAATAAGTTCCGGCAGATAACAAAAAAAAAAAACCAGCAAAATTAAAAACCGCTATTTAAAAATAGCTTTTAATCCATCAGTGCTGCTAGTACCATACATCAGGATAAAACAAGAACGTTTCGTTTAATATTTGCCCTGATGAGAAAAAGCAATCGGACCTTACCTGCTATACAAATAAAACGAAACGATAAAACGATAAAAGTTTAAGTCAATACTTTTCCAGTGTCTAAGGCACAAGAGGTACACTGAAGAACAACGATGCTCTACCGGTAGCTCTAGATACGCTTCTGCTGTTGCTTGCGCAACAGGTGTTGATTGACTGAGTTTAGATTCGTTGTATTTTAATTTGTATTTTAAGTCGGGCTTTTACAGCTTAACTGGAAATGTTTTGTTGTAACCGACCAGCTTGTCGTTGACTGAAATGTCTGAGAAGTATAGACTGCCGTTTTACCTTAAAAAAAAGTAATAAAAGTTGAAAATATTACGATCCTCGATCTCTTGTTGATGTTTTGCTGCTCGAAAAGAAAACCGCCGGCAAAAATTAGTTTCATCCCTGCGGAAATTTCAGTCAATTGGAGCCGTAAAAATTTGTTCCTGCAAACCTCAAAACATCGCCAATCCTCAAAATAAAAGTCCCTCAAAAATTTCATGCTACACGGTATAGACGGTATAACATGTTGCGTATGGGCGAAAAATTCAATGCAAATAATAACAAAAAGAATCTAACCAATTTCGCATCGATTCCCAGCATATCCTGGAGGGCAACTGCAGTTGAAGCCATCAATTAGGTCGATGCAAGTTCCGTTGTTCAAACAAGTGATATTGACACAGTCATTTATATCTGTAGGAGAGAGTCAAAGCAAAGGTATTTTACAGAATGTTCCGCAATTTCTAGCAGTACATACGACTTCAGCAAAAATTGAAATACGCCGCAACATGTAGTAGTACTCAGGGTTTCTCCACTGGCAAAGTTCTCTAATAATGTGCCCCCTGTGATTTAACTTTCAAGAGAGAGACAGTTTAGAGAAAACAAAAGTTAGCATAATTTGATACTTGTTTCAGCCAAGTATCGCTTACTCGTTTCGCAGTTTCGTCCCGTGAATCCTTTCACGCAGGTACACTTATATCCATTTTTCTGGTACAAGGGAATGCATTTGCCAGTGTTCTTACAGGGCGAGCTGTCACATGGAGACTACACAAAGAGAAGCAAGTCAGATATACAGTATAAGTATTAAGTATAATTAAAATATAATGTAATCTTAAGATTAGCCGGATAAATTTTTGTTGGTAAAGTTTTTCACGATATTTATTATGGATTCAGGCTTAGCAAGGTGTGTGATCGTAGTTATTCTAATAGTCAGAATCAAAAGAATTTCGGACTTTTGGAACACGACGTTCTTCATCCCCCAACTTAAAGGGGCTATGTCAGCTGGAGAGCATGCGCGCTGAAGTTATGCAAATTACTTTCAACCGTCAAAATTCTATTGTTTAAAACGCTTGACTTTCTCTGTCACTTCCTCTGAAAATTACAGAGACGTTTACAAGCGATTGGGTTTGTATAAGGGATATTTTGATAGAATTTAAAGAATGTTTCCTCTCTGGTTATACTAGATCAAGTTCTCTCAATTTCTTCGAACGCATGCCATTCATAAAAGTAGAGCGCAAACAAAAACTCAACAACAACATTGTCGTATTCAACAAAATAGATCAAAGTTTTATTTTATTAACGACCTACAAAAGACTCTAGACCAAAGACTAATAAAGACGAAGCCCTATTTGTTCAAAAGGTGGATAGCACTATCCACTGGATAAACCACTATCCAACGGATAGCGCAATTGGTTTTCGTCATGCTTATCCTCTGGATAACGATTTATCAGGTGAATAGCGCTGTCCAACGTTTGTACAACAGGGGCCAGGACTGTTTCAAATCTTTAATAGTTAGACTTGTCTTTCTTTACTGATTTTATAATTTAGATGCTGACAGAACAAAAGAGACGCTGTTGTTGATGTCTTTGTTTTGACATTTTTTTAAATAGGGAAACCCACATTGATCGCGCAAAATTGTTCGATCGTGCCGAATCAATGCGACGTGGAGAAAAACAGAACCAAGTATCATTGGTACACTACTCCGTTGTAAGCAGTCCGTCATTAAAAAGGGAAAGTAAACTCTGATATTAAGTTTCCAAAAATATGCTCGAACACAAACAGTTCAAAAACATGGCATTCACAGAATCTAACTAGTCCTGTTGCCTCTCCTACGTCCGATGAGAACAAGCTGCTGGAAGAGCAACCGGTCGCGTTTAGCGTTGCCGTGAATCAAGATATATACAAGAAGGCCAAGCAGGAATCTAGCCGAATTCTATAACCATGGTTCATACAACTTCAGACAAAAACATTTCAAGGACTTTTCAAGGATTTTTCAAGAACAAATTATAATTTTCAAAGACTAAGATTTATTAAATAAATCGGCATTCTTTAACCCACTTTCATCACCGTACAGTTGCTAAAACACGTCAAGGAGTTTTTTGTGATTTTTACCGCTTCTTCGGCCATTGTTGATCACATTATTTTATACGTCTACTTTCCGCAATAAGACTTTGCAAAATGACTAGGTATGACTTGCAATTGCATCTTAGGTTCTCAAATAGCATTTGAAATAAAGAGACAGAAATAAAATATTGTTCATACACAAAAATGTGTTACGTTATTCGTGAGTTTCACAGGTTCTTACACCGAGGATGAGTCAAATATTTTAGGCAAAATAATATATTTTTAGAGAAAATGGTGTCTGGTGTAGACAAGGTTGTGAATATCAAGGACTTTCCAAGACCTAATAAAGAAATCCAACACTTAAATAATAATAATAATAATAATAATAATAATAATAATAATAATAATAATAACAATAATAATAATAATAATGATAATAATGATATTAAAACACAAGTTTGCTGACGTTTTTACTTAGATTTTTTAGAGTACTAGAGTTTGATATTATTCTAAATAAGCTTTTAGTAGAGATAACCACATTAAGATGGCCTCGTGTAGGTATATAAGAGAAAATGAGAGTATAAAAACTGAATAATTTTCTAATTAGGCTTCTAGTAGAGATAATTATATCATCATGTCTTTGCGTAGGTTTTACAGAGTATAAGAATTTAATAATATTCTAAATTGGCTTTTTAAGTAGGGACATTCATATTATTATTTACATTAGGATCGTATTAGGTTTCGTACCGTATAGCTTAACGTATAGTATAGCTTCTCAAGTGGTGTAGGTTGCATTATGCGCCCTATACTACTCATAATGTGGACAACATTCCAAAGTTTTATACTGCGACATAATAATAATAATAATAAATACATTCTTACATGGCGCATTTACAAAGCTCGATGCGCCTTAAAATGATTTAAAATGATTTACAAACAGAAAATAAAATGAAAATCCCTATCTAAATAAGTTCACCATAATGCTTACTAAAAAAAAAAAGCCTTCCTAAAAAGATGAGTTTTCAACTTGTTTTTAAAACAGATTCCAGTCTTGGCATTCTTAATGTCCTCCGGCAGGGAGTTCCACAATTTCAGTGCCGCAAAAGAAAAAGCTCTACACCCGTAATTTTTTTGAGGACAGAGTAGTGAACGTGACGCTGATCTTAAAGTTCGTGACGGTTGATGCATTTCAATTAAAGGCTTCAGGTAGTCCGCAGAGTGGCCATGTATAGTCTTATACGTTATGAGGAGAATCTTAAATTCAATCTTCTTTTCAACTGGAAGCCAATGCAAGTTCTTTAGTATAGGCGATGCATGACCTGAAAGTTTTACGCCCATCACAAGACGCGCCGCAGTATTCTGGATTCGTTGGAGCTTATCCCTTTGATATTTAGGAATACCATACAAAAGACAATTGCAAAAGTCCAATCGCGAGATGACAAGGACATTAACTAACATTTTAAGTCCGTCTAGCGAGAGATATTTCCGAATGCGTCCCATTGATCTTATGGCGAGAGTAGATTTCTTACAAATTCAATTGATATGACTACTAAATTACATGATTTCAAGGACCTAGACCGAATTCAAGGACTTTTCAAGACGACTAGTAAAATTCAAGACCTTTTCAAGATTGTAGGAACTATGAATAACGTTTTCTTCGCCAGAAGTTTATTTTCGTCACGAAACTTATGGCATGCATGCTGTTGTAATCGTTTAATAAAAACAGCCGCCGCCAACTCGATAGCCGCTTCATTGTATGTCCAAATACTTTGAGCACACAAACACACAAAATTCATGAGCCAGCAACCTCAAAAATAACTGAACAGAAAGGTTGGGGATAAAGTTTCCTAGTCTCAGAAAACTTAACAAAGTAAAGTAAAATAAAATGAGGCATTTTTATATCATTATTAGAAGAGATTAAAAAACTTTAACACTTATTTTTATTGTGGCCTCAAAGATATAAAATACAAGTTTATTTGAATCTTCCTCCTTCCTTTTTAGGATTTGTTTCTTATATTCCCCAGCAAGAGCCAACGAGGCAGGCAGCGCCGAGTTGGCTATAATCATCTCATATTCAACAAACGCGAGTGGAATAATTCTTTATTACAAAAGCCCAATATCAAGAATTCTTCCTGACTTTATTTTTAAAAACAAATGATGTTCAGCTAGTTTTTAATTCTGAGCAGACTCTTACAGTTACCATATTTGGAGAGCATGGTATCATGTCTCATATATCATGATGGCTAAGCCAATATTAAAGAGCGCTAGAGTTATGTTATCCAATGATTCAGTTTTTGAAAATACATTTTAACAAAGAGGTTTTTTTTGTAAAAGGGTAAGATGGGTCTGCTTAGTTGTCTTTAGGAACAGAACATATCTGTGTCTAAGCGAACGGAATGACTGAATGAAAAAATAAATAAATAAATAAATAAATAAATAAATAAAACATCTTAGCGGCGAACACGTTCAAAAATTCATCAGGATTCTCCTTTCTCGGCACCTAAAATAATCGCAGATGATTTGAAATTTGAATTTCATTTTTAGCGCAGTTACAAACTAAAATTCCCTTCGGTTAGCATGCAATAAGCTTGTGTAATTAAATGAATTTAACTCGCTTGGTCATCAAATTATTTCAGCGAGCCGCCGGCTGGTTTTGCTGAACTAGAACAGAAGCTATATCTAATGCCTGCATTAATTGCCCCAGTGAGTGGGTTCACAGCCTGTTGTATTCTCAGCTAGTTGCTTCTGGTCAATGCATTCTTTTGACGCAGCCCAGGATGTAGGATGAACAGGCTGCAGAGATATATCGGCGAGTGGCCTGACGATGGCATAAAGAGCCACTGCTTGGCCTCTGTCGTAGCTGGTCAGGATATCTTTTAAACGCATTTTTTCTGCGTTTTTCTATGAATTCTAATGAAACTCCATCTTATATTCCTTATACTTTGTAAATTTCTTCCTCCAATTAAATTGCATTTTCTTGCATTCTAAGAATTAAAACGTTTTTTTCTGGCACAATTCTTTCCTCCTGACTTTCAGTTGGCCTTTAAGGAGGCTGAACACAGTTTCTTTAGAAGTACTTTATCATTTTTATGCGAATGTTAACATTTTTATCAGGAGGAGATATGCAGCCAATAAGTGAACAAAGACTGGTTCGAAAATTATCTGCTTTTGTCGCCTTTGATATATACATGTAGCGTGCTTTCAACGAATGCTTAAGAAGCAGTCTCCCTAAAAGCGTTCCACTCGATTTTGGACTCGAAAAAACTTTTGCCTCATAATTTTACCATCAACACTACTATCCATCCTGATAACGAAATTGCAGTTAGAATGAGGAAATTGTTTATTTTACTGCCATTCCCACCATTTCATTGCTGGACGACCGTTAGCGGCTAAAATATGCAAACTTTAGTCTCTGTTATACAGGTTTTTTAACGATCGTTCTAAAGTTCTTCGGGTCATCAAATCCTAGACTATTGCACTCATTTGGAAGCTTATTACTTCTTCTTACTGTTCGAATATCGTTTAGCCGTTATCTTTCTGTAATCAGCAAAAACTGGTCGTCTTTATTTCGCTAATCCAATTAAGAAAGCAAACTGCACGAGAAAATGCCTAAAAAACATCTCAAAATTCTCAAAAGTGGCACCTAAACTAGACCTAAAAACATGTTTTAGTTAAAGATTAATAGCTATTTTGTCAAGTTATGCAGTAAAACTTGTGGCACAACGCGATTCAGAATTGAAGGTTTCAACTCAAATTTAGGCAAATGTTCAATTTGCGTTGCGTGACGATACCGGCTGCTGTCACAACAAAATCCTCAGTTATTCAAATACTTGCCACTTTTAAGTAAGATATGCCTCATTTTCCCACCAAAACTATATTAAAATTCCCTTTTTCTCTTTGCCAATGATACATATTGTTCAAAAATTAGTTCAGCAAGTAAAAGATACCTTTCCAAGCTTCATTTAATATTCCCACTGCCCCGAACATTCGTGTTAAGTCTGTTGTGTCAAGACGGAAAAATACCTTTTCAGAACCAAACCTCTTCTAGCTTAAAATGTGGTCCAGTCTGAAAGAGCTGCATTGACCAGACGTTACTCCGATCCATCATATTATAAAATCGAACGTTAGAAGAAAAGTAAATTTCCCACTGCTTAATTAAATATGCGTGAACAGGTCAGAAAATGCTTGACTTGTACTTCGCCCCACGTAAGGGTATCGGGATTCCGGAAACTGGAAAATTTTTGCTTGTAGGATCCGGAATCCGGGAAAATTTTGATATGAAATCCGGAATCCAGGGCTTTGGAATCCAGAATAGAGCTGAAGCACCCTACTAAGGAATGAAATTCCACAGGAAAAGACTGGAATCCAGCACCCGGAATCCTGAATCCATGGAATGGGATCCAGAATCCACGACTGTCTTGTATTCGCTAACATGGGGCGATAGTACTGGACTGTGAACGGCGAGCCCATATTTGAAGACTTTGTTAATGAAATTTCAATTAGTAGGTTTCTTCCATTTCCTGACTGTATTGTCCTATTAACAGTGGTCAGCGTTTGTTTTCACGCTCCAGGAGACAGTCTGGAGTCTAAGGCTACTTTTGTATCGCAGCCAGTTAATAAAGAAGTTGGCACACGCAAATAATAAAGTTTCAACGTTAATTTCGAATCGTGCAACATCAGTGAAATTAACAAGAAAATAAAGTGTGGAAGTTCACGCGTTTTTTCCAACTGATAAAAGTACACGATTGTCAGGACACCATTACTTCTTACCATGAAATGTGTCATCCATCGAAGTCTGAACTAAGTGAAGCCGACCCAATACTCTCAAAAGATGGTAATCATTGACCTTACGAAAAATCAAGTGGAACAGATGGTGATCTGCTTCCCCAGGAGGACTCCCATACAAAAGTGACGTGGGTGCTCGTCGTTTGCAGATTTTGGTCTCACTTCGGTTGTTTGGGACGGAAAGTACCTAAATATGCTCATTCAGGTATCACTTAAGGCTGTGCATAAAGAAATTTGCCAAAAAAAACGCGGTGACGCTGACCTCACAGAAATCTCCTTTAGGGGTCAGTTTAAGCTTGAGCCACACCCACCTTGGCCTCCCTTAGGGGTTTAAATAATAAATTATTAATTTTCCGACGAGCAGCCCTTCACTTTTATATGGAAGTCCTCCCGGGGATTACCCACAAATATCGGCATATAAACTCGGACGTTTTTGGCGGACACCTCGTATAGAGGACAAGGAAAGGAACATTAGGACCAAGGACAGGCATGTAATTGGTGTGGAGATTGCTAAGATCGTATACCATCTATTTTAAAGGATAGGATCACGTACGTATAAAATCATAAAATCATTGCTAATATCCTTATCACTAGTTCCTTTATCTGTGATAAGATAACGACAAAAGGGCCAATGGGTATTGTCATAATGGTAATTTCAAGTTCAGACAATGATAAACTCAGTAGTCCGCTCAATTGTTTTATTTAGAATTATGCGGGAAGTGAAGATCCAAACATAATGAAGCTATATATGGAGAAAAGTAGGAAGTGGCTTTAAGTCAAATATCCTGATATTAATCAGTGTTGCAGTATGGCATAAAGTTACACAGTCAGCTGATGCACTTGCACATTTGGTATCATTTATTTATGAGCTGACGGATTTGAATATCACGAGATACACGCGTGAAACAGAAAGTGATAAGCGCATATCTAAACCTAATTTGGAGTCGGAGTTAAATTGCCAAAATCGTGATTACCTACCTTTAGGCATATTACTGAGAGTACTCATGACAATTGTTTGGTACCATGGACTTCACCGACAGGATTTTCTATTGAAGCCCAACGTGGACAAAAACCTTTGAATTCGAACAATCAGTAGAGGTGAGAACTGACGTGAAGTCTGAATCCGGCATTGTCGAAGGTTTCCCCAGCATGAACATTTCTCCCGGTCGAGACCCCTACACTGTTTTTACGTCTTTTCTCGTCTCACGTCTTGTTAGCGGTTATTACCCTGTTCTTACAGACGCTTGCATTCTCCCACGTTAATGATGTAAAAATACATACATCTGAACAACAGCTGAAGGATCTAGGATCACATTTTTAAAAATCGGCCTTTGGACCCTCCGTGTGGATCCAAATTCATATTGATATCGATTTTACTAAATTAAGCGCCACCGCGTTTATCATTTCGTTTTGCGACTCCAGTGCGGCACTCATTTGATGCACCAGCCTACGCGGACAATGTTGTTGAGCCACTCAGAGAGGATCTTATTGCTTTTATATGTCTGCATACCGAGATGCTATGACAAAGAATATAAAGACCGCAAATACTTCACAAATCTTATGAAAAAATACAAAAACAAAAAAACGAGCGAGATTGCATGCGAGTAAACAAAGATCTGGTACAAATTTCCCTAAAACAGTCAAATATAAACCCCCTAGTCGTTCAAAGCGTAACAACTTGAAAGGCTAACGGTTTTATTCGGTGGTGGTATAAACAGGTTACAACCGAACACTGTCAGGCTACCCCAGGCTACTCAGTCACTTCACTCACTGTCCATCACGAAATTGATAGAGTACAGCATTACCAGCATAGCACTAGCACTGTATATAGACAATCAGATTTGTGATCGAAGGCCGGTAGATTTATACATCTTAGAATTTATACTAATATCAAATTCCTAAAGGTGTCCGGACACTAACTTAATTCAATGTACATTTCACAGCTGATTTCATTTTTTTAAGGGCAAAAAACAATTTACTTGATAAGAATTTATAAGTACGAGACTTATTATGGCGTAGACGTAATTAGCGGATTGTTGATTTTACTTCTTTGAACTCCAGTCCACATTGTGAATCGCGTTGTGCCACAAGTTTTATTGCATGACTTGACAAAATAGCTATTAATCTTTAACTAAAACATGTTTTTAGTTCTAGTTTAGGTGCCACTTTTGAGAATTTTGAGATGTTTTTGAGGCATTTATTCGTGCATCTTGCTTTCCTAATTGGGTTAGTGAAATAAAGACGACCAGTTTTTGCTGATTACAGAAAGATAATGCCTAAATGGTATTGGAACAGTAAGAAGAAGTAATATGCTTCCAAACGAGTGCAATAGTCTAGGATTTGATGACCCGAAGTACTTTTAAACGATCGTTAAAAAACCTGTAAAAGGGCATCTAAAATTTGCATATTTTAGCCGCTAACGGTCGTCCAGCAATGAAATGCTGGGAATGGCAGTAAAATAAACAATTTCCTCATTGTAACTGCAGTTTCGTTATTAGGATGGATAGCAGTGTTGATGATAAAAATATGAGGCAAACGTTTTAGCGAGTCCAAAATCGAGTGGAACGCTTTTAGGGAGACTGCCTCTTAACTGTTGAACATGCTTACTTTTTGTCTTATTTTGTTAAAAAATTAAATACTGTTAAAATTTGGTTTGTTGTTTTAAAAAAGTGGGGTAACAAATTGTAAGTTGTGTACTAACTCATCAACAAATCTGCTAATAACTAGATTTTGTGCAAACCTAATAAATTCGAAATTTTAGGCTTGTTTTCAATCATCCATGTTGAACTTACGGGTATACTGCGTAGGATCTCAAAGTAGGGACATCGGTAAGATAAAAGAAGGAAACCTATTTAAAATAAGACGCACGCGATCTAGGAAAGGGGATAGCGGCGGAAAAAAAAATATGGTCCTCTCTGTCCCTTCTCCCGCTGCACTACTATCTCGGAGCCTATATAACAGGTTACAAAAATCGAGGTGTTTCTCGAAATAAGGACGATGAAAGAAAAGATAAAAAATAAATATATATTGAAAATATTAAAATAAGATCAAGTAAGGGGAATTTTGCGCAGCTCTAACAAATGTAAAGCAGACTTTGATAAGTCCCTTAATTATTGTCTCCGTTTTCTAGAAAACTTGATGCTTGCTTTTTCATAGTGTAGAACTTCTACCGCCAGTAACATGTATTTCTTGTGACGCAATAACAAAAGCTGTTTTTTTTAATAACAAAACACGAACGGTTCATCAGTTACAGGTGGCAGGCCTATCTTTGAATGTGCGTTGCTATGGCAATATCCTATTGAATCAGGCAAACACTAGCATCAAAGTGGTTGGCGTGTGTGAAAAAGAACGAAGAACTCGAAACAATAAATACTGTTGCGACAAGGCAGTTTACTCGTTTAAATTCATTTATTGTCAGGAACGTTTAATGGATACGAATTTCCTCAGTTGAATGTTCCCATAGGTTAACAGGTCAGGTACTTTGTGTTGCCATAGTAATGTCCAAACAGAACAAGAAAAGCACTAGAAAGTGAGAAAGTTTCGGGGCCTCAGTTAACTTTCAGCACGAAAACTAAAGACATTCATTGTCTTCACTATATGAGGTTAATTACTTCAACGAGCCGAACCCTAGATTAAATTCAGCTTACTGTAAACATACAAAAGTTGGGATTAAATTTTCTTTGTTTCCCTTTCGCTTTGTTTCATGGATTCAAAAAGCAACGAATTTGACATACATGTCGATGCTTAGATGACATCGATATAATTAAGGACGCAATAAACATTTTTATCTTTTGCACTCCCCCGTGGGTTTGCTCACTTGAGTATTTAGTGAGGTTTTGAGAGTAACGCTGTTTCATTTACCCAGAAATTTGCACAGATGCTACCGAATTTCAAGGCGTTGTGCTGATATAGTCTAACCGGCGAAAGATTAGCCTAAAATAGGAATATTAAAACGTTTCTGTAACTTTTAAGGTAATCCAAGTATGCAAACAAATAATAAGCAAATTCATGATATGACAAATGTGTTTTAAGAGCTGAACGCTTTTGTCGAAAAATATTTCAGTCGAGACCTTTGTCTGCAACTCCCCCCTCACTAACGTTTAGGACATCCGAACATAAATATATCGATTTCATCAAGTATGTTTGGGCATCAGCAGATGGTCAAATTAAAGGTTTAACAGAAAGGTTTAACTTGGTCGTAAGACTTTTATAAGGTTTTTTTATTTATTTATTTTTTATCCAAACTCATTAGCCTATTCCTTTGCATTTGAAGCACAACGTAATCCACTGCATTCAAGATTTTCCAAGCGAAGAGATAAATTTTGATTTACAAATGCTAACTTTCGAAACTAGCGAGAGTCAAAAGAAAATAATTACACAAACAAAACAAGAAGAAACTTTTTATTTTCTCCAGAAGGAACATTTTTCATTAATTAGATGTTTGACTTACCGGAATATAAAAGTGATGAAACTCTTTACTGGCGTTGAACTTGTCCGAGTTGTTAAACTTGTCCGATGGCAGGAGTTCGCAAAGAAGTTTGCCGTTGACATCAGGGAAGGCAGCCACATTGTAGGAAAAACATGAGGAATTTTCTAAACAGGCGTAGCCACAATCGTTTTCGTTTTGAATAAGATTCCGTCCAATACTTGTGATATTCAGGTAGGAAAATTCACTTATCATGAAGTTGACGTAGAAAAAGTTGCCAATCGATCCTTGACTGAAAGCTGTAAGGAAAAAGTAAAAAAAAAAATGAAAGCTTTAGGAATGTACTGAAAATATGTTCCAAGGGACCCAGACTACTAAAAATACAGACTACACGAACACAGGTTGGAGTGTCACCTGTGGAAATACTTGGAAATGTAGCAAAGATCCCCATTACGACGACATAGTTTCTGAGAAGTAGTGGATAGCCTTCCATGTTTTTAGAGTAAGTCGCAGCGCAGTCGGCCACGGTCTTGTTCAAAAATTTACCTTTGTTTGAAGAAAGCTTCAGTTGTCTAGGTCTGAATGCGTTTGTTAGCTTCCTTGCTGTCAAAACAGACTGAAATTCGATCTTTTTATTGCATTGATAGACACGTGGTGTTGCACCTCTTTGACAAACTGCTATACTCTAAGTAAATTTCAAAAAAGGCTTCTATTTGACAAAATTAATTCCAACTAATTGAATACTGAAGACAGTTTTCAAACAATTTTTAGGCAATTAAGCAAATTCCTTTCTTATTAGGTTCAGAGCCAAATTATTGGAAATTTGTTCTTTCCTTTTCTGAAAAGGGCTATCTTTCCACCCTATAGTCCAGTCTTTTGTGACGGTTTAGAATCTAACTTCGCCAAGTGTAGGTAATTATGCAAATCGAAAAAAAAATGTTGACGTGTAAAATAATTTCATTAAATGGTCTGAATTTAGCTTAAAGTTGGAAATCATCTGTATAAAGGCTTGTTAATATTGATGATTCCTAAATGTCAATAAATAAATGATAGTTGTAGGGATATAGCTATCTAAAAACACGTACGTACGCATGTGCGTACTTGAAAAGGGTTAGTTAATAAAAGCAAAACCCAGGGTAACGACATGTTTACAGCAAAACCTTCACAACCTGTTAACCTCCCTGAGTTTCAAACTAAATCGTACATCAAAGGAAAAGAAACCAACAAAACAAAACAAAACAAAACAAACAAAAAATACAATGTGCTATTAGAAATCGAAAGGAACCGTTGTTACGTCTCGTTGCCATGGTAGCAAAACTTTTAGATCACAACAAACCTTGGTCCTTTAAATACGGCAGGAAAAAAAATGATATGTGTGAATTTTGGGGGAATGATTGCACTCATGATCAAGAACAGAACGGCAGCCCATCGGCTTTTTGTCAGTGGTTCGAAAATGAAAATGACCGTCAGGCTGTATCAAGAAAGATTGTTGAGATTCAGAAATTTTGCTTCCATGGTAACGTGGCGTTTCTCCTTTCTATAAGGAAGGGTACAATAAGAGTAGGAAACTAGAAGAAAGTGACAACGTGTACTGAGATTTAAATTTCCCTTGCAACATGGGCCGCCGACTAACTTAAAATTGCTTCTGCTTAGCAGTTTGGTTTAATAAGAAAGTCAAAAAATTCCAAAGGCGTATTTGATAGATGATGCTCCGTATAATCGGCTCCGTCCACAGGGGGATAATTTTGACATCCATTCATTATAAAGAGGGCATGTCTGTTGTCCTCTCATCCATGACTCCTTCCATCCTTTCTTCCTTGTTACAAATGGTCCACCTTATGAGGGGAACCTAATATCACTAAGTTTACAAGGCACCTATCAAAAAGGGTCCTGTAGCAGCTTTCCTATCCCTAAAAGCCAATTGGTTCGATACACTGACCGTGAAACAATGGGAAATAATCATAAACAATAATGTTTTATTGTTTTCTTTGACCAATGAGGAAACACCTTACGAGCAGCTCCCACATCACTGATCAAAACAGTGGTTCGCGAATGGCTGCAAGCAAATGTATGATGTCTCGTTAAAGTAACATCATCAGGATATTTGAAGAAAAAGTTAAATCGATGACAAAAACTTATAATGACATCTCTAACTTATATATAAACAAACGACATGCCAACCAGAAATATCCAGGGAACCCAAGTAAGCCGTGCGAGTGTAATTATTTTAGAAAACAACATCTGGCAGTAGATCAATGCCAATCAAGAGTGCATAAAACATAGCCTATTAAAGGAGCTGTGTCACGGCTACTGCGAATGCTTGCATTTGACAGATGCAAATGATGTAAACAAGGCCATGTTTATATGAACCCATGTGAAAAGCCGATTCGCGCTGCGAAACCTTCATCGAGATTCTTTATTTTCGTTAGAACCTTTTACAGAAATGAGCCTTTCTTCGGAACAAAGTAGCTCTTTTGCGGTATGTATCCGTGTATTAATTTAGCCACAACTTTCTTGCCGCTTTTGTACTCAGCGACTCGCGCTCTACTCTTCCCGGACTTCTGAATACCGCAGTTTATTCCACTCGATTGCGCGAAATCTAGTCAACATTATTTCCTTCCCGTTTGCGCAGGACAACGTCCCTAACTCTTGCCAGTGTACAAGCACTTGCTCTGCGAAAGCAGGAAGAAAAAGGACTGGATGTCCTTGCAAAACAGCCGGTCGCTTCTGCGGAGAGGCCTGTTCGTTCAGTCGACGAAAGCCGTGCAAGAACAGAGAGGTGGGGAAACAAGGCTCGGTTGAGGTCTAAAATTCGCTAGTAGGAATAGCCTGTGAACAGGCTCTCTGTCTGGGGAAAAAAATAGCAAGGAAAGGGAAGGGAAGGGGGGAGAGAGCCTGTAGACACACGTTTGAGGCCGCTATTCCGCCCTCTTGTAATTATCTTGCCGAACATCTGTCAGCAAGATCGTTATCTGTCAATCAATTTCGCGCGTGAGTAACTCCTGGGAAAATTAAAGGGAAAACATCCGTGTTTTGCTTCGTCTCAAAACAAAGTGAAATGGACCGCGAGCCTAATTGTCGATTTTGAAAAAAATCGTTGATCTCCGGTAAGAGAATTAATACGGTGCCGGTCGTTGGCGTTTCAAGAAATAAGACCTTGCTGGTTGACAGTGGCCAAGACAGCGTTGTACTAGCGCAAGCATTTGATTGCTCAAGATTTCCTCTTGTGCAAGGAGAAAGCTTTTCCGATTTAAGCTGCTTAACTTGTGCTCATCGCGCCGTTCGTCTTGCTAGTTCAGTTTCTAATTCAACAAGCCCCTGCAATGAGCGAACTTGGAATGCGAAAGGTACAGATACTATCATGACTTCTCCAGAACGTGAACCTCCAAAGACAAGTACAAAGAAATCAACAGCGCTTCGATCGCCGACAGGAATTACACCTTTGGGTATTTATCCCGCATTTATAGCAATAAAAGAGGGCGGTAGGCCTACACGGCGTTTACCTCACGCCAAAATGCTGCCTGTTCCCATAAGTTTTTTCCTCTGCTCGGTAGATTATGCTCTGGAAGGTTCTACATTTTCACTGGGCAAATATGGTTTTAGCCGCTGGTTTCACACTGAGAGGTCATGGCATACATATCGATTTACTGTGGTTTTTGTCTCTGGTCGGCAGGATTTGCCCTCTCTGATGCAAGAGCATTTTCTTTGACCTCTTTTGAAGCGTAAAGCTTTTTATTGCGGCTGAATAAGGGTCGTACTTTTCTCCAAAGTGCCCTCTGGATCTGAATAACTAAGCGATTTTCTTTAGTCCGTAAATGTAATGTTTTTCTGAAATGTTGTATCACGCTGGGCCCAGGTCGTTAGTTTTCTTTGCAGAATGTTTAAAATGATCACGGATAGTAATTTACAGATCCAAAGTTATAAGATTCAAGTGCAGCTTAAACCGAAGCTACATCAACTATGGAGAATTGCATTTTGACTCGGTAAACTCCAGCCTAGTGTTTTTCTATCCATTAGATAGTGTGAGTCTTTTGACTGGAGCGCGTAGTTCCTCCCTTGGTAATAGCTTTTGAACAAGCTTAACAGTTTTTGGAGTGTTTTGTTATTTCCAAACGCGTGTTACGTGCCGACCGAAAAGCCGATGTCAATCAGACCTTTCAACAGTCAGTGTTCTCGCCAATAAGAACTTGCATCAGGATCTGATGCACAGCGGGTGCCGTGGAACGGCGGTCCCAAAGGCTTGTCCACAGGCCTTTTCGCTTTTCCCTCTCCCTAATTCCCCGCTCGACCAAAGGCCTGTTCACAGGCTATAGTAGGAAGTACTAGTACAGTTTGCGATTTCTTTTTTATCATGTGAAGGCTGCATCCGTGGCATCCCAAGGATGGGGATTCGTGCAAGGACCGCCAGGCCAAACGGATAATGGTCTTACGGAGGAGCAAGAACGGGACATGGAAAATCGACGAGTGAAGGTACAATACTGAATTATAATTCATAGTCGATGGCACCAAAGATAGTCCTTCAAAAATCTCATCTGCTATTCCTTTATCTAGTAAGTTTCCCTTGTACAAGTCGCTGATCGTTGCTTCCCCTAAATGGAGCAAATTGTCTTTTGTTGTAGCGTCTCGTTTGTGTGTCATGTTCTGAGGTGTGCAAGATTTCTTAGGGAAGTCCCCTTTTTATTTATTATTTTCTCGTCGATTACGCTCTTAAAAGAATCTAGGTGTCAGGCTTCGACAGAATGTGATAAAAAGTAATTGTCCAGCTACTCTAACAAATTATTGCACTATTTTTCAACCTCACAGGAGTTTATCCAAACCCTGGATGAGGAGCTAGCAAAAAAACTTGCTACAAGAGCTCTACAGAGGCGAGTGGGCAGCATGGACTATATAGATATGCTTCTTATCCAGGAGGACCCAGAAGATGAGAATGATGATGCCGCTCTCCCATCTTCCCTTTCTCTATCCCCCCAGAAGTGTCAAGTCCAGCACCACCGAACCCCACCCAATCTATACCTGCATCCACCCCAGCCCACCCCCTCGAGCATATCTGGAACATCAACTTCAGGTGGGCCCTCATCTTTCAGGCCACCGCCAACAGCATCTATGGCAAGGTCAAGTGAACCAGTGCCTGAGTGGTGCAAATGTGGACATTGCCGCAGAATGTCACAGGAGGTTGAGAACCGGTGCTGTAATTCTAGAGACTGTGTCTCACTTAGCGCACGCTTTCGCAAGCTATGCCTGGACCCTGATTATTTACAATTAAGTATAAAGTGTTCAGGGGATATCAGAAACGACCGTCAAGATAATAGCAGCAGAGCCTTCCAAAAGGCTGCCTATCGTCGTTATATAATTGAAGAATATGGCTACCTTGGAAACCACAAAAGAAGGGTATGCCCTTCATGCTGTGTATGGAAAATTCAAGAGCACTACCCTTCCTCAACTGGGGTGTACATGGGGTTCAAACCTCGCTAAAATGGAAATAACTTTTTGATAGGTTTCTACAAGGAATTTTTAATTGCAGTGGGTTTGTTCAAGGTCATGCCATACCCCCAACCCCAGCCCCCTAAAAAAAAAGTTGTCCTGGATTGAGTACCCCTGTGAATATTACCCCATGAAAACAATAGCATTACAGCTGTATTTGTATTGTGGCAGTGCAAGCAAATTTTATAATATGGATAATTAGACTCACAAAAATGGATTCCAACAGTTAGTTCAATAAGGACCAACCTACTCCAGTATTCACATTTACTGACCAATCCTTTGTCTTCGGTTAACTTTTGCATTATTTAGTTTCACATATTGTGGATTAAAATTATTAAACAATTATCATAGGTTATACTGATTGTCAATTTATTGTCAAAAACATCACTGTTGCTTGTTGTGCATCATACATGACAGTCCTTCTTTGATGAATATTTTCTTACACTGCACATGAATACATAAATGTT
This sequence comes from Porites lobata, assembly GCA_942486035.1. NCBI lineage: Eukaryota > Metazoa > Cnidaria > Anthozoa > Scleractinia > Poritidae > Porites > Porites lobata. The sequence goes on from CALNXK010000029.1 coordinate 3,430,208, forward strand.
GCATATTTATTACATATTTTACATCGTGTTTCCTAGTTTTTCTTAAACCTGCTGCTGTGCTGAATAAAGAGCTCGCGTGAAGGTGGGGGTGGCACCACAGCAACTGTAGGGGCTATCCTCCTTGGGTCATCAGGTTCCATTGGGACGGCCCTCTGCATATTTTCATTATTCTCCACACGTAGACGAAACACTTTAGCCAGAAGCATCCAAATATAACCATAGTCTTTGGTTGTACTTCCGGGTCACAGCAACCTCGCCTAGCACATCTTCTTGTTCAGGAATATCGAGGTGATAGTTCCAGTCAATGGCAGCTAATTGTTTTCTTGCTTTGTAGACTTTCTTCCTAAAAAGAACAATTGATCAAAATAGACAGTGTTCCATGAGATCTTTGTTCACACAGTGCAATTTTTTGAAGTATACAACAATATTTGAGCTCCCCTTCGCTATACCCTACAGATAATATAAATACTATGAACTTTTAAAACTATGAAGTGTCGTTACTTACGTGTAGGAAATTCTCTTGCTGGCATACATCAATGACAGAGAGTTGGCTCATTCTAATACGCCTGTATGCCTAAAAGTAAAATAAATATTTTTGAAAAATATGGTTAAATATACATGTAATAATTAAAAAAGGACAATGAATTGAGCTTGACATAGAAAGGCATTTAGGGGCTGGCCAACACCTTAAGAAGGTTTTCACAAGGTCCACAGTGGCAATAAAAAATAAACCCTTGCCTAAGCCTGACAACGTTAACACTACTGAGCTTAGTTTAAGGAATGGGGCTGCTCAGAGTTATTGAAATAGTATTCATTAACACATTATTCTTTTAAGTTTCCTCCCTACATCTCTTTTGCCAAGGACCAAGCAGACAGGAATACAAAGCAAAATATTTTTTCTTTGAGCACCATAACAGTCATCCATAAACATTATATTTGAATAAACCAACGTATTGAAATAAGATATATATTTAGTCTTTCTTACGAAAACAGGGTTCCCCTTATATACCTGAATCTGGTGTAGTACTTGAAACTTTCAAGAAGGTCAGGATCCAGGATAATTTTTTGCAGTGCCTCAAACTCTTTGGATCTCCTGTCAAACCATGGAAGCTGGTGGTTTTCCTCAGTGATTGGCTCCTGGTCACAATGGCCATCAGCTCACTCATGTTGATTGCACACATGGTGTAATAGTGAGATCCAGGTATCCTGATTTCATAATAGTAAAATTTCATTGAAATAGATATAACAAGATGATAATGACATAGGGTCTGTTTACATGGAGGTAGGGAACCCCATGTAGGTGAGGTAACCCGCTTTGGTGGGGTATCCCGCTTGTCCATATAATATCTCATTTTAATTTGACAGACGGGGTGACCCACCACATTTTACCTCACCTATCCGAGGTCCCCCACCTCCATGTAAACAGACCCTAAAACATTGTGAAGAAACAAAGTTTTTACAGCCTGATATAATATAATGTGATAATTTTCAAAAAAGTCTTTGAAAATTGATTCAGAGCTGTCACTAAGATTTCAAGTTGCTTGGTACATAAAATAAGTAGGCAGAGAATCAAACAATGGGGGGTTTCGTTTGGTTCCATTTTTCTTCTATTTTCCTTTGAGTGTAGCTGGGGGCCACATAGACCCATCACCTCTTACCGACAGCCCTGTTATTAATTACTTTAAAAAAGATGATAAATTGGAATTACCTTCAATATCTTCAGAGCTTCTAGGTCATTGTCTTCGACTTCAGATGCCAGACTGCAACAGTGCCAAAAGTGTCTAACAATGTGGTCAGACCATCCCCTTTGCACTTCCCACCTACAGAAGATCAATAACAAGCCTTAAATTTTTCTCTCTGGCAGAGATAAATGCAAGGACTCAAAAAAATAAACCTACATTGACAGTCCAATCATCATTGTCAAACTTTGAGCATTTAATTCTCTACAGATTATGTTAACAACATTTCTTAGTCCATTTCTGGCCCATTGGTTAAAGATATGATTTGATTACCCTGGAAATATACAACAGTGAAGTATACTACATGGGCGTATTTACAAGTGACAACACAATGTATGTTTATGTTCTATTTATAGGAATGAGTCTTGCCAAAACATGGGACAGAGTCACATATAATTTAGAAAGAATTACACTAAATTTGTTCTTTGTGGCCACTGCAAAATTAATATAATATCAACTCTAACTCACATTTTGAAAGACACTTCCGGATTCCTTTTGACTTATGCCAGACATCAAGTGAGTGGACTATCTGTCTAAAAGCATCAGCTAGAATACAAGGAAAATAGTTTAGTATGTTTACAAAATACAAAGTAAACTACTTGAGTTCATTGATAAATAGAAAGCATTGAAAACCCACAGGCAAAAAGCACGGGTTGTAAATAACAGCAGAAATTTTGGTAAGAATATGGAAATGACAACACAGCTCCCATTGATGGTTTGGTTCAATTGATGAGAAAAAAGTTGACAAGAAAAGCACAACCTAATGATCATAACACCACCTTTCGAAATTATTGGGAAGATCAACGTGCTTTTTTCATACTTACAAGAAGCAGTTGTCATCTTCACTTTCTGCAGACGAATCTGTCGCAGAAGAGTTGCTGCTACTGTCTATTTGAGTTGACATCAGAGTGGTCGGTGCCTGTGATGTCAATGTCACTGTGGAAAAGGTGCAGCAGATTTACAATAAACATCTCTCTAAAAGTACTGTTGTACCTTGCTAACAGAGGTTTTCATGCACAAAAATAAATAAATAAAGAAAAAAACCAAAGGGAAATACCAGACTGAACTACTTGAAAGAATAGTTACTAAAACTTTCTTCCTCATCCATCATGATTTATTGAATGTTCAGACATTCACTCAATGAAAACCTGATGCATCTAAAATTTTTATCACAGGAAGAACTTCAAATTGCTCCTTCACCGTTATGTCCGAGACAGATATGTGAAATATGGAAACAAAAAATCAATACCGAAATGATAACCTACCTATTGTCACCAGCCATTCCAGCAACTGGACTTTCCACTGGTGGAGCAATGACAGAACCGTCATACTGGCCTCTTTTCACAGGGGTCGAGGTGTGGAAATTAGAATCATCTGCAAAACAATATACAAAATATTATAACTTTTATTTCAATGAAAGCAGAATTAATCCCGATGGACTGTGTCCATAAATGTTCGCCACATGCACTGCTGCTCACATCCTCAACAGGGATTCCAGATCGATCTTGTGCATCTTACCTGCTTACGGTTGTTGTACTGCACTTGACTCTTCCGTACTCTTCTTCATGGCTTGCTTGGCTTTTAAACTGTTAAAATACAGTAACATTTAATAGGTAGTTAGATTCGACGTTGCAGCTTAGACTAAAAAGCAATATAAATGTAGAAGTCTTATTTTCTCACCTTTGTTGCCTTCGCATCTCAAACGACAACAAATGCTGCAAGAAAGCAGTGTCGGTGGAGAAGACACACTGAGCTTTCAGCGTTTTAAATGTGTCCAGAATGTCACGGCGGACGTAAATCCTTCCATGGGACTTGAGCCACGAACTCCGAGAGTCAGATCTCTTCTCTATGCTCCTAACAAAGCTTCCAGGTGACAAGACCCTACGGCCACTGCCGTAGCGTTTACTGCCTCCAGCCGACATCCTTCGCTTGGAGCGCTAAATAGCGCTTAGGATTTCCACAATTCTCCAAAAAATTACTGTAACACGAAAGCCTTATGCCTAAATAATTTAAGTATAAAGATAAAATACAAAACGAACACCGATTAGCGACGATGGAAAAAGATTTTCACTTGATTTGTGAGGATTCGCGTCAGTTTGATTTCTTGTTGGGCTGAACACTTTTCAAAGAATTGAGCATGCGCAATGCATGTGACACGGCTCCTTTAAAGATCGGATCTACCTTTACAGCTTCATTGACTAACTTTTAATCTAAATGCTAGCGGCATTAAAAGTCATAAAAGCAGTACTGTCAGTTGCCAACAGTAGAAGGGGTCGATTTGTTGCCCCTCACACTGCCAAAGCAAGGTAACAACAGTATTCGCTGAGTGTACTTTTAAGCTTACCTCACAGAAACATCCTTCAGTCGACAAATCAAACGATCCAGGCTCCACAAAGTAATGCAACCAGTTGAATTTTAAAACTAAAAATACTTGTATCGGGGAACCTCGAGAGGCTGGTGGGAGGGAGAGTGGCCTTGATAAAATGATAGGGATAGGAGGGAGGGACAAAAAAAGGTAATTGTGTAACTGGGGAGGGCAGGTTTGAAAACATGTTCTCATATTAGAAGCTAACTTATACTTCATCTCCTTTTGGTTGGAGAAAAATTTGATGTCAGTCTCCTCACTTAATTAAAAAAGGAAGGGATGGGATCTGCATGGTAATGCTGAGAATTGGGTTGCTTGAATTTCATCCCATTTGTCGTTCCTCATGACAATCAAAAGAAAATGGTGTTTGCTTAATTTCTGATCGGGGACAATCTACCGTGGTAGTATCTTCTATAGAGGCTGAGAGAGTTATATCCCCATCACCAATTCAGTTCGTCGGCATTTTTTTTTTGGTGTGTTTTCATTTACAAATTGCTTTTAATATTTGTGTGAAGAAAAGTAACCGGTTAGAGAAAGGCTGCGCTACCTAGAGCTGGTGTCTGTAAGTGTGTTTTCTTGATTACTGGATATAAACAGTGGAATCACCCTTTAGAACACTCCTATTCAAGGGACACCTCCATTCAGGGGACTCAAAATTGGTTCCAGAAAAAAGAAAAATTTTTATTTAAGTAATGTTTGAATCTGTTACGTCTAATGAAGCGTCACCTCTATTCAGCGGAAATGTACACGTTTTCTGGGTCCCGAAAACTGGGTTTGACTTCCATTCAGGGAACACCTTAGCAATCAAAACATGACTTATCACAATGAGGGTTGATAGCGGAGCTTTCGGGTGCGAAGCGCGCCAGCGGAACACCAGGGTAAGTAAATCTACCCATCCCAGAAAATTTGGTAATCACGTGACCGTACACCGCCCGTCCGTCCGCACCAAAGGTAAACCGAGGGAAAGACTTCCTTTTTTTCATTTTAAGTCAGCAAAATTTCAAAAAGGCTCTTTAGGGCAAAGTGTTTCAACTAACTTTGCAAAAAATATTTATTTGGATTTCACTTTGACCTACATATACAGTTCAACATTGTTATCATTCTATTCTGTTTCTGTGCCGTAGGTAAAATCCATTCTCAAGTAAAAATGCAGACCACGTCACAGTTGACATTTTGTGTTAAGTTTCTAATAATTGCAACTTATGGTGAATATTGCTTTCACCTGAGAAAAAGTTTACTTTGAAAATTCCTGCCACAGCCATACTCCAATGTCGGACCCTTTTGCCTTGGCAAAAATCCGCTTTTTTTCCCAAGAGCTCAGCATTGTACAAGATATATTTTTTGGGACAAAACATAGGTACACAATGTAATGCTGAGTTAATAAACATACGATTAGCCTATGGTACTGTACTCTGGTTTGTTACTTTACAAGCACATACATGCACATCGTATAATTATGTCGCTGCAAATGCCATGAAAAGCTTTGCAAAACTGAACAAACTTGAACAACACACAAGTCTGACAAATGCACATATATCTACCACCAAAAATTACACTGCACTGTGTTAATTTTAAAAAGAAGGGGAATTTGTGAAAGGGTCACTCTTTCACTATTTGCAGAGATTGTATAAGTGCAACAGCTACAGTCTTCAAAACGAATCATTACATTTGATTTTGAGATTTATCATCTGTTCTCTCTTAATCATCATGTGTGGTTTACGGCAAACTGCCCGCGTGTACTAAAAGTAATATATATACAAAAATTAATCATCAGTTATTAAGTGCACATAGTTTAAAAAAAGGGAGGAGGGGAGCTTGCATGGAAATAATTTTCTTGGCCACAAAATTAATGCACTTTCTCTGAACAAATCAGCCAAGCAAATTCTCAAATTCACACCATTCTCTTTCAATATTCCATTTGAATTTGATCAGGTGTATCTACAATCCTCAATTCTTTTTTTACCAATAATTTTTTTTTACAATACATGTATAAAACATTATTCCTATCAATCAGCAAGTCCAAAGCAAAGTTCGTTTCAATGTTTTGATAAAATTTAGTGGAAGCGAATAAAGTAGGAAGCTGTTCAGCAAAGCCCTGGCACAAGCTATTAAGCTATCAGCTGCCCCTCGCAGCCAGTAGGAAATTACGAGATCGCGCCGATGGTGATACGCCACGATAAAAATTAAAAATTTCATGTTAAAAAAACTTTTTCAGTATGTTCAAAAAATCAAATATGCAGATTAAGAAATTAAGAAATGCACATCACCTAGCAAGATTAAGCATATAAATGTTTTAAACCTCTTTTTAAGGTACAAGATTGTTATGTAATTTACAAATGTAAGCTTAAATTGGTCGATATTGGGTAAAAGGGATATTTGGTTTGACAAATGAATGCTGTCATGTTGAAGTAATAGCATCAGGTTACAGCTCATTTGAAAGAAAGCTAAATCGGCCTCAAAAACTTTAAGAAATATTCAGCTTATAAACATGTCCCACCAGAAATCACCAGCGATCGCAAGTAATCCGTGCGGGTATATTTTAGAAAACAACATCAATCGCGGATCAGAGCCAATCTACAGCACAAAAAACATAACCTAAGATCGGATCTACCTATACGGCTTCATTGGTTAACCTTTAAACTAAATACTAGCTGAATTAAAATCCATGAAAACAAAAGCCAGCTGCCAACAGTAGGACGGTCGACTTCTTGCCGCCTAGCACCACCTAAACAAGCCAGCAACGGTACTAGAGCTTACCTCACAGAAACATCCTTCAGTGGACGAATCAAACGATCCAGGCTCCACAAAGTCAAGCAACAAGTAGAATTTTAAAAGCAACTGCCCATTCATATCGGGAGAATTCCAAAAGACAAATCGATTTGCATCTCGTTTCGAGTGAAGTTACCAATATTTTCGAGGTTCGCGGCAAAGAAGGCGCATGCGCTCCTGGAGTAGTCCGCGCTGCAAAATGTGACCAATGCGGATTGGCTCAAAACGTGAACTCAGGGAAATTTCTCTGATTAAAATATTCATTCGACACTATGATGCAAACGCAGTGGCCAGGATAGTTTGGTTTTTTTTTAGTTTAAATTCAGGCCAAGATTGAGAGGGAGCCATTTTGAAACTTCAACTTGTTGTTGTTGCTTTAAATTCTAATAGTTCGGCAAATAACAGTAATTCGAATAAAATATTGCAAACCGAACGGTAATTTAGATGTAATTCAAACATATTAACGTAAGTTAAATCGGGCAATAAAAACGTGCAACTTGTTTTGTAATATTCCGGGGGGAGCCTCGTCCCCAGGGTGGGGCTGGGGTGAAGGGGAGGTACTGAACCAATATTTGAGTATGGATGAGTCGCTGAAGGTTTGAAACCCTGACCCGGTTTAGGGAAAAAAAAAAATCTAAAATACATACCCGGTTAAAGGCAACAACCACAACTTTATTACCCTGTTTAGGACAAAGGAAAAATGAACGCTGTCCTGTTTTAAAGCCAGTATTGGCAATTGCAATAGCGCAAATTCACGTTATTGGCTTCTGTATACTTGGTGTACAAACAAAATTTATCTTGCAAATCCGTCAAATTAATCTTGCAGGAAATGCCCTGTTGACAGACTCACACAAATTATGCACCCTGTTTAGGACAGAGAGGTCAAAAGCCACTCCTTGTCCAGCGGTACTTTCACGTATAGGCCATAATTATAAGGGAGTACAACCGGGGGGGTGATGAAACGAGGGCCGACCCCCAAAATGTCCGCTGGAGAACGTCTAACGGCCCAAGAAAAGTATTTTTAGATGCAAATACCCTGGGTGTTAGAGGTATTTTTTCTTAATTGTCGTGCTTTGTTCCGTTATTTTGAACGAACAAAGTTAAGAGATTTCACCGACCTCTAGTATCCGGCTGACCCAATGATGACGATATAACCGTCCCATGCCTTGTTGACTACTCCACGCTACGCACGAAATTTGCATACAGCTATTTCGAGAAAGGTTGTCGGAAAAAAATGTGCACGCGACAATCCAGAAAGGTAATATGGGATATGATCAGTACAAGGTTCCTGACGACTGTAGCTGTCGAACCTACTTTTGTTGCTTTCCTTTAGCACTCGCAAACACATTTGCATGGCTTTTCGTACCAATTCTTTCAAATTTCTTTGAAAAAAAAAGAGAACTCAAAACCACCCACAATGCCTTTCAGGATTGTCGCGTGCACTTTTCCCGACAACCTTCCTCGAAATAGCTGTATGTGAATAATGAATGAATAAGTATAAGTATAAGTACTACTTATAAGTATAAGTAGTTGTGACGAACAGTAGATTTGCTGTTGTGGTTGTTTCTTTTTTGGGGGGAGGGTGTAAGTAAACGTGCAATCACTAGGGGTTTCTTGGCCTGAGGGGGCGTATATAGGCTGATTCAGGAATAGGCGCATGCCACCCCAAAGGGTATGGTTTTTCCACCGTTTCGATCTGAAAACATGAATAAACTTTGTCCATATAATATGGTCGGGAAACGGGTATGGTTTTCGAGGGAATTATGGGAGTGTGTGAGCGTATTTGTCATTTTAATTCCAAATGAATGAGAAAGAAAGAAGAATATGCGAATTGGAAATCATGGCCGGCACTTTTTTTTTTCGTGGGGGAAGGGGGGGAACCCCCTCCTTTTTATAGAATAATAAATAACTTTCTTTTATTTTACCACGGTCAACTCATTAGGACTTATATTAAAAACACTATTGTGGAAAGTTCAAGTAAACGTCGACTTGTCTATTTACGTACGTAGCCGGTTGGATTGAGACATTTAATTTTCTTATCAGCACTTCCACTTTTTAGAGTATCCTATCGCCAAATTGTAGGAAAAGAGAATTAAACTGAACTTGCTTTTTAAGCTCTGATATCCGAGTTTAAGTTTCGCACTAACCCTGGGTTACCTTAACCCAGCTTCGAACAACTCGACCCAGGTGGCCCGTCTCTCAAATGTCCCGGGTCGGGTGCAGGCAGGTCTGAAAACGGGTGGGGAAAATGACATATTTTGGTCTGAAACTGTAGGGTCAAGATTAGGGAAGCCGGGCGGCACACCCCAACCAAGAGTTGCCAGGCTAACCACCCTCTACGGGTTTCCTGCATTGGTAGCCTCGCGAGGTTCTGCGATACACGTATTTCTAGTATTATAATATATAGATTACGCCAGGGCTAAAAGCGAAGCTCTGGTTAATAATACGTGTAATTATAAACAAAAACAATTAAACCGTGTAATGCTAAACGGGGACGACAATGAAAATGGCTTCAAGACTAATAGAAGTAATTAGCAAAAAAAACAAATTGCACGTGCAGCACACTTTTTCTTCTAATTAGCAAAAAACAAATTTGCACGTGCAGCACGCCTTTTTGTCTTTCCCTTGCCGTTGTTTTGCACGACTACAACGCTGTTTTGTACGACTAAAACGTCAAACTTCCTAGTTACACATTATTTTTATGAAGGAATTGTCGTACGTGCTTGCCCACTATTTTGTTTCCTGCGTTCATGTTCGCTTTTATTTTTCATTGCCGCTCATTTTCACCTTGCTGGCCGCTAGCATTTCTCATTTTCTCACCGCCGCTTTGAATTTCCTTGTTTTTCTTCCTACGAAATTCGCCTCCTTTGTTTTCAATAACTCGCTCTAGCTCTTTCTCTGTATGTTGTCCAAATTAGTGTAAACATAAAAAATAACGCAGAAAAAGACACGACTTTGTTGCTGTTTTTCTCTCTAAAAGTCCGGGCGGCCAGGTGCTTTCTTCCAAATAAAACCTTGAGTTGTATTTGGGTTGCCATACCTGTTGATTGAGTTATTTTACATTGGTATACTTGTGGTGTGGACGGACGCGCGGTCGCTCGATCGCTCGCTCGCTCGGCGTACGGTTACGTGATTACCAAACTTTCTCGGATGGGTATATAGATTACCACATCTCCATAGCTATGGGGCTCCGCGCTATATATAGATTTAGCCAGGGCTAAAAGCGAAGCTCTGGTTAATGATACGTGTAAACAACAAAAAAAATAAGTCGTGTAACGCTAAACGCGGACGACAATGAATATGGCTTCAAGACTAATAGATGTAATTAAAAAAAAAAAAAAAAAAAATAGCACGTGCAGCACACTTTTTCTTCTAATTAGCAAAAAAAAATTTGCACGAGCAGCACGCTTTTTTGTCTTTCCCTTGTTGTTGTTTTGCACGACTACAACGCTGTTTTGTACGGCTAAAACGTCAAACTTCCTAGTTACACATTATTTTCATGGAGGAATTGTCGTATGTGCTTGTCCAATATTTTGTCTCCTGTGTTCATGTTCGCTTTTATTTTTCATTGCCGCTCATTTTCACCTTGCTGGTCGCTAGCATTTCTCATTTTCTCACCGCTGCTTTGAATTTCCATGTTTTTCTTCCTAAGAAATTCGTCTCCTGCTCTAGCTCTTTCTCTGTTGTCCACGTTAATGTAAACATAAAAAATAACGCCGAAAAAGACACGACTATGTTGTTGTTTTTCTTCTAAATAAAACCTTGAGTAGCATTTGGGTTGCCATACCTGTTGATTGAGTTATTTTACATTGGCATGCCCGTGGTGAGGACGGACGGTCGCTAGCTTGGTGTACGGTCACGTGATTACCAAATTTTTTTGGATGGGTAGTTTACCACATTTTCTTACCCATGGTGCTCCGCTGCGCGCTTCGCGCGCGAGAGCTCCGCTATTAGAGAGACACAGGGGTTTCTAGAAGGCATCAAAACGAATGACAAAAAAAAAGCTGGTGTACAAAGTGCTCTTTATTACAACGTGCGTTTCCCAAACTTTAAAAGCATAGACAACAACATTTGGTAGTAAAGGCCCTTTAGGATGGGTTACCTCTTAAAAGCTATTCGATTTCTATTAATGCTAGTTTTTTTTTTAACTGACATATGCGCCCGAGCTTGCATTAGCCAAAGTTCAACACACTATTTTCAACTTTTCAGACAGCTTGTAGCTTCTCAAAGTGCGTTTTTATATGACGTTGCCGTGGCCTTATTTGTCTTATTTCCAAAACCGATTGACCTGCCCCTATCCAAACCTCTTATTTCACTGGTCCCTATAACCTGCACTACGCATTGTTTTCAGGGATAGGAGCATTGTTATATCACCATCCCTATTGTTTTCTCAGCCAATCACAAACCTTGTTTGAAATAACTGCAGGACAACCCTCCAAAACAATGAACGACAGCCATGTTGGTTAACCAAGCGACCAAGCCTATCCGTTGCCTAGTCCCTAGGCCTCATTATTGCGCGCGTCTGAAGCGTTTCGGATCACGTGGTTTGAGTAAGTTCTTGTTGAGCGTTGGATACTTCACCGAAACGCATTGACCGAGAAGGCCTAGGAAGACGCAGAACCAGGACTAGGCAAGCCAATCCCGTGAGAGTTAATCTCATCCCAATCTTTGATTTCTATTTGCTCTCGTTTCACAGTTCTGAAAGTTGAGTTGTATTGGAATGGCGTTCTCGAGCATGCGCACGTGTTGAGTCTAAGAGCTTTTAATCACTTTATATGAATTATGTCACACAAGGAACATTCGTAAACTGACAGGTAAAAACTTTCACATGTCAGGTAATAAAAGCTACCTTGAAGAGTGTAATCACCACACAAATACCATGGTTGAAATTAAATCCGTCCGGTGTATATGTTGTAGTTTTTTTTTTTTTTTATCTCAGGTAATTTTTGGTTTGCTTTTGCTTTTGGGTATGTTAATGTACGCTAATGAAGTTGAAACAATAAGAAAAATAAAAATTATCTGAGGTAAAATTAACTACAACATTTACATTTAATAAAGTAAAAAGTCTCATATGTAGAAATTCAAAGGGGATTTACTCAATGTTATAGCGAATAAAGCATCGAAATTAAAAGCTGCCAGGAGTCGACAGGCAAAGCCGTCTTTCGTTTTTGTCTTTTTGTTTACTTGTTTTTTTTTTTCTCGAAAGTTGGTGCTGGGATTCCTCTTCAGAAATTTATCTGAATGATAATTTTGTCTTGTAAACATATGGTTGGTATCATGAATACACTCTTTTACTATTATTTCTACTGTTTTTGGAATAAATGCGAAAGGTCAAGGTTTTCTCTATAAAAAGCTCCTTCTACTTTAGTTTACAGCAAACAAGTTTTAAATAAATGAAAAGCCACCTAGTGGAAATGCTGAATAAAGCCATTATTATTGTTATTATTATTATTATTGATATTATTATTAATATTATTACTATTAAATCTCAGCTAAAAACGACGAAGACTAACAATTAGCAAAACGTTTTGTTTCATGATATTTTTGTTCTTTTGTTTTACCGCATTTGTGTCCGGAACACGAAGTTAATGCCCATACTGGTATTACAACGCTTTTCACAAACATGTGAACTCTACAATTCAAAACCCGTCTTATGGAGCGTATTCACTCACGTGGCGAGGATCTGTGCAAATTTATCGGAACAAAAGAAGTTTTTTTACATAAGTATGGCCACCGTAGTGTCATGTGAATACACTCTATAGTCTTCACAATTGCGTTTTCCGCTGCCGTCAGTCATAATTACGATCACAAGCAAGGGATCTTGAAACACAGAAACACACAAACCGGATCGAAATCCACCAATCACAAATCACAAAACCATGACCTTTTGAACCCATTTAAGTAAAGTTTTTTCCCATGAGGTCCGCTAAGATGATTGACAGCAGCGAAAACGCAAACACCAGTTGGCTTTTGAGCTTCAGATTTCGCGTGTTTTTGAAAAGCGCGATAGAATCGCAAAGGCATTATTTTTTCGGCTTCGTTAACATTTTGTTCTGAGACTTTCCCCGTTGAACGCGCTAGGTAATAACTATGGCGATCGATGAGGAAACCCACGTGGTGTTAGAAAACACCTGCAAAGAGTCACCCGGCTGCTCGGCTTCGCTGATACACTAGAAATTTATTTTCTGGCCAATCAGAAGCAGGCCATTCATTCGCTTCCATAAGAGAAAGTGCCCAGGGCCCGGTTGCATGAAACTCCCGTAACAGTTACGGGTATACGTACGTGTACTCGTAGCTTAAGTGAGTTGCATTAAATCACTTAGGTGGTCCACTTTAGGAATTCAGTCAAGTGGCTGCACTTACGATTTTCTTAATTGTTGTCACTTAAGAATCGTTTATGCAACGGAAATTGGGGGTGTTACATAAAACTTCATCTACGGGAAAAATGGCAGTTAAAGAGATCTTTTACTGAGAAGTGAAAAAGTCTTTTCTTTCCCTAAATCCGTTCTAATGTGCTTTGTTTACCTCCGAGAAATATTTTACATCGAAGTTTCTTGTTTTTTTGTTTGTTTTTTTTTTTTTAATGATGAAGCATTTTCTCCTGCTGATATAAAATTAAGTGGGCACTTAATTGCACGCTTTATGCAACCGAGCCCAGGGGCTCTTCTCGATCACATAGTAAACTTTAACCTCCAACATTCTATCGTCCAGATTAGCAGCTCCTGGGTCTCCGAGGATGGTGTTATCTAATCACGTCTTACTTTTTCAAAGGAAATTTTACAATCGACTCAAATACTTGATCATTACAAGAAACTCAGCATGCACACTTGATGTATAAAGCTTCTAAAATTAAGTCACGTTATGTAGCAATGGATCCCGATTGACCCTAGCAACTGTTCCTCAACCCACAAGTTGAAATATCATGTGTACAATAAATCAAACAAGAAATGATATATTCGTTGGTCGTAATTGGAACCAAACGCGATTCAACAATAATTGAACTCAGAATTACCGTGAAGAATGGGTATAGAAGATAAACACAAACAATTACACTTTTTTTATACTAAATTAATGGAACACTCCTTGCTGTGTCAAAACTTGTGTCAGGGGTAACCAACGACTGTTTTCGGTGAATTATCTGTTCGGAGAAGCAAATATTGCCCAGAATTTTCCTTGCTGGGGAAAGACTAAAAATTGTTAGGTTACCATTCCTTTCAGGTACAATTTTCGAAGCTTATGTAATAAGTTCCTACGATTTTCTAAAGTTCAATTTCTCATATTTTATACTCAGTCCCCTAATTTTCGTAGAAAAACGAAACTTAAAATTTTCCGATCTAAAAATGCGATGGAGAGAGGTATAAAAAGAAATTATCACTTTCGTAAAACGTTAAATTGCATCTAAAATTTTATGGAAATAATTCTGAACTGAGCCCTTGTAATTTCGAAAAGACTGGAAAGCGCCTCTCAGAATGCATTTCTAGAGATCTAAAAGTACGCTGGAAAACTTAAAAAGAGTTTTCCCAGTGTATTTAAGAGGAAACCATCGTTGGCCGGGTGCCCTTGTTATGTCCAGTGGAACCTTACAATGGACTGAATGCTCGTCTCTTTCTATCGTCAGCCTAATGCGTGACAATCCAACCCCAAAGGACGTCAGCGGGAGGTTATCGTTAGCCTGCATAACAGGCGGTTTATTAGCCAAACGAGGTGAACGCGGCATTTTCAAAAAAAACGTGCGAAACGTGCCCGAAGCGCGAGAAGAGGGAGGAGAAAAATAAAGCGCTTGTCACCAGTCCATTGCTGTGGCTCTCCGGCCATCCTACACCCACAAGTATTGACTGACGGCGGTGATATCAAAAGCACCAATCAAAACACGATCTATTACACGAAAATTGTCGCCTTTCTGGCTACCGGAAACACCGACAGTAGCATAATTATAACCCACAGGAAATAACTGCGAGGACAAAGACTCAGTGAGGCAAAAGTAAGATTTGCTCAGTCAAAGTTAAGTTTATGTCCAACCACAGCGGCGAGAAAGAAAAGAGGGAAAAAGTGTTGTTCAAACCAAATTCCAAGGTGACGAGCTTATGAACGCAACGTTCATGTAGTAAACGTGGGAAAAGCCACAACAATGGACTGGTAACAGGCGCTTTATTTTTCTCCTCGCCTCGTCACGCGCTTCGTGCAAAATGCCGCATTCGCCTCGCTTGTCTTATAAAGCGCCTGTTATGCAGGCTTTTTTATCGTTTAAGCGTTTTCAAGTGTGGACGGGCAGACACGATTCAAGTACGCCACGTGTGGACGCGTAAATGAAAAACAAATGTAAACACAGATCGGAGACCGGTCTGCGTCGCGTCGTAGACCCATGTTTGGCACCATTTTTGCACCAAAACGACTGAAAAAAACCTGGAAAGTCTGTAATCGCTAAATTAAAATGCATCTGCTTTTGATGTCCAGGATACTGCGACTAAAAACTACGATACTCGCAGACAGCTTCCGATCGTGTCACAGACCGCCGAACTCGTACGTGCGTGACGTTCAATTTAAATAATGAACTAAGGCCATGAATCAAACATAGAGTAATCAAAATGTTGAGTCATTCCGATGCTCCCTGCTCTGCAATACGTTTTAAAGTGATTTTTTGGGGGTGTAGTTTTTCTTTGAGTTCTGATGGTTTCTGCGTGCCTGGGGATAAAAAGACAACGGAACTCAAGCGAGATAAAATACCTCAACCTCGTCAGGTGAAAAGTTATCGGTTCCAGCCAGGATTGTACGACGGTCAGAAACTCCATTCGGGAGAGAGTAATAGAGGCCAAAATAAGTGTAGGAATGAGTATTCTGACTGGCATTATCAGCAATGCGTATGTCGACCAAACCAAATGTTGGACCGTAACTTGGCCCCACAGTAAATAGCATTTGATGACCTGGCATGTTTTACCATGCTTTGAATGGTGCAAGTCCTTCCTTGTCCACCAGGGAGAAAATAAACGACTTGGAAGTAGCAGCAAAATTATTCATAGACGCTGAAAAACAAGACAGAAAAACCTGAATTATAATTTCGGCTTTCAACTACCTGACATTTTAACATTCCCCCTTTGGGGGAAGGGGGGTTACTCGTCCAATATCTGGGTAGAGGTGAGCCGCTGAGGGTTTGAGGCCCTGACCCTGTTTATGGGACAACAACAACAACAACAACAACTTAAAATACATACCCTGTTTAGGACAAACTGCATGTACAAATATAATTCACCACTTTATTTTTGCTTTCTTTCTTTATTTTTTCTATCACTCTTCCTGCCGTAAGAATCAGGTTACTGTTTTAATTTTGAAATTTGACATGTAAAGTGTTTAGGAAAGACTTGGCGAAATTGTTTTTTTTTTTTCCAGTTTTTTATTTAATTTATTATTTAAGCTAAATTTACATCACACAAAACGTATACATATTACAACTTGACGAAACAAACATAAAAATAGCTGAGGTTACATTTATGCTTGAATTCGCTTAGTTACTTACAATAAAAGGAAAGGACGGTGAACGGTGGACGGTGGATGGCTCAGCTTTGCAGGACACATGTCTAAGTCAAAGCGATTAGCTAGAGGGTAACAAGTGCAAGCAACAAATTTAAATAAGAAAAAATTTCCATTTGTTCGAAAAGACGGTGAAAGAATTACAGCGGAGTGCTTCTTGTTTTTCTATCTCAATGACGGAATTTAGTTTGCTGTTAAAAAGAGTCATGGAGGGAGACGTACCTGCAAGTTTGCTCGAGTATATAAGATAACTCCCAATAAGAAGAACGAGATCAATGGCGGTAGAGGGTGCAAATTTAGAGAGGACTTCCCGTCAGATGCAAATCGGTTAGTGCAGTACTTCTTGATCCAGGATGCTTTGAGAGACTTATTGAACGTATGTATATCAATCATCCTCAAACCACCCTGCTCATAATCCCTTATAATATGCTCTCTTTTAATCTTGTCGCCTTTACCGTCCCAAAGGAACTCAAAAAGAAGTTTGTTGACCGTTTGCAGTGCGTTTGCATAAGTAGGGAGCGGAGTCAATATAAATGAGTAGGGAGACCAGACGACTTTTGACAGGGGCACCCAGCGAGAATATAGTTCAAAACCACTTAAACATAGCATTGTTAAACGTATTTTAGTATTTAAACGATAGATATAGGGATATTTTTATCCCCTAAAAATTTTTTATCTGTTCGGATTTCCTAGCTGAAAGTCTAGTGATTCGAAAATTATGGGGATCGAAACATACCTTTTCGAAAATTTCAGCTAGAAAAAAGTTTCCCGAAAATTCTAGGTGACCTTTTTAGGGTAAAAATCCGTTAAAAATGGACAATTATACCATGTTTTAGATGTTTCAAAATCCTAGGAGAGGCAGGCAAAAGCAAGAAATTTGACAAAAAATGTTCCGAAAACTCTAGATCTCAAATCATCTTCCGAACAGATATTTTCCGAAAATTGACGTTGGGTGCCCCTGTTTTGATAAGAGTGATTTTTCCCAATAAGGTGAGTCTCCTAAATTGCCATGTTTCAATAACGTTTTTTATTTTCCCAATCCTCTCATCGTAGTTAGAGCGGAGCATTACGTTTCTGTCCGTTGCGAACCACACGTACACCTAATGCAAAGACTTTCCGCTCCACCCAGGAGATATCAGGCTTGTAGCACTCTATAGGGCCTCTGTTTTTTGCCGAACCCACCCAGAGCACTTTTGGTTTTCTCAGAATTTACCTTAAGGCCAGAAGTCACTTGAAACCCATCTAGAACCTCGATTGCTCTACGAAAGGAGCCCTCTGAGCCATCGAGTATCAACGTCGTGTCATCAGCAAATTGGCTTAGCTTGTGTTCGACTTCACCCGTCATAAAACCTTTTACGTCTTTATCTCTCCTAATGAAGTTGGCTAATATCTCGGCCGATATTATAAATAGATATGGCGACATCGGGCAACCTTGCCTGAACCCTCTACCTAAAGAAAAGCTCTACGAAACCCATCCATTGTTCTGGATAGCAATGGAGACCTGATTATAAAATAATCCGAACCAGTTTACTAGAGAGGGCCCAAAATTGAAATAGTTAAGGGCTCTTTCTATAAAAGCTCACTCTATCGAGTCAAATGCCTTCTCAAAGTCAATGAACATCAATAAACCAGGTTTATTCATATTACCTGCGTAATTTATAATACTGTCAATTAGAAAAATATTTTCTGCAATAGAGCGTCCCTTCAAGAAGCCACTTTGATCACCATTGATAATTTTAGGAAGAACCCGCTTTATTCGATTACCTATCGCTTTTATAATCGCAGTTTAGAAGAGAAATTGGCCTCCAATTTTTTAGAAAAAGAGGGTTTTTTGTCCTTCTTTGGTAAAAGAGAAATAATACCTTGTCGCTGCATCACCGATAGTAGCCCTTTTTGAAAAGAGCAGTTAATAGCATTCACTAAAAAGGGGGCAATGTCACTCCATAAAACCTTATAAAATTCTGCTGGAAACCCATCTGAGCCTGGCGACTTGTTTGCTTCCATCGTCTTGAGAGCATTTAGACATTCATTCACATTTAAAAGACCTTCACAGGATGCTTTGGAATCCTCGTCGAGCCGCACAAAATTGTCATCTGCGGTGAAAAACCGGAGATTATCGCTTTCATTGTGTATTGATCTGCTGCTGTATAGTTTACTATAAAAGTCAACACATTCTTGGAGAATATCATTATCGGATGTTAAAGTTGTGTTGTCAGCTCGACAAAGATGAGTTATAACTTTGCACTTGAAGTGACGTTTTCTAAGTTGAAAAAGTATTTTGAATTTTTTTCACCTTCATTATACCAGCGGGTTTTGGACCGTAAGATAGTTCCCTGGGTTTTATATTCGTACATTTTTTCCAAGGTCTATTTTGCCTCAATCAGTTTTTGCTCCAATTCCCCTTTTAAAATGGGGGACATAGTGCCATCAATTTTTTTTCTCTAGCTAGGTGATCGTATAGTATTGTTTGGTTTCGTCCGTTCGCTTGGACTTAGCTTTTTCTTTTCCGTGAAAAATTGGTGAACTCTCTAACCTTAAGTTTAATCATCTCCCACAACAAGGCATCATCCACATCCTTGTCGTCTTTGTAGTCGTCACATGTTTTAAGGATGACCTTCTTGATGCATTTTAAATATTCTTCGTCTATCAGGAAAGAGGAGTTAAGTTTCCATAGCCCATGGCCTCTGATGTTTTCGGTAAGACCCAAGCTGAGGCTTATCATAGAGTGGTCGGTTTTGTAACCAGCTACGATATCAGACTTAGCCACTTTACCATGGAGATGACGACTTAAAAGAAAAAAGTCAAGTCGGCAGGATATAGATGGATTACGCCTTCTCCATGTAAATCTCTTGTCAAGGGGATTTGGTCACGCCAGATATCGCTTAGGTCAAGGTTAATTTGAATTTTTTCTACTTCGGTGAGCGCTTTCGTTTGCGAGGTGCCGAGAATGCCACCTTCCTTGTCCAATTTAGCATTTTTAATCAAGTTAAAATGTCCACCAAAGATGATGTTATCGCAATCAAATTCGAGTATTCGGTTTTTAACATTTTGGAAGAAAAGGGGGTCATCCTTATTTGGAGCGTAAAGATTAACAAGCGTAAAACATAAGTCTGTGGTCTTAATGTCTAGAATGATAAAACGACCACCTGGGTCTGCGTAATCCTTGTTTAAAACGAAATCGAAATTATTTTTAAACAGAATGGCCACACCCGCCCTTCGACTATTTTCACAGCTAAATAAAGCTTTATAACCCAATTCATTTTGCCATAAATCACAGGTTTCCTTCGTACAGTGCACCTCTTGTAAAAATAAAAAAAAAAACATGGAAATTTTTCTCCCTGAGCCAATTAAACATTTCTCTTCGTTTAGCTTGCCATGATAAGCCTCTAACATTCAATGAACATACATTTAAGAATTATAATGGTGAAAACCAATTATTATTATTCTGCATTGAAAAACCATCCACCGTAACGAATATCTATAAAGCCAAGCAAGGATGTAACTAACGAAAACTATACAGACGGCACACACGATAAAAGAGAAAAAAAAAAAAGAAAAAAACCTATTGCTGCGACTTCGATTCTACAAACGGACATTATACTACTACAGAGAGAGCATAAACAATACACTACTAGCATACACGGGCTCTTTCACTAGGAATGGAAAGTTATAAGCTGGTGCGAACTAAGACCTTTAGGTAGTGCGTCTAATTGTTTGTACGATCCGGACGACTATTTGGTCGGAGCTCCGCCATAAACACATTTTTGAAGATGCAAAGCGATTACTCCTACTTTCTAGTTCCCTTAGTAACCACCATTACCCTTGAGCTTTAAATCATAAAACTTCTTTATTTTTTTACTCGGGCGAAAAGGCGTCCGAGGAAAAGATTTGGGTCGATCTTTCCTTTTGGAGGCATCGAATTGCAAAGAATAACACGCCAAAAGGCGGAGCACCGAAGTACACGTCCTTACACCTCGACCGTTCCCAGCATTCCAGAAATTGTTTGCCCTGTTTAGGACAGAGACGATGAAAATCATACCCTGTCCAGCGGCACATCCCCGTACAGGTCATATAAGATATTATCCCCTTCCCGGAACTGCCCCTTGAACCACCTCCTATATCGTTTTATGTGCGGTTTAGCTGTACGTATTGTTTGTTGACTGTGCAGGTAAACATGGTCCGAAAGCTTGTTAATTACCACCGACTATCTCCTCTGGATATTATGAGCCACGGAAATGGAGCAGTTATACGTAGACGATGTAAACCCGCCGTGAAAGGATTTTCTTAGCAAACTTAAATTCGCCACTTTAGAAACGAGAAGGGAACTGGAGCCGCAATGCGTCCCGTAATTGTTTCTGGTATCGTTACTGCACCTAGTAACAGTACCAGAAGATTCCTTCTTTTTTCTAAAGCCCCGTTGTTAACTATTAACCGATAACTCATTAAAACTTCATAAAGAAAAATGCAAAGAGTGGAATAAACGTTAAAATCTTTACTAACGTCCGAGAACCACGCCTAAAAGTGGGCGGGTGGATGGGTCCCCTTGATATCCTTAACACAGCAGGCTCTTCTCTCCCCACCCCCACAAATTTTAGGGCTGTTCAAGATCCACAAAGAAGGAATTCCTTTACTGCAGGAGCTTCTTAACTGTGCCAAACAACTCACTCACTTGATATAGCTATGGGCTTACCAGTCTTTCATCCGCTATATAATGGTTAAACAGAATACTTAAAAGAAAAGGTTATTGCAACAGCAACCCCTGTAGGTATTACTGGTACGTAACTGACACTTAAAAGACCACTTTAAGTTTTATGTTTTTCCTAGCCTCCCACGCAGACGTTCTTAGAGGTTTGTGTGGGGCAGGAACGCGTGGCGAACCCCTAAGAACGTCTGCGTGGGAGGCTATGTTTTTCCCAGTGAAGGTCCCAATTGAATTTAACTTTAATTCAACAAACCAAAACATACAAGCTCCAGATGTCTACTGACAAAACCATTTCAATACACAAGTCAACGAAGTTCATATTTATTTCAAATGTCGTGACTTGGACATTAAACTATATTTAACTGTTTTTAGAAGGGTCTTAAAGTGATCGTAGCTAAAGTGACTGTATTCACGTACGTACTGTACGGTTCTAGTCAGTGTTTTTGTTGTTGTTGTTGTTGCAGCTTACTGGCCGCCTTTTTGTGTCGAATACTGCATTCAATTTTGATATATTTCGCACAAGGCAATTTCATGATCATTAAAGCTCTTGATTGGTTCTGGAATTGGTTACTTGTTTTATTATTTGTCAAATATAGCCTAAGCCACTCCAGATTGGTTTCTTTAGGGGTTTAATATTAATTTTGCGGACTCCGTCCCTTTTATTGCCCCGCCCCCGGAGAAAAAGTCACTTACACCAAGGAATATCAGTGTATCCTCCGAACACGTACTGGTCTTTTCTGATGACCGTAATCGTATGGTTTTTCCCATCACATCTGCTGTGGAAGGTACTGACAGCCCAGCCATGAGTGGAGGTCTGCCAACACAGGGCCCAGTTGCTGTCATTCCCAATCGCAGGCGAAAGAAACTGTGTTACCACAGTTGAGATAACATCTAATGGTGAAAGAGAAAAAATACCTCTTATTAGCCGAGTTTTCGGTCCGTACGGTAAATTACGGACCGAGTTTTTTTCCAATCGATTTATTCGCGCTTGGGGCCATGCATAAATCGATGGAAAAAAACGAGGATCCGTAATTTACAGTACGGACCGAAAAAACGAGGCTAATAAGATGTTTATTATATGGCTTCTTCCTGTTTGGGGGACCGGAAACAAGTGCAGGACGCACGATTTGGCAGTCATTTGACAGGCGTCAAAAAAGAAAGTTTTTATTGGCGCACGAAAACAATAGCACATAATAAAGGCTTTCCGAGAAAGTAAAAACGAATTTGCCATGTTAAAAAAGTTTATTCGGTCAAAACTAAGAGCACTGTAAGTTTTAGCTCTTTAATGTAACGCTGGAGTATTTTGGAAACCGGACGGACGTTGTGTCTGTCTAGAAGTCGTTTCCATCTTTCCTCCGTTTGTCCTTTTGAAAAAAACACTGCAAAAGGCAAAGAAACTTTTCAAGGTAAGTTTGTTGTCATTGTCGAAGGATTCGCTCGTTAATTGTTTTTGGGAAAACCTCTCTTTCTGCCAGTTCATTCTCGTCTTCAAGTGTGATCTGCGTTAAAATTTTTAAACACCAACGAGAATTCTCTTCCTCGGTAAGGTTACGAGTCAGTTTCTACACCAGCTTCGTTCTCATTAAAACAGAGCCAGGTTAAAATTTGGAAAGGCAAAGTCAACATCCCAGTCCTCAGAGTTCACATACTTATTTCAAAGTTTATTCGGTGGAAACTCAGAGCACTGTAAGTATTCACTCGTTAATGTGGCGCTGGAGTCTTTTGAAAACTGGACATAATTGTGTCTGGCTCGAACTCGCTTCTATCTTTCTTTCGTTGGTCTTTTAAAAAACACTGCAAATGGCAAAGATGCTTGTCAAGATGATCGGGTGGAGGTATGTTTGTTATCATATTTGTTGAAGGAATTACTCATTTTCTCTTAGGCAAAACATCTCGAATCTCTGCCTGTCGATTTTCGTCTTCTTAACTGTGTACTACGATAAAATTTTCAAACACTGACTAGAATCCTGTTCGATAAGATTACGAGTTAGTTTCTTCATCGCCTTCGTTCACAAATAAACACAGTTAAAATGTTGAAGGCCAAAGTCAACATCCAAGTCCTCAAGGTTGACAGGCGTTTTATAACTTTATTTAAACATTTTTTCCCAGGTAAAGAGATTTAGACCTCCGAAATGAGCATTTTCTTTAAAAATTTTGGTCCGTATAGCAAGTTACGTACCGCAAATTGACCAATCGCATGGCGAAAACAGACTCAGCCATATAATAATGCAACTAATTTTTTTTTTCACAGTCGTGTAAATTTGTTGGGGACATTTTATATCCAGCTATCCCCGTGCACGAAACTTGCGGGAAGACGTGTCGCAATTTTTTTAGGGATAACTTTCCTCGAAAGTATGTGCAGGCGACAAAGGAACGTCCATCAAGCCAACTCAAAAGGAGGACGAGAGGTACATGATTTTGTAGTAAACCCTTTTTAGATAAGCACTAGCCTGCAGAAGAATCTACAACCCAGAAAAATGAATGCAATTGACGTTGCAAGTGCATGGACATATTGCAAAACTGACGGCAGACACTCTCAGGTGGACATTTAGTCAAACAAGAAAACAGTTTGAAATTCTGACTCACTCTGGAAATCATTGGAAATACAAATGAAATCAAACTAGACCCTCTTTAAGGAAAGAGATTTAATTTTAGGAAGATACACTTGAATATAACATTGGAGAAGTTTGACAGAAGGGTAACCGGCCAATCAGGGTGCGAACTGAAAATCGCGAAAACAAGGTTTGGACACAAAACAATAAGAACACCAGTTTTTTTTCTTTTTTTTGAAAATTGGTTGAAGGTATATACATTATATACATTATGAAGATTATTTGAAGAGATTTAAAAAACAAAATTCGTTTGAGCCGTTTCAGAGATACACAAAACTCTGCTAAAAGTCCAGATTTTGAACGAAGTTGCACTTAGACAGGTGGTGAAAAAACGGGTTAGTTTCCAAGATCGCAAGAAAGAAAATACACCCAAATTTCCTAGCAACGAAATTTGATATTAAGCAGCATTCTGATGATACTTAAGAATAATTTGAGTCATTTGTAACATTTTTATTAAATAATCTATGACGGCTATTGAAAATCACATTTTATTTCTAACGGAGTTTATTTGCTAAACACCAAACTTTAAGTTCCTAGTATTGGATTTTCAGTAGCCAGTTTAGATCGCGCAGAATTCAGCTTTCATTTATTTCAAAGTTTTTTGTTTATTGTTGTCATAGTAATATCGATTTTACTAAAACCTACATTTTGACAAATTTCAATCTATAGTCAATCGCTGGCGAAAATTTTATAGCGATCATATACCTATAAAATCACTTTTAAAGCTATGGAAAAAATAATATCAGTTTCCTGGCCGCTGAAAAACTGTATCGAAACACCTTTAAAAAAAAAAAGGACTACTTGAATTTATAGATGGCAACCTGTCAAAGTACAACTTGCTGATTCGTTTGTGGTACACATCATACATGATCCATAATTATGATTCTCACCTCCATTTTTCGATTTTGTTTCACATCGTTTCCCAAAAAATTCAAGCGGACAACTGCATTTGAATCTGTTGACTAAGTCAGTGCAAGTTCCGTCGTTGAGACAAGGGTTGCTTTTACACTCTTTAATGTCTGTAACAGAATGATATCAAAACACACATCAAAATTAGGAAGCACGCTAATAATAAAAGTTAAGAAATGCAAAAGTGCAATACAGAGACCAAAAATTGCAATATTTAAACCACGCGCAAACAGACGCAAAAACTCCCAACAATGTTAGGAGCTGCTGGCCGACAATATTGAGTTTGTTTGCACGGGGCTTAAAGCTCTTGACAGCTGGATTGATCGGCTTTAAACTTTGCGCAATGATCTCCAATAACAGGCAACGACCAACGACATACAACAGAATGTGCAAACGGACGCTATTTTAGCACTTAACATCCAACAATGTTGCGTCCATTTGCACGGGGATTTCAACCGTAAATTACAACTTGCGTAAAACAATTTTGGGCTGCTTTTGGCACTTATCTAATTCCCTATAAAAGGAACTATAGTGGCAAAGGGTACCAGCTCTTAGCGCAACGATTTCTAGATCTTTAGGTAAACAAGCGTTGCTTATGATTGGTGAATGGTTGACCTGAATACCATCGACCAATCATAATTAACTCTTACTCACCCAAACGATCCCAGAAATCACTGATCCCAAAGGTTGTACCCAATTCCTTTGAAGTTTTTGAAGTGATGGATAGGCGTTGACATTTCAGCACGTCTTATCTTCACGAGGTCTTAAATACAAAGTAAAACAAAGCAAAAATGGTAAACTTACTTCTAACTATAAGGTAAGCCTAATTGATTTTGAAACGCAAATTTCCCTCCGTAGATAAGCCCATCCGAATATAAGCCCCTCCAAAAATAAGCCCCTCAAAAAGGCCCTTTGAAATATATAAGCCCCGGGGCTTATTTCCGGAATTTTACGGTATAATAAAAAAATAACGACAAATAAATATGTATGCGTTAATCACCAAACTTGTTCGGCCAAGATAAATGCGTTATTATTGGCCAAGTCTTTTTTTTTTCGGCATTTTCATGGACCAAGAGGAATTTGAGGTCAATAAAATTGCAAAACATATAATTATCCAGCGGACCCTAGAGCCTCCGGATAAAAACTTCTGTTGGTATAACATAATATGACATTAACTTTGTCGGATGATGTCCATGATATAGGATCCATGTAGGATCGGATTTAAATTAAAATTGATCCATATTTATTAGTTATCAGCATTCAACAGCGTCGAACATTAAGTGTTTAAACGGGATATATAGTATGTTGCGTTTTGGCGTAAATGCAATGCAAATAGCAGCAAGCAATAAGTATCTAACCAATTTCGCATTGGTTGCCGGCAAATCCTGGAGGGCAACTGCAGTTGAAGCCATTGATTAGGTCGATGCAAGTTCCGTTGTTCAAACAAGTAATATTGACACAGTCATTTACATCTGCAGGAGAGAGAATCAAAGATATTAAAAGAAAAAAAATGATATGTACCTTTCAGCCAAGGTACATTAGACTAGCTTCAGACTTCAGCAAGAGTCAAAACACACAACTAATTAATGTAAACGTTGTTCTAGAGGTTGATGGAGAAGGCCTGTCTATAAATAAGTCACTTTATCGATCAAGCAGGGAAATTAAAATTTGTGGTCAGGTAACGTGAAGGAAAAGTAAAAGTTCAACGTGATACTTATCGGTCGCCTTTTCTTTCAAGGTAGATTTCAAAATCTTCTCAGTTAGATTTTTTTTATTTTAGTGAGCTCAAAGAAGTAAAGGTCAATAATATAATACCTAAAATCAGTACAAAAGCTTTATGCTGATAACCGTTCCCACTTGCAAAGTGCGTTAATAGTGTGTCACCTGTGATTGTGTTATTAGCGGCAACCTTGCTTCAACTCAGTTATATTTCTTACTCGTTTCGCAGTCTTTTCCGGTGAATCCTTCCACGCAGATACACTTATATCCATTTTCCTGGCACAACGAAATACATTTACCTGTGTTCTTACAGGGCGAACTGTCACAAGGAGACTACAGAAAGGAAAGGATACCGCTGTAAGTAAAGACCATGATTTTATGTCAAAGTCAAAAAATCCAGTAACGTGACGCATAACATTTATCCAAATTAGACTAGATGCTGAATTTACGGCAAATTCAGTTATTGACTTTCGTCGGCCAAGTTGAGCCCCAACTTTTAGTTACATGTAGCATTAAGAAGGAATCCATCAGGAAATAGAATAATTTCAATTTTTAGTGGACAAAAAAACCTGGTACCAGAATAATTTAAACAAAATCGCTTTCTTTTTTACATTTTTCACGGGTTATTTAAATGCAAGTTAGTTAACTGTAATAACAACAAATACTATTTTTCATGGGAGCCCTATAAATAAATGTCAAATTTTCAAAAAAAAAAATGTGAAAACAAAGGTAAAACTCTGAAAATGTCATGTGTAAGATGCCATTTTGTGAAATTTGACATTTATTTTCTCGTGCTGTCATAAGAAATTTTCTTTGGTGTTATTACACGTCTAACTAATTTCATCTTTAGCCCTTTAAAAAGGTAAAAGCAGAATGCGATATTGTTTAAATTATTCTGGTTCAAGGCTTTTGTCCACTGAAAATAAAAATTACTCAATTTCCTGATGGATTCCTTCTTAACACAATTATTCCACCTGCCGGTTGTTGGATATGGGTTGGCTATAATCATCTCAGACGGAGCAAGTGCGAGTGGAATAATTGTTTTATTTACTCAAAACGCTAACAAAGTATCGATGAATCTTCCGGACTTTATTTACTTTTCAGCTAGCAAAAATGTTGTTAGTGATATCTGTGTCTAAGCGAACGAACTGAGCGGTGAACACTTGCAAAAATTCATCAGGATTCTACTTTGCTCGACAGCTAAAATGATCGCTAATGATCTGAAATTTGAATTTCATATTCAGCGCAGTTACAAGCTAAAATTATCTTCGGTTAGCATGTAATAAGCTCGTGTAATTATATATACTGAATGTCATAATTACACTTAATATCCTTTAATGCGCAGATGCTTACAGAGCAACTGACTAATCAATAATAAGGATTGAATAGACAAAATTAGGGCGAGGCTTATTCTAACTAACGAGACTTTTTTTGTTGTTGTTTTGATACTTAACAACAACAACAACAAAAAGACGAGAACGCGGGGCAGGAACGCGTGACGAACCCCTAAGAACGTCTGCGTGGGAGGCTAGAACGCGGTAGGTGAAAGAGAAAAAGCGAAAAATTCCAACTTTTCTTTTTTCTTTTTTGTGGTTTAACATAAAATATTCTCAAAACTGAGAATGTTTTGATCAAAGCTGTTTGAATCGAACTGAATCAGAGCATGGAACCTTGCGTTTCCTGTTTTTATCTCGCCTATCATATGGAATATGTGTGAGAATCTTCATTAAGGGTCGGTATATTTCAAAGAGCTACACAATTAGCAAGAAAGCTATTGACCAACAACATACAGAGCGGGGAGAAAGGTTTCTTTGCCGTAGCCACATATTGGCGTTAATATTTGTCGATTTGTAAAGTCAGGTGGTTTGAGGTAGGTTATGGCATCGATATCAGCGAATAATTTGTGCAAATGTTGGAAAAAACCAGCCCGAAACTCTGACATCTTTCATCATCGTTGGCAGTTTTGTTTACAACCTACAGCGGCCGATTTTGTACCATATCTTGATCAGAGATCTCTTTTTGGAACAATTTCTTTCATTCCGGAAATTAATTTTGACATAAAATAAATCAGGAATGCTAAAACTATCCGTTTTGTTGCTGGTTGGGGCATGGTTAAGTTTTCCTGGAGACGTTCCGGGGGCACCCAACGAGAATATAGTTCAAAACCACTTAAACATAGCATTGTTAAACGTATTTTAGTATTTAAACGGTAGATATAGGCATATTTTTATCCCCTAAAAATTTCTCATCTGTTCGGATTTCCTAGCTGAAAGTCTAGTGATCCGAAAATTATAGGGATTAAAACTTACCTTTTCGAAAATTTCAGCCAAAAAAAAAGATTCCCGAAAATTCTAGGTGACCTTTTTAGGGTAAAAATCCGTTAAAAATGGGAAATTATACCATTTTTTAGATGTTCGAAAATCTTAGGAGAGGCAGGAAAGCAAGAAATTTTAGAACAAATGTTCCGAAAATTCTAGATGTCAAATCGTCTTCCGAACAGATATTTTCCGAAAATTGACGTTGGGTGCCCCCGACGTTCTACACCAGAAATTCACACAGTTGTTGTCTTTCTCTGCGATTTGGCATCGTCGTGAAATCTATACTGCTTTCCAGCTTTGTGCTTTATTACTTCTAAAGCTATGGCAGTAATAAAATGTGGAAACCAATGCTTTTGATATTAAGAGGTGCTGGGTAAGTAACTTGTTCTGTTTTTTAGCATTTCTAAATTCATTGTTTGCAGATCAATAGCCGGTTTTGTTTATGGCTCGTGGCCCAGATGCCTTTTTCTATGCTCTCTATGGGTTTACCAGTATAATAAACCATAGGTTTTTGACCAATCAGATCACGCGTACTATCTCAGTTATTTTATAAATAGCAATATCAAACAGGAAAGACAAACACTATACAGCGAATAAGCCCCTTTGGTCTCACAGGTTGTTTTATTTTTCAACAAGCCGCCAGAAATACGAATTTGCTGTATTAAGTGTGTATTCGAGTAGCTTATTTGTGTTGCTATAATGGTAATATCAACTATAAGCGGGACAAGAGACACACTGTGATTTTATCATAATGGAATTAAATTAACCTGGTCTTAGTTCACTTTAAGTAAAGAAAACAAGAGTAGTTTTCTTGTAGTCATTAGAAGAGGTTAACAACTGACCCTTCATCCTATTGTAAATCTATTAAGTTATGAAATACAAGTTCGCTTGAATTTTAATTAGTTTCTTCTTCTCCTTTTATTTTGTTTCCTATATTCAGTGATGTCAATTTATTAATTATTAAGAACCGACAGCGGCGTACAATATATTTTACCACAGCTTATTTAAACAGGGCTCAGACGTGAATTCAGACAGGGCTCAGACCTGAATTCTGTTTTATGACCTAAATTTGTGGCCATACCACCGAATTTCAAGACCTTGTGCTGATGACAATTTTGTTCCACGATAGAAAATAATTTGGACAATTTTTGTGGGAGAAATAAGGGATAGTATATCGGTCAGATTGCGATAAGACAGGTGTATCAATGCAAGTTAATGGCGCCGAAGGCTAAAACAATAAGATGTATAATTGAACTTTGAGTAGTTCTCAAGGCAAATATTTTGTTTGGAAGATTATTTGAACCTGCCTGACATTCGAAGGTAATAGCAATTTTAATTTCATGAAGTATGTCAGCGTTTGTTTCATTAGAAGTAGGCAGGCGTATTACCACTGGAAAACGCTCTTGGCGTTTTTTTTTTTTTTTTTTCCATCCCCCCCTTTTTTCATGGCTTAAAGGCGAATTCCCTAGCAAACCTGTTTTCTTTTGCATTTGAAGTACAGTTCGATCAGTGCATCAGTTGGAGACTGATTCTCCAAGCAAAGAGATACGTGTCTTATTTACAAATGCTAACTTCCGAAACTCATAACTAGGGAGACAAATGAGAGGGTCATTTATTATCTTTCAAATGAAAAAGTTGTGATAAATAAGTAGTTAGCTGTAGTTTGACTCACCGGAATATAAAAATGATGAAACTCTTCGCTGGCGTTGAACGTATCCGAGTTGTTATATTTGTCCGATGGGAGGAGTTCACACAGAAGTTTGCCGTTGACATCAGGGAAGGCAGCCAAGTTGTAGGAAAAACATGAGGAATCTTCTAAACAGGTGTAGCCACAATCGTTTTCTTCTTCAATGAGATTCCGTCCAATACTTGTGATATTGAGGTAGGAAAATTCACTGATCATGAAGTTGACATAGACAAAGTTGTTAACGGAACCTTGGCTGAAAGCTGTTCAAAAGACAAAAGGAAAAAATGGTAGCTTTAGGAATGTACCGAAAAAAAAAAATTTTTCCAAAGGGGCCAGACTACTAAAAATATAGACTGCTTGAACACAGGTTAGAGTGTTACCTCTAGAAATACTTGGAAGTGTAGTAAAGATCCCTATCACGAAGACATAGTATCTAAGAAGTACTTGATCGCCTTCCATGTTTCTTAGAGTAAGGGTTAGCCGCAGCGCAGTGCCACGATTGGCCTTCTTCAAAGGTTTGCCTTCGTTTGCAGAAAGTTTCAGTTGTCCAGATCTAAATGCGTTTGTTTGTTGCTTCCTTGCTGTCAAAACAGACTGAAATACGATCTTTTCATTGCATTGGTAGTATAATTTCATCCCTGGGTATTGTTATTCATGACATTATAACAAGGTATGGGGAATCAATCTTGCACTGTAAGTATCCCGGAGAGCTCCATACAATTCCTTATAATTTTGTCATAAGGAATTGTATGGAGCCTTCCAGGAGACTTTGCTTCATTAGCTTAGGCGCGGCGGATTTTGCCACGTATGATCAGCGCGAAGTGTTTTTCCCGACACCTTTCTGTCAGGAAAATGTCATCATATGAAAGCAAACCAGACACTAAGGCGTTGGCAGGCCGAAGCCAGAAAAAATAAAAGGGTTTTCTTCTTCCATTTCAGAGGTCCGAGTTTTGTTTCGATCTGGTCAAAATAAATCAGGTTTTTGGGTTGTAGCATCCTCGGAGACCCAGGGGCAGATAAAGGGGGCGATGGAAAGTCTAAACGGGCGGAAAAATATGGCACGAAGAAAAGTAAAGAACGGCGAGAAGAGCCCCTGGGGACAATGTCTTACCAGACCAGTTCCAACGGTCGCCGCCATTCTGGCTTCTGATTGGTGCCAGAAAAACAAGTTTTCTGGCACCAATCAGAAGCCAGAACGGCGGCGACCGTTGGAACTGGTCTGGTAAGACATTGTCCCCAGGGGCTCTTCTCGCCGTTCTTTACTTTTCTTCGTGTCATATTTTTCCGCCCGTTTAGACTTTCCCTCGTCCCCACTATCTGCCCCTGGGTCTCCGAGGATGGGGTTGTAGGTAATAAACTATTGTCTTATTCAGTTCTCAAGGACCTTAAGAAAACGAGATAAACAAGATAATTGACTAGAAAAAGAAGCGTGAAAACGCTTTTTTGGAAGAAAATATTTTTTTAATTCCCGCAGCAATTTTGCGAAATCGCGAAGCGCAATATATTCAGTTTCTTCTAAACGCCGTCACGATTAAGCAGTGTAATGCCATCACAACTAAAAATGAATTTAGTTTGTATCGCAAAAGCCGCGAAAGTAGAGATGAAAAAAAAAAAAATGGATCGGAAAAATTAATAAAATCACCAAAAAATTGTCTCGCGGGAGTTTTGTCAAACAAACCGTTGATACGGTTTATTTAACCTAACCTGAAAAAGGAGACGTCTGCACGCAGAATACATTTCATACTACATGTAGTTGTGATTTCCGGAACGGAGCTCGGTAGCCTCATTGCCGTAATCTTCTACATTGCAGAAACTACAGCAGAATCGCCCTGCTCGCGTGCTAACTTTCCGCTCCAATTATGACTATACAGTACCAGTGAATTGTTTCAACATTTAAAGCGGCCGAAACTTATCTCCATCAGCGCGTAGTTAGTTAAGCAATAATAAT
>CALNXK010000029.1:3465000-3752500 GCA_942486035.1 Porites lobata
GTTACTTAAATTGTTAAGAATATGGGTTGCACAAGTCTCGTTTTCATCCCATTTGACGTTCGTAATTATTGTCAAAAGCCGGGAAATGGTTGTGATAGTAAATGACTGCACGCTAATATGAAGGGGTGTTTGCTTAACTTCCACTTGTTATTGTGAAGGGTGTCCGTAGTAATATCTTCTATAGCGGCTTAGAGGATGATAGCCCCATCAATAATTCCTCCGGCAGGTTTTTATTTTTATTTTTGCATGTAAAAATTACGTCTAATCCTTTTGTGAAAAAAAAACAAACAAACAAAAAAAAAAACGTACCCAGAAAGAGGAAGGCTGCATAGGAGACTACAGGTGCTACCTGCTGCTGTCTGTAGGCGTTTCTTGTTGATTGTTGGACATGATTGTAGTGGAACTTCTCCTTTAGGAGGCCTCTATTCATGGGACACCTCCATTCAGGGGACACAAAATTTGGTCCCGGAAAAAAACTTCCACATAATCTTTGAATGTGTTACCGCTATTGAAGGGACACCTCTTTTCAGGGGAAAGGAACACATTTTGTGGGTCCCAAAACCTGGGTTTGACCCCCATTCAGGGGACACTAAGCACTCAAAACATGACTGACCACAAAGAGAGTTGATAACTTTAACAGTACACTAATCACAATTATGGAAGCTTTCAAAAACTGAACTATCTCACTTAACTTGATGTAATCCACTCATGTGAATTCAACATATGAAGTCGCAGAGATAGGTTAATGCTTACTTTGTAGATTTCCTTTGTTGGTTTACCATTAACAAACCCCAGACCAACTCAATTTGGGGGACACCTCTGTTCAAGGGACACTTGCCTTGGTCCCGAGGGTGCCCCCTGAATTGAGGTTCCACTGTATTAAGGGCATGTTGCGAGGGTTTCTTGAAGGCATCAAGTCTGACAGCAAGCAAAAATGTTGGTGTTGAAAGTGCTATTTATTATAACTTGTGTTTTTCAAAAAGTACACAGAACAAGAAAATCATGTATAGTACAAGAACTTTTTAGGACTGGTTACCTCTTATAAGCTTTCCTATCACACAGCTGCTATTCTAGGAGGGTGGAAGATCCTGGTACCAGGAAAGATACTAGAAGGCGGGACAACTTTTCGTTCGGTAACTTACTTGCAGAAACTGCGGTCCGTGTGGTGCCCAAGTAGAGAAGAAATTAAAAATTGAGAGAGACAAAAACAAAAGTGCAATTTGGGCCCTTGTGCTCTCTTTACTGGCGTTCATAACTACCGGCTTTTAGCAGAACTGTCATATTAATCAGCTCATAGTAACGACAGACGAAATGGTCGGCTTTGCATGTTTATTGCCGTGATTATCCAATGCCCGACCATATTTGTCTGGTTTGTTCTTAGCAGAAAGATCGTCCTACCTCTAAGCCAAGAAGATCCTAGCATTAGGAAGATCCAGCTTGCGCTTATGACTAGTGCAATCCTTAAATGATCCGTCTTTTAGGATCTTCCTGGCGCTTGGATCTTCCTTCCTTATTGAAAACAGCTTGGCTTTTTAAAATGGCTTTCTTGAGTCCGTGCCCAATACAAAAACACAATCGGCAAAGGACCTCTGTGATAATTAAAAACATATGTATATGTATGAGACTTCATTACCAACAAGCAGTGAATTCTTACCTAAAATTTAGATGACAAACCGATATTGACCCCTTCTTGTCTTGCTCCTTTCCTCAATAGTACGACTATTCACTGGCCATTTTCAGGGTATATTGCAACTCGCTTCTTAATTCAGGTTTGAATGCCGAATACACTCTCTTGCTGTCTTATTTAGTTTTTCTTTCTCTTGTTTCTCTGATTTTGTACTTAGCATTTACTGAGAAGTTTATAGTACAAACACCTGTTCTTGGATCGATGATCCTATTGACTCTATTTTTTCATTAGACTTATCACTCTGAAATACATCTTTTGGACTAAATGTGAAAGTTATAAAGGCTCACGCTATTTAAAGTTCCTTGTACTTTTGTTCACAACAAACATGTTTAATAAATCTCAGCTAAAAACTGAACGAAGACTGATAATTTAGTGGGTAAAACGATCTTACAACTGATCTAAATTCGTTAGAGGCTTGTTATAACTTAGGCTGCAGAACAGCCTTTATTTTTTCGCCTTTTTTGGGAGTAAGAAGCACACAGCGAAGTTGGAGCGTGAGACACACGCGCACGTAGGGAAGGTGATGATTTTTTTTTTCTGTTAATTTCTCCCTAGCGCGCGGTTGTCTGGCGCTCCTCGCTCGCTTCGCGCTATCCTTCGCTCGCCTGAATTAAAAAACGCGAAAGTTATGAAAGACGCCGAACCGGGAGTAGGCAAGCCAAATACTGTGAGAGTTAAATTCATCTCAATCTTTGATATTTATTTGCTCTCGTTTTACCGTACTGAAAGTTGAGGTGCATTAGAATGGCTTTCTCGATCATGCACACGTGTTGAGTCCAAGAGCTTTTAATCACTTTATATGAATTATGTCATACAAGGAACATTCGTACCTGACAGGTGAAAACTTGCACATAAAGTATTACAGGTCCGCAGCAGGGGGAAGGGCAGGGGGGGCTCAAACCCCCCCACCCAGAAATTTTCAGACTTGAATCACTTCTGCAAAAGTGGAATTTTTCTACTAAAATGGACAGCTGTCAATGGAATCTAAAATTTCAAAGTATTGTCGATCATAGTAAGATTATGTACTGTTGTTCTTCTGTGCAATTTTGGAATTGTGTAAATGAGCGAAATCGTATTTTTGCTCTGCCAAAAACAACCAACAGCTTTAAAATAACTGCTTATTAAGCATCAAAATAGTCAGAAGCAAAATGGATCGAAATGCACCAATGACAATCCCTGAACGTGACCTCTTAAACTTTATTGGTTTCCTAAGAGGTCCGCCAGTGTAAAATATACTACTGTACTAGAGTCGTACTAGAGTAAAACTTACGTGTTTCCGCGTTTATATTGAAAGTCTTATAATGTCTTCGCAAGAGCCGCCGAAAAAGAAATCCAAACAAGTCGAAAATAAGCAGGGAACACTTTTATCGTGGGTATAAAACCATGTACTAGTGACACAGAGCCTGGTGTAGTCGAAGAAACAATCCGGAAATGAAAATGATTTGGAGCCATCGACAACAATAGCTGGCACACAGGAAACGACAAAGAGGCAATTCAGCCCTCCAGATCAAGTCTTTGTTAACGTATGAGATAAACGATTTGCGCTCAACAACGGGAGACTCTAGACTGAACCACCTCATGATGTTATATGTTCACAAGGACAGAACAGATGCTGTGACCCTTGTAGACGTAGCTAATGACTTCGTTGGGGAGAAAGAAAACCAAAAGCAATTGTTTGCCAAATTTTCCGCGAAAGATATCCCAAACAACCTCTCTATTTCGTCAAAGTCAACACAAACGGAAAACAAAATGTATTGTAGACAAATGTAGTTAGTTATTTGACATGTACCAAAAAGTATGCTTTAACCAAGGGACCGAAGCGGTGGAGGGGGGTTAATGTGGGTCACTCGCTCAGCCCCCTAGTCATTTTATGCTTGCTACGGGCCTGAGTAACCGATATCGGATATCGATCTCTCCAAGTCAGGTAATAAAAGATACCTCGAAGAGTGTAATCGCCACACAAATCTCGTGTATTGAAATTAAATCCGTCCGGCGTTTATATTTGACAAAGTAAAAAGTCTCACAGGTAGAAATTCAAAGGGGATTACGGTTATGGCGAATGAAGCATCGAAATTATAAGCTTCGAAGGGTCGAAGTGAAAAGCCATCCTTTGTTTTTGTGTTTTTCTTGCTGTTTGTTACTTTTTTCTCGAAAATTGGTGCTGGTATTCCTCTTTGGAAATTTGTACAGATGATAATTTCGTCTTTTGAAATAAGGTTGGTATGCCGAATACACTCTCTTACTATTTTAGTTTCTCAGTTATTGGTAGGTATACTGAATTTTGCATTTAGCGATTATCCATTTTATTGTTTACATACAATACTACGTTTTTTCTTCGTGGATCGATGATCCTGCTTAACTCGTTTCCTCATAAGACTTCACTCGATCTGTGATCCATATATTTATTTTTTGGGACCCTAATAAGAAAAGTGGCTGCTATAAAAACAACTTTTTGTACTGAGCGTACAACATACAAGTTAACAAATTTCAGCTTAATACAACGACGACTGATAATTAATACTTTAATAATTTGGCATTTATTGATCATTACTAGCACTACAACATTTCACAAAGGCGTAAGTTCCTTTATTTTTTCCCGATAGGTTAAATTGAAGTTGCAGCTGCGCGACTGAGGGTTTTATTGTTAAGGTTATGTATCGGTCAAATCGACGCTTCAACATGCCCCCCGGGCAACCCCCCGGGAATTTGACTTTTTTGAAAATTTTTGTTCAAATTCCCCCCTACCCGGGCCAAAATCCCTTTCAAATGCCCCACACTAGGGTCCATTCAGGTGATCAAATGCCCCCACCCCGGGGACATTTCACAGGCACAAAAATGACAGAAGGACGGCGGAAACGCCTTCAGTTGTCGAAAAAAGTCTTTATAAATATAACAAAAACTGAGAAACACTATTAGCGAATTTACTACGAACAAAAGTCTCGTGCAAAGCGGCGGAAATCGCTACTACAAGGTCACTGAATGCTCAGCGTTTCTTCGTCATGCAACATACAAAGCGTTCTATAAAAAAAGATCCCACCTATTGAGATTACTACATCATGACCATTTCACTGACATGCATCATCGCTCACCTTATTAATTAACATACTTGCAGTAGGTCAAAGTAGTTGACCTGAGCTTTTTATTTTATTTTATTTAATATGTTGTTGTATTGAATCGCCGGTATAGGTATTGTATTTCATTGTAAACACAACAATGAAATACGTTCATACATTCAAAGCCTGAATCCAGTATTTAAAATTTTAAAATTTAAATACTTCAAATACGGCACAAAGCTTGTTTAAGCCCTTTCCTCGTAACCAATTGGCCACAAAGGCACAATCTTTTCCACGAAAATCCTCTAACACCGCGTCCCGCTTGATAGGTCGCCACGCCAAAGATTTTACATGAAATCGAGGGTGCCGTTCAAATTCCCCACCCCTAAAGCATGGGGATCAAATTCCCCACCCCTTAGAAGACTCTGATAATCAAATTCCCTCCTCCCCGGGACGTCAAAGGTGTCAAATGCCCGGGGGATGCCCGGGGGGGCATGTTGAAGCTTCGATTTGACCGATACATTAGAGCTCGTGTTACAGGACTTCAGAAAAGGCTTGTTTACACTGTAACGGATATCGTTAATTTAGTGCCCATATGAAAAGCTGGGTATAGTGTGAACGCATATCCAATATGTGACTCTCTACGTTTGAGATCGGGGAGGCGTAGCTTCACCCCGTTACAGAAATCGCGCTAAAATCACCGTTTTTATGTGTGAACAGAAGCCCTATCCGGTATGTTTTTCTTGTCAGTGCAAAAGCCCAAAGCTATCCAATATAGTGTGAATACAACCTTTAACCTTTGAGGCGTTCTTGGCTCAATCAAACCTCCTGGCCCCGGTTCCTGGAAAGCCGATTAAACTATCCTCCGATTAGAGTCAAATCCACGATTAATTTTCTTATTCCTTGGATAACTAATCGTGGGTTAAAAAGGATTAGTGACTTAATCGACCTCGCTAGGTGGGTTAAAATTAACACTTAGTTTATTCCTAGATTAAGGTTAATCATGCTTTCAGGAACAGGATCTAATCGTGGGGCAAAATGTATTCCGCGATTTGCGAGATTTAATCCTCGATTAGCGCTAATCGGCTTTCTAAGAACCCGGGCCTGGACTCTGCCGTGAGCTGTGACGAAACCGAGAAGGAAGAGACGCGCTCACCCTTTCCCATACTTTGCGACAACAACTGGGCAAGACGGAACGCCTAGGACCTAGCCTGACTAAACTTTAAGTCACACTTTCACAGCTGGAAATATAAATCTCAGTTATATTACCTGACTGCATTAATTTCGTACCCAGATATCCCAAGGCAAGGCAGATGTCAAATCTGGGTACGAGATTAGGCACGAAGAGTCTTAATATCTCTAGGTTGAAGTCATTATTAACTGGCTGTAATCGTGCACTGATATTGTATAACAGGTGACGCATGCGTAATAGGTAGCTCTCCAAGCTATAGCTAGCTCTTCTAGAAAGACCCTAATACCTTTGTAAGCTTTATGCAAATGTAACTAAAATCATACCATGCAGAAGTAGCAAAGTACCTCTTTCTTTTTCAAAACTTATGAATTAAAATTTACCGTATTCATTCGATTAACCACCCTGGGCGCTTATTAAATTTTTGGACCTTGAGAGTGGGCAGTTATTCGAGGTGGGCGCTTATTCGAGGCTGGGCGCTTATTCGAGGCTGGGCGCTTATTAAACTTTCACCAATTTCAACAAGTGTAGTATGTTAATTTTGCAACAATACAGTAAATGGTACTAATAAAACGCGAAGATGTAACAAAGCAAGGTTTCTGTAAAATACTCTGAAGAAAACTCCGTCTTCTGGCAAGTCTCTTATTAGTACTTATTTAAGGTTTTTTGAAAGGGAGGGACCAGGAATTCGAAGGGCTGGGCGCTTATTTTAGTTTGAGTTTGAGGAGGAGGGAGGTGGGGTGGTGGTGGGCGGTTATTCGAGGCTGGGCGCTTATTAAATGTTTCTGCCTTCAGGATGGGCACTTATTCGAGGTGGTCGCTAATTCGAGGTTGGGCGCTTATTCGAATAAATACGGTACATAGGATCAAATGCTTGATTACTACGATCAATAACAACCTTTATGTTGCAGTGGTTCCGGATTGACTCTCTCTTACTAGTTGATATATTCAGTGTACATATTTTTCTCCGTTTTAGCCTTCCGTCCACACGAAAACAGGCGCGGGTTTTGCGGGCACCAAAATGCAGGTTTTCAAAAACGTTCTCCGGAGTAGACTGATTTTAGAAACGCCAGCTTCTCGTTTACTAGTGGATGGACGGAAAAGTATTAACGATACTATAAAAAAAAACTCGTTCTCGTTCCCAAAGGCCGCGATCCTTTTGGTCAGCAACCCGGGTCGCGGCCTTTGAGAAGCTTAAAGAGATTGTATAAAAACATCATAATCACTGAACTACTATCGTTACGCATGCTCTGTAAGGGATGCTATAGGAATGCTATCATGCAGTGTATTTCCGTCGTTTTCCCGTTTTTATGTAGACGGCGAAAACGATTCAAATACCCTACGTTGCGTGTTAACGGTTTTTTAATCCTTTTTTTTGTTGTTTTTTTTTTTGGAAAAAAAAAAAAAGGAGAATGGACAAAAAACTCTCCGTTTTAAAAATATCCGAAAACGCGTGAACGAAGCGTAAATGACACGGTAAATGTCATCTGGAACACGGATCGGAGACCGTTCTACGTCGCCTCGTCGACAGACCTGTGTTTCGGTACCACCCATTTTTGCACCAAAAAGATTCAAACAAACCTGGAAAGACTGCAGTCGCTAACAATTCACATATCTGCCTTTGATGTACGTCCTGGCCATGGGAAGTCTGACAACGTGAGACAGAGTTCTGATCGTGTCGCAGACCGTCGCATAGCTAGGCTTTGATAGATTGTGCTGGCATAATTTTTGGCATGCATAGTTTGTCACCACGAGCATAATCATCACCTATTTTTCGAAAAAGCACTGGTAGCGTAATTTGCACTATTGGCTGGTTAACGTTTTGCAGAACAAAATTGTGATAGCGACCATACAACCAATTTTCAGAGTTACAGCCAAATTTAAGTAACAAAGTCAATCTCTCTCCGCTTATATCATCACATTCATGGGACCTTGGTCTAACAGGAAGTGACCCAGGTCTCTTTCCACAGGAATCAACGCATGTGCATAACATGCACGGTTACCCAAGATGATTACCCAAGTTGTCAGACAATGAATGCACTCTTAAAGGTTTCTAGATGTAAACAGGGTAATTTTTTTTTGCCATTTAATTCAGTGTTGCATATTACTATTGAGATGCTTTTACCAACTTTTAACTAAATAGTAAAGGCATAATTTCTGCATTTATTTTTTGTTGTTAAAATGAGCAGAGTTTACAAAAACTAGCATAATTATTGGAATCATTTTAGAAATATGCCAGCACTGCTAGAAGCATAATTATATATTATGCTACTTTTTCGAGCATGATCTATCAAAGCCTACCGTAGGATACCGTTTAGATTAAGGACCTAAAGATCCAATGACGACGACAGCGGCGAAAACGTCCAAAAAGTAATTAAAATTAAAATTAATTAGTCATCAAAACTCCGACTTTGCACGTGCATCACCTTTTTGCACATTTCTACCGCCCTTCTTATTGCACGACTACGACGTACAATATCCCTAATTTATTTCACGTTTCTGGAGGACACGAACAAGCGTCGACGAACTTTCCTTCCTCTTTCTTAACTTGGAAATTGTTCAGGAGAGTTCTCCTATACATTTGACAGAGTCACTGAAAATTGAAAGAGAGGGGATTAATAGTTAGCAGTGTCTTTCGCCGCGGCGACCGTCCTCGTATCTTAAGGTTCCTTACCTTATTGTATTGTATTGTATTGTCTTAACGTGATTTTTGGGTGAATTTGTCTTTTATTTCAAACGATTTCTGCGCATGTAAATCAAGCGGTTTTTAGGGTTCAAGCGAGATAAAATACCTCAACCTCGTCGGGTGAAAAGTAACGGGTCCCAGCCAGGATTGTTGAACTGTCGGTAATTCCATTTGGAAGAGAGTAAGAGGTGCCAAAATTAGCGTAGGAATTAGCATTCTGATTGGCATTATCAGCAATGTAGATGTCATGCCCGCCACCAAATGTTGGACCATAACTTGGGTCACGGTAAATTGGAAATGATGTATTCGTCACCATGCTCTTAAATGGCGCAAGCCCTTCTTTATCAAGTAGAGAGAAAACAAACGACTTGGAAGAGGTACTGTAACCATGCGCTATAAATAACAGTAATAAAAAGGGAGAAAAACAAGGATTAACAACCGGCTGCAATTGAAAAAGAGGTGAGATATTGATCTGCCTCTTGCGATTCTGTATTTCAATCTGAAAAACTCCAAGGGGGATCGATGATTAAATACAGATTGTGTACGTAAATAGCCAAAAAACCCCTCAATCTTCTCATCGAAATATGAAAGTACCAGGGGCGCCTCTGGAAAGGACAAAACTAGTGGGGAAACTTTGTAGGGATATTCATATAATTTTGCATTAATGGTACGGTCCATAACTTGCTTTATACTTGGCTTTTATTTTTTTATGGTAAACTTGTTACCCTTGTTAATGTTTGCGCTCTTTTCAGAGGACAAACATGGGTAGATGCAGCCCGCCTATTGGCCATAAATTGACTGTCCTCTCCCTTACTAAATTTGGAGATCGCAAAAATTTACGTGCCATTTTTTTTTTTTCGCTATTTTAGCCAAAAAAATGATTCACAATAACATTTTGTGAGACATTTCCTCTGCAAATATCGCAAAAATAGCGGGAATAACAAATCTAACAAAATTAGAGACTCAGAAAGAGAAAAGGCAAAGAAAGGTCTGAAGAAGTCCGCCAATTTTTTGCAAAAAAACGCAAAACTAACAAGAAGTGTCCTTGTTTAATCTAAAAAGAGTGGGTAACAAATATCGCAAGAATAGCAACAATAACAAATTTAACAAAATTCTAACTTACAAAGAGAAAAGGCCAAGAATGTTTTATGCATTGCATGGTGATAAATAATTGACGCTTAACTTTTTGTTAACAATCGTTTTGGCAGTTGCCGAGAAAATCTCTCTTACTTATAATACGCTTAGCAAAATTTTCTCAGTGTCTTTTGTCATTCGCTTTAACTTCGGTCTGTTTTGCTAAATTTGTTTTCGCAGTTTCAGAAAATCGTCCTTTTACGTCTGCTTTAGTTGCTAAATAAATTTGCGGAATATGCCTTTGTCATTTGCCTAAACGACTTCCATACCATAGTTGCGATTTTTATGGTTGCCAAATTTTCTCCAACCTAATTCGACTCTGTGTTTAATATCTGACCTCCTCAGCAAACGAGTGAGCCGCCACGCGGAGCTCTTTGTCACGCAGAGTTTTCAGCGTACTTCTTATCCTAAAAATGCCTTGATATAAAAGCTAGTTGACGCTACACAGAAAGGAGGGAAGTTGAAATAATGTCCATTATGTGTCACAAACTATGTGTCACAACTCTTTATATACCATAAATTTACAATTATGTGTATGACGTGGGTATGGCATCAATAGATTGATTAACGAGTTGTACTTATTATCGTGCACAATTCTTTGGCGTTTTTTGTGTTAACGCGGAAAACTTTAAATCTAAATGTCTCTCTATCCTTACAATTTGAGGCTAGCATGTGCTACTTTTCAGGGGCACCAAACGAGGATATGGTTCAAAACCACTTAACATAGCATTGTTGAACGTATTTTAGTATTCAAACGGTAGATACAGGCATATTTTTATCCCCTAAAAACTTTTCATCTGTTCGGATTTCCTAGCTGAAAGTCTAGTGATCCGAAAATTATAGGGATAAAAACTTTCGAAAATTTCAGCAAGAAAAAGGCTCCCGAAAATTCTAGGTGGCCTTTTTTAGGGTCAAAATCCGTTAAAAATGGGTAATTATACCATTTTGTAGATGTTCGAAAATCCTAGGAGAGGCAGGAAAGCAAGAAATTTTACAACAAATGCTCCGAAAATTCTAGATTTCAAATCGTCTTCCGAACAGATATTTTCTCGAAAATTGCCGTTGGGTGCCCCTGACTTTTGAAGTTTTAACCTAATTGCTACTAGGGAGCTGTTTTTCTCTGATTATTGTGGCGGTGATGTCTTTACTCTTGCGCAAAATTCTATTACGTAAATGACTTGGGTATGTCATCAATTAATTTATTAATGAGTAGTTCTTTCTCGCGAGCAATTATTTGGCGTTTTTGTGTTAGTTAATAGGGAACTTAAGATGGAGACGTTTTCGGGGCGACGGCGACCGGACTGGCAGAGAAAGCCTGGAACTAAGGCAGCCGTCGCTCCCCGTCAAAAATAGAACATTAAGATCGCAGTGAACTCAGAAGGACGGCGCCTTTAATTAGAAGAATACCGAAGAGGAAAATATGGCTTCACATAAAGAATTAAGAGAATAAATATTTGCTATGCAGACAACATGTATCGGATGAAGAGTTTCTCGTTTTGTGGGAAAATTATGAGTCCAAAAATCCCGATTTTCCTCGGGACAGTTACGATCCTTTCACGCTAAAAAACATGCGGGATGCAGCTGAGTTCAAGGCAGAATTTCGTGTTGAAAAAAAATGGTCTCCACAGGCTTGCCGAAGCCTTGCAAATTACAGAAACTTTAAAATGCTACCAAGGAACCGTATTCTTAGTTTGGTATTGAAATAATTCCCGGGAAATACTTGCATGCAACAACACCAACAACGGCAACAACTTTATTTCAGTATTCCCACGCCGAGTTAGTACATGATATTACGTACTACTCTATATAATTTTCAATGCGTTTCATTTATACGATATTCTA
Source organism: Porites lobata (assembly GCA_942486035.1). Lineage (NCBI taxonomy): Eukaryota > Metazoa > Cnidaria > Anthozoa > Scleractinia > Poritidae > Porites > Porites lobata. The sequence goes on from CALNXK010000029.1 coordinate 3,476,592, forward strand.
ACGAAAAGAGCGAACTAAAAACACAATTGAAATATCGGAGTTCATATTTTTTGTCTGGATACTTTTATTTGGCTCGTGGGAAAATTTTGTCCCATGTCAAGCTCACTTACGGTTGGCTGTTTGCCAAGTTGGATCTTGACCCTGTGACATGAAAACATAGAAACATTCAAAGATGTAAGTTTAGATAACAGAGCTTGGAAATCGAGCTTGAAATGTGCCTCAAAGAAAACAAGGACAATTTAAGAACGATAATCTGCAAAATGTTGGTTGCTAAACGCAACAAACCTGATTGAAATGAAAGTTAAATACTCACGTTTTCGCCACAACGCCAAAGAGACCAGTTTCACGTTGCCGACGGGACTACGACGGCAAGGTGGTGAGCACGAGCATGCGCAATATCCAACAAATGATGATGTCACGTCCGGTTGAAGTTGCCGTCGCCCCGAAAACGTCTCTATCTTAAGTTCCCTAATACAATCAGTCCAACGGCGAGTAAGCGACCGGACAAGCTGAAATTGTAAAATTCCGCTGAAGAAGACAGTAAAGTCGAAACCGGTCCGGAAAATGGCTTGTTTTGGGTGAGACGGCTGGATCGGTACCCAACCATAAGTATCATTCTTAATTTCCACTGCGAAACCGCAAGGGAGGTTCCGTTACAGGGGATGGGAAGCATTATATAATCGCCTGTCTAGATGGAGCTGTTAGACTTCAGCAAAAGAGAAAACCCAGTCACTTGGACTTCTGCGTTAACAATCGCGCGTTCTTGACACGAAGAAGGTAGCACGCGCAAGATTGGAGCCACCGCACCACCAATAACATCAGAGACAAACAGTTTCAACTATATAATTCTCTAGTGGCTAGCAATTTGGCAGAAATACACAAGCAGCACAAGAAAGTCTCAAAATGTCGGGTTAGAAAGACCCACAGTTTATCGCGTTAGAGACAGGACACGCCAAACAACTGTACCCGAAAAGAAGCACCACTCGTTTAAGCAATTAATTGAGGCCACACCGACGTCATATACGTAAATAGAATAGAATTATGCCCAGGATTAAAGCCACCACCGCTAATAAAATCAGAAACAAAAAATTCTCTAGTGGCGCGCAAGCAAGCTTGTAGAAAGACACAAGCAGCACAAGCAAGCCTCAAAATGTGGGGTTGGAAAGACAATAAGATTTATAGTTTTCTGCGTTAAACACAAAAACGCCAAACAATTGCTCTCGAAAAAGATATTCATTAAACAATTAATTGATGACATACCCACGTCATATACGTAAAAGAATTTTGCGCAAGAGTAAAGACATCACCGCCAAAATAATCAGAGAAGAACAGTTCTCTAGTAGCAAATTAACTAAAAACTTCAAAAGAAGCACAAGCTAGCCTCAAATTGTAAGGACAGAGAGACATTTAGATTTAAAGTTTTCCACGTTAACACAAAAAACGCCAAAGAATTGTGCGCGAAAATAAGTACAACTCATTAATCAATCTATTGATTCCATACCCACGTTACACACGTAATTGTCAATTTATGGTATATAAAGTCGGAGTTGTGACACATAGTTAATGCAATAAGTCCAACGGCGCGTAAGCGACCGTACAAGCTGAAACTGTAAAATTCCGCTGAAGAAGACAGTAAAGTCGAAACCGGTCCGAAAAATGGCTTGTTTTGGTTGAGACGGCTGGATCGGTACCCAACCATAAGAACCATCCTTAAATTCCACTGCGAAACCGCAAGGGAGGTTCCGTTACAGGAGATGAGAAGCATGCTGAACCTAGACCCCTTCTCCTGGCAAGAGAGTCCGTACAAATTATATATATTATTTCAACCTTTCGAAAGTAATTTATCCAGTGCGTTTACATTGCACGCTTCCTAGAGTCATGCACTGCGTGCACTAAGATAACGTCAAAGTATATTATGCACATAATTGTCCTGTCACCTACCATTGGTGCCACAAACGTAATGCAGGGTCAAGGAACAAGGATCATCATTCCATTTTCCATTACGAGGAATAATTTGTGTGCAATCCTCATTTCCTTTTGCGTTGTTAGGTTCGCCATCACCCCAGTAGGTATATGTCGCTCTTGATCCATCAACCCAAAACCAGCCTGATTTATTCTTGGGGTCTCTGCGCAAACCAATCCATACACGTTGTGATAAATTCAAAGCTGCAAGTGCTTGTTGATCGGCTTGTGATGTCACCATGGCGAGCTTAGACCCCATAGCTTCACAGGTAGATTTTGCGGCGGTCCAGTTCAATCTCTTTAACGAGACTTTGTAGCATGAACCTTGTAGATGAATCCAGTTATTGGGACAAAGCCCTACATTTTTGGAAAGACAAAAGTACACTTGGTGATGAGTTAATTTATCTCATCACTTTGATTCTTTCTTGTTGAGTTAAACAGATCAGGACACAGCCGAAGAACACTCAAATTCATACCTTTTGTAAACAATCTGATCCCCAAAGGTATGTGCGTAAGATTTACTCGGAGATGATGAATTCCTCAGACGCGCACAAACAATTAAAGAAACTTAAATTAGATGGTAACCTCTTTTATCGAATAAATATAGGCCAAATTGTGCGAAGAAAGCCACCATATATTCATCAAGGAATAAAAAAAATGATATATGTTATAGTGATTGCTACGTTTGTATATAAGCTATATGTGCAAAAATACTGAAAATAGTGTCTTGTAAACACAAAGAGTTCGTCCAAGGTTCAACCCCTTGGTTAAACTATCAAGTTTGAACCGCGCTACGTGATGATCAATACATTCACATTTTTTTGGTGATGCGATATAAGGTATGTCCTCTTCTTGGGAGTATTTTACTAGTGAAGAGCTCTCTAGAGTTTACTTTAATTTTCCAAAGGGTATCTCCAACTCTTTCATACAGTAGCCATCCCCCCGGGACAAAAACCCACTTACCCCAAGGAATATCAGTGTATCCTCCGAACACGTACTCGTCTTTTTTGATGATTGTAATCGTATGGTTTTTCCCATCACATCTGCTGTGGAAGGTACTGGCAGCCCAGCCATGAGTGGACGCCTGCCAACACAGCGCCCAGTCGCTGTCATTCCCAATCGCAGGGGAAAGAAACTGTGTGACCACATTCGAGATAACATCTGGGTGAAAGAGAAAATAGCGATTGGTTCCACTTGTTTAGATCTGTTGCAGACATCATCCAGCTATTCGTGCGCGAAACATGTAGCAACGAAGAGCCGCAATTTTTCTGGGATAAAAGTACGCGAGAGTATGCACAGGCCACAGAGGTGGGCCGTCCGTCAAGCTAACTAAAAAGGAGGACGAGGAACATAATTTTGCCGGAATCAGCCTTGCTTAGATTTAGATGACTATAAACCAGAATAATGAACGCATTTGACTCTGCCAATGCAGGAACATATTACAAAACGGAGGACAGACACTCTCAGATCAGCATTTGGTTTAGCCTGCGGATACAGCCGTAACCCTTTGCTCCTCAGTAGTAGGGACCTTTTGCGGGAGAAACGTCTCCGATTCGGCTAGGCTGCGTAGCAAGCGTTTCCGCTTTCGAAAGTCGAAAGTCGAAGCCAGAACAAAGAAAATGGAAGTAGGTAGAGGGGGAAAGGAAAGAGGTTTCCTTTCCTTCCTCTCCCCCTTCCCCTCCCCTTATTTTTTTTCTATTCAATTTATTCAATATTCTTGGTGTTCGTATAGACGATAAGTTGTCCTTTAAAGACCACCTATCAACTGTTTTAAGGAAGGTTTATGCCAAGGTTGGAGCTCTGAGACGACTTAGAAAGCTGGTGCCTGCTAACATCTCACTTATGCTGTACAACTTATATACTTCCACACCTTGAATATTGTAGTCCATTACTATTAGGGATTAACAAAACTTTGAACAAGAAACTTGAATCTGCAAACTATTATGCTTTAAAAGCCCTCTTAAATTTCGGAAACAGCTTCAATTATGATGTCATATTGTCTGCTGTAAACATGCAATCACTCGAACATAGAAGATACTATCAATCTCTTGTCCTCCTTTTTAAATGTATAATATATAGATTTAGCCAGGGCTAAAAGCTAGGCTCCCATTAATAAATTTATAATTTAAATCAAACACTAAACTTGTATTCCACAATTCAATTAACTTTAGAGCACATTCGTGTGACTTTTCAGGGAAAGGCTAAGTGATTTTACAAAAAATGATTTGCAAACAGCCCAAGAGTGAACCAAATCTCACATCGAGTTGATAGCCTCATAAGTACACCCAAAAACTGGCAATCATCTTCGATCACATTTATATTAAGAGCCATAATGGCTCTTGATCACCGTTAATTAGGCCTGGAAAAAAAATTCCGGCCGAATTTTTTGCGTTCGACAAGTTTACTTTACAAAATCTTGCCAACAAATCTGGGTGCGTGTAAACCAAGCTTTTTTGTCACTTATACATCACATCTGAGGTGAAACAGTACTATGAGGGACTGTTTTTATCATACAGACCTCGGACAACAGAATGCAGTATTTCAGATTATTATATACATACTGAGAAATACTCACCAAAAAGCTATGTCGTAAATTTTCGTACGCAAATTAGTTCTAGCCAATCAGAGGAGCGAACGATGGTTTTCACACGTGAAAAAAATGATACGTCCAATCAGAATCGCGAACGATGTTTTTTCACGTGTGAGAAAAATGATACGTCCAATCAGAAGCCACAGAGGTGTGTGAGTTTCGCGCCAAAATTCCCGCCTTTTATTGCAGCTTGCAGCGCCGCTTCGCACACATTCAACGAGAAAAGTTTTTTTAGTACTCAAAGAGTATTTCTCGCTAGAAAAGTGAAAAAGATTTCGGAAATGGAGTAGAATAGTTTCGTTTGTTTCACTGTCGATAAAGAAAACGGTAGAGAGCCGGGGAAACAACAGCGGAAAGGGATAAACAGAACGAGACGTAAGCTTTTGTTGTGCTTTTTGTCGGACCTACTTTGCCTTTCATTTAAGCTTAAACTTATATTGAAACCGGTCATTTTACTTAAATTCACTCATTTTCAATTGTACATTGAGAACAAACAGTTAAGATTAATTATAGTTCTTGGATTACCTCATATCCTCACCGTCATTTATGTTTTTAACAAACGTTTTTACTAAAATGCTGATACTTCGTTTTCGTTGTCATTTTGCGGTAAGTGTGTAGCGGCAAATTTTAGCACTTTTGAAAGATGTAAAATAAAAAGGCCCCCAAAATGATGAATGTCTCAGTATGTATATAATAAACACAATACCACATGGAAAGTGCTTTGTACGGTATTTACGCACTCGTTGTTTTTGTATCAGAAATCTTACTCGTTAGCTGCGCTCACTCGTTCGATTTCTGATACGTCAATAACTCGTGCGTAAATACCGTACGCCAGCACTTTCCATGAAGTATTCTCTATATATTGCGATACAAATTACCATCATTCAATACGGTCATGCTGAAACGCAGACCATGCAGACTGCAGACTGCAGACTGCAGACCCTGCAGACTGTGCAGACTGAGTGTTATTTTTTTTTCTTGTACCTTAATTTTCTAGTAAAATTTTTACTATAGTTTCCCGAAGGAGCGAGCACGAAGGAGGAAGGTAAGCTGTTTCTTTCTGTAACTGTATTATATTGCCACGATTATTTAAATTTTTTTAGAAGAAGAAGCTTTTTCAGGTTAAGTGACTTAAGGTGGCTCGATATAGTTTTTCAAGGTCAATACCTCCCAAGTTTGAGCGTAAACTACGTCGCCATAAACAAAGATTTGGAAAAATTGACACCACAGTTGTATTAGATAAAGATGAAAATTTGTTATGATCAGGGTTGCAATGACATCGGAGTTGTCATAGCAACGAGATGACGCCATTACCTATTTTACTTGCAGCATGATTTCTCAGCACTGGGAACTGTTCTTCCAAAATCGTTTACTGGAACTTTTTCCTACAACAGCCGCCTCGATGTTCGTGAAGTTTAAGCGAAATATGTAAGAGCGTTATCGAGATATTTTGGGAACAAGTTTTTATGGTTAGAAATACGGTAAAAAATGGACAGTCTTGATGTTCGACCGTTATCTGTACTAAACGAAGCGCTTTTGGCATGCAATTTCACCTCATAGTAGTTTCAATCTTTCTAAAAACGTGTGTGAAAGATCATTGAGATACCTCCAGCCGATTGCTAGAAAGAAGGATTTGATTAGTATGTATCAAGGCGCTCTTGTTAGCGGTAATGTAGACATTTCGGTCTACTTTAACAAATTAGCGAATAATTTTTAAATCGCTCGATAAATTTTTTAGAAAATTTAAGAATCTTGAGATTAACCGTCCTTTTATATGACCTCTTAGTTTCAAGATTATTGATATATTGTAAGGCAGTAAAATAAGGGCTTGAATTCGCTAATATTTTGTCAGAAATTTTGTGTTTACAAGTGAGAGCCTCTCATTATTCAGGGTTATTGTCTCCAAGTTTCATATTTTCGTGCACAACAATACCTAGTATTTTTGCATATGTCAAATGCATTGTTAGTTACTGCTGTTCACGTGAAAATGAAACTTTGAGACAATACCGCCGAATAATAGGAGGCTCTCACTTGTAAACACAAAATTTCTGACAAAATGTTAGCGAATTCAAGCCCTTATTTTACTACCTTACAATATATCAATAACCTTGAAACTAAGAGGTCATATAAAAGGACGGTTTATCTCAAGACTCTTGAATCTTAAAAAAAAATGATCGAGCGGTTTAAAAATTATTCCCTAATTTGTTAAAGTAGATCGAAATGTTTACATTACCGCTAACAAGAGCGCCTTGATACATACTAATCAAATCCTTCTTTCTAGCAATCGGCTGGAGGTATCTCAATGATCTTTCACACACGTTTTTGAAAAGATTGAAACTACTATGAGGTGAAATTGCATGTCAAAAGTGCTTCGTTTAGTACAGATAACAGTCGAACATCAAGACTGTCCATTTTTTACCGTATTTCTAACCATAAAAACTTGTTCCCAAAATATCTCGATAACGCTCTTACAGATTTCGCTTAAACTTCACGAACATCGAGGCGGCTGTTGTAGGAAAAAGTTCCAGTAAACGATTTTGGAAGAACAGTTCCCAGTGCCGAGAAATCATGCTGCAAGCAAAATAGGTAATGGCGTCATTTCGTTGCTATGACAACTCCGATGTCATTGCAACCCTGATCATAACAAATTTTCATCTTTATCTAATACAACTGTGGTGTCAATTTTTCCAAATCTTTGTTTATGGCGACGTAGTTTACGCTCAAACTTGGGAGGTATTGACCCTGAAAAACTGTATCGAGCCACCTTAAAATAAAACCCTTTTCGGCTTCCTACAACGGTTACGAGAGAGACATTTCCTCAATTTCCTTGATTGTTAGATGATCGTCTTTGATTTCATTCTGTAATTCAAACCGGTGACTTACCGTCATTTCTTCAAATCTTACAGATACCGATGTCATCGTTGTTAGCTCGTAAGATTCGGGTAAGACTTTTGTTTATGTATTTTTTTTATTCGATTCTCAAGAGTGTCCTTCTGGGCGGGTTTTCACTCGGGGATCGACAATTGTATTTGCTCCATGCATTTGCGCCAATAAGTGGTTAAGTGGTTTGAAACCGACAATCTTGTTCGAGTATCATGGTTCTTGTTTATGCAGCTCTAAAACTAAATAGTTCATTAGTAACAAATGTATTATTTGTACAACTCGAAGATGTGGAGGGGGTTTTAATGCGCATTGAACTGGATCCCCCGCCGTGTATTTTAGGTATATTTTGTCTTAATTTTCATTGAATATTATCTGTAAGAAGTTTCAAGTCGCTGCCCTTCTTCTCTTAATTCTGACGCTTACGGAACCACCAAACACGTGGAAATCAGAATATTTATTTTTAGGTAGATATACCGTTGATTTATTTACACATTTTAAAGCAAGGCCCATCTCTCAAACGTCTCGGTTTGATATCCCGAGCTGAAAACGATGACATCGGTATCTGTAAGATTAGAGGAAATGACGGCAAGTCACTGTGTGGGATACTTCGACGAGAAGATCACACTTGGCACAAATTACTAGTCCACGCGTCGTTCGTAAATCCCGTTTAATCCACCGTTTCCTTTCGCCGCTCCTTCACGAGCAAATACAAATTCATCGACGATACTCGATACTTGAAAAAACTTGTTCGTGCAACCGCATCAAACTGAACTATCAAGCTACAAAGAAGAAAATAGAATCCATGCGAAAACATCGACGCTGAGGCTCTAAATTTTGTGACCGACTGCATCACAACTATGTCACGTGCTCGAAAACAAAGAAAATACATTAACATAATTAAAATTCGCGGGAAAAAGACACGACACACCTGTTTGAATTACAGAGTGAAACCAAAGACGATCATCACTAATCAACGAAATTGAGGAAATGTCTCTCTCGTAGCCGTTGTAGGAAGCCGAGAAGGGTTTTATTTTAAGTCACTTAACCTGAAAAAGCAAATAAATAATCGTGGCAATATAATACAGTTACAGAAAGAAACAGCTTACCTTCCTCCATCGTGCTCGCTCCTGCGTGATAGCGGCGCAGCTAAAAGCAAGCGAAACTTTTACATCTGCCGGTAATCATGAGCCCGTGATTTTCTCATTTCCTACCCATGACCCTGGCAGGTACACATCAGTGCAACATATGATGGTGATGCACAGTGTACATAATGAGAGGAAGCAGGAAACTATAGTAAAAATTTTACTAGAAAAATGAGGTACAAGTAAAAAATAACACTCAGTCTGCACAGTCTGCACGGTATGCAAAGTCTGCAGTCCTCAGTCTGCATGGTCTGCGTTTCAACATGAACGCATTCAATATTCAGGACGATCGAAGCACGCGTGCGCTTTAGTCGTAAACCGTTAAAAAAATTTTCAAAATCATCTATACGGGCAGCCGGTTCTGACTTTTGCAGTGCTAGCAGTGGCGAGTGTTTGAAGTTTGAATGAACATTGACACAGTTACGCTCCAACATAATAAAGAATTTATTATGTTTATTTTTTATTTTAAAACCGTTTAACGCGTGGCATTTTGAGTACTCCGGGAAGAGTTGTTCACTGAACGACTGAAAACAATCGGCACAGCGATTAAAATTACAAGAGACAGTACTAACAATCAATAAAAGAAATATAATTCGGTGAAACATACACAGAGACGACAATTTTCATTCAGGAAAACAAGTATTAAAGGGTCTCTAAAAATCCTGAGTCTTCGAGCTTTAAAGCTGAAGTTTATGTTTTAAGCCGGCTTCCCGGTGTTTGCTTTTTTCAAAGACGAACTCCAGGCAAAGAAATCGCTCAAACCTTTCTTTTACAGCAGGAATTATAACTAAATATTCCTTGAAACGTATTCTTTCTATTTGCGGTGAGAAAATGTCTAAAGGCTTTTTAAATATCTGTAAGCTTATAACAAACCTGATACTCGGTCAGATCATTGTCTCAAATCTTATAAACGTGCGTAAACAAAATAGCCGCATAAACTACGCTCGACTTCATTAAATTAGGAATTAAAAACAAACATCAAATACAATAATTACTTAGGCTTACCACTCGAGATGCAGCTCCTGAAAGGTGTCAAGTAAGGCCAGTATCGCTTCAGACTTTGCAACCCTCTTACGCATTAAGCAAGGTGAAAGCGAAAACGATGCCATGCGAAATCGGATTTCCGACTTTGCCTTAACCAAAAACCAAATAAACAAACTAGCCATGAATAACAGAAGACTCCTGATAGCAGCTGAATTTCATTTTGTACATCCAGTGGAAAAAGAAAGTTAAAAACATCACAAGTTGACACAAAACTCTGTCAGCTTCAGCTGTCAAAGTAAACAAGATTCAAGATGCTGCATAAATTTTCCGCATGAACTCACCTGTCAAATTTTGACCACGCTTTACGTCCAATTTATATGCTCTGATTGACCAACGCGTAAACATGGCGAGAAAAGTCAAAAGCAACTGTCTTCCCTGCCTGTAGCAGCTGGCTGAATTTTCGCGTCCGAGGTCAGTTTGAAATCAAAATTTTAATTGTGCGGCACATAAACACGACATATTTCATTTGAATTTAAAAAAAAAAAATAAACTTGAGCCTGCGATCATTTGAAAACCAGTATCTTGTCAGCGGATAACTTCTAAAAATACTTGACCTCGATGGGTCGACACCTGAGCCCACGATACAGTCAAGTGATACTGGTCAGCGGATACCTTGTTTTGACAGCTGTCAATTGATCACAACATTGATGTCCAATATGTGTATCAGTTTTCCTGTGCTCCGATCCCAAACTAGCTAAAAAGTATGAGACTGAACATTGATCGCGATCTAGTAAAATAATTAATTGGTCAGCGGACAGCTTTCAGATAAATCACGTCACCTCGAGTTGACACATGAGCCCGCGATACGGTCATGGGATACTAGTCAGTGGCTATCCTGTTTTGACAGCTGTCAATTGACCAAATTGTGAATGTCCAATGTAAAAGATGTGGACTTGGCAAGACACGCCTGAGACACCCCTCCCTTCCTTTTGATAGTCTCCCCTACCCCACCCGTACAATCCGTAGACGCGTACGTACGCTCGGTCAATCACGAGACAACCAAACGAAAAGAGGTTGACCATAATCTATGAGTATGGGGCTCTGTCCCACGCGCGCTTAACATAAACATAACATAACATAAAACTTTATTTATACTCGAATTTTAGAGTAGCTGACAAGCTAATATCATCGAGCTGACACTACATAAAAACTATATAGAAAAAATATATATATATACATTAAATGCAAGGAAAGAAAATATCATTTACAATTCACAATTTTAAGTTCAAGTATGTCAGGCAAAAAGAATCTACATGAAGGTAACATCCTGTATTTTAGTCTGCAAAAAAACTGGTACGAAAAAAGTCCGGCAGTGCATTCCACTGCTTAGCTGAAAAGTAAAAAAAGGAGTTAAGACCATAGGTAGTTGTTTTAGGTTTACTTAGTGAAAGAATGTAGTTGCCACGAAGATCATAGGAAGAGGACCGGAGTGAAAACATATTCTTCATATAAGTAGGAAAATGAGTGAAAAACAAACTCTTATATAACAGAATGAGGAAATTTTGAATGCGTTTGTTAAACAAAGAAGTAGAGCCGTGACTTTTGAGAGAAGAGTGCTGTATGGAGACGAGTAATCTCCAAGTATAAATCTAAGTATTCTTTTATTTAAAGCTTCAAGCTTATCCGCATCGCGCGCTCCACAAAAGTGCCAGACAGAGGAGCAATAATAAAAGTGAGGTAAAATATACGCTTTGTAAAGTTTGAATAAGATTTCCTTGCGTATGAGTTTTCTAAAGCGCAACATAACATTAAATTGATTATTGATCTTTTTGCATACATTTGATATGCGCGCGTGGGAGCCCCGCTAAAAGGAAATGGGCCTGACTATATTTCTGACTTATTCAAACCTCGCATATTGCGCTACAATTTAAGGAACAGCGATCACAATCTCACTCAACCACCCTACAATAATCGATATTATAATAATTCTTTCAGTTACAAGGCTTCGCATTTGTGGAATCAACTTCCTTCAATTCTTACATTAAGAGATCGACTGAGTTGATTGAATATCGTAAGCATTTAAGATCTTTTAATCTTACAATCTTGAGAGCCAGTTGTAAATATAATTTTTTTATAACTTAGGGTGTTACTATATCTGTTTTTTTTTCCCCTAAGGGTTTCAGACTTATTCTTACGGTTTTTAGTTTTTAATTTATTCAGTGGGATGCCGGAGGGTGTAGCTTTGAGCATTCACGGATATATTATTGTTATTTGTTTTCATACATTTATGATCTTTTTAAATTGCTTTTTTATTCAAATGTATTGCATCTTTATTAACTTAGTATTTTTATTGTCATGCGTTTTATACATGAGCCTCTGGCTCGGATGACCGGGGCAACCCCATCCCACGTATTGACGTAAATAAATTGATTGATTGATTGATTATTAATTTTTTTGTCCTCGGTCCAGGTTTCTCGCATTAACTCGACTCGGCTCAAAAAAATCTACACTAATGACGTGATTCAATGTTTACATAATCAATCTAGCTGGTAGTCACCGGGTTCCAGAAGACATTTTGTTCGAGTTCATGTCTGTCCGGCCTGGTTTATCATCGTAAATTTTTCCGTTTTTCTGCTTGCTAGCCTGCGAAAACATCCGTTTCTCCTCCCTCTTCGCCGCTGGGGACGTTTCGCGAGGAGGAACGTCTGCGACTCAGCAACAGAAATTCCATACTGATGACGTAAAATATGTCCAGAATCCGGTCAGAAACCCTGATTGGTCGACGGAGTAGTTACATTGTTTTAGCTATTGTTTACGAATGACAGACAAAAGACAAAAGGCCACAAAGGTCAAATGTAAACGCAATGAATCTCTAACAAAACAGTCAATATTTGTGGAATATAGTCTTCTCTACAACAAGCATTTGAGTTTTGCTGGAGCTCGTTCGCAGATGAACACAACACTTTACCAAAATCGATCAGTAGAAACCTAAAATTGAATAAATCTACATTTGGAACCCCACGACTACCAGATTTATTAAGTAAACATTGATAGTATGGAATTTCTGTCGCTGAGTCGCAGACGTTCATCCGCGCGAAACGTCCCCAGCGGCGAAGAGCGAGGAGAAACGGATGTTTTCGCAGGCTATCTGTTTGCGTGTGACAGCAAAAGTCAAGTGCCTTCTTGTAAACAAAGATGTATTCCACCAATAATGAATGTTTTTAGTGGATTCATCCCGTTTACATTTGATCTTTCTGTATTGTAAACTAGTAATCATAGATCATTAAGGGTGCTGCGAGATCACAGATGTCAGCGAAACAAACATCGCTTAGGGTACAAAATCTTTTGCCATTGTGCGAACTGTTCATCTTTATTCAGTTCCACAAAATTCAGCACAGATATATCAGACGTCGAAAGCACTACCTTGGAATACACGGGTACAATTCCGCAAACGTAATTATAACGCGTACTTTATCCCGGAATGTGTTTCGTGCCGTGCGAAAAAATAAATCGAAGCAAATGCACAAGTAAAGTCCTGAACAAAGCACAAACAGCTTGCAAAATTGTCACCTACAGATCCAGGTTGTTCAAAGCTGCAATCTTGGACAAAAAGGGATGACAATTTTGCACTCTCTTACCCACAGGACGCCTATCCCGCCACGGCCCCTCTTCTTGCGCCACCCTGGTCTCAGTTGTTTAGTCGGGGTCAGAAATGATCCAGCCGGGCTTCAACATGTTTTTTTTTTGGGGGGGTAGTTGTCGGTGCTTTCAAGAGCTTTATCCTGAAACTAGACACGGTAACGTCCATTTGTCCGAACATTTTTGCCCAAGATTGTGAGTTGAGGTAACCCTACAATGAGGTGATTGAATGTTTCTAAACTAAACTGAAGAATATGGAAAATTACCCGAGAAAATGCTTCCGTGCAAAAGAAAAAGAAATCCAAGTGAAAACTTATCAACACCGGGTTCAAGCAATAATAGCGATCTTCAAAAAACAGAGCCCTAGTGTTTGTTTGCGTCTTTGTACGATTTTTCAGCTCAATCTGACCGGTATAACATCTCTTTGCCCTGATGAGAAAAAGCAATCGGACCTTGCTTGTTATACAAATAAAACGAAACGATAAAACGATAAAAGTTTAAGTCAATACTTTTTCAGTGTCTAAGGCACAAGAAAGATACACTGAAGAACAACGATGCTCTACCGGTAGCTCGAGATATGCTTCTGTGGTTGCTTGCACAACAGGTGTTGATTGACTGAGTTTAGATTCGTTGTATTTTTGTATTTTATCATGCGCTTCAAAATCGGCCTTATACAGCTTGACTGCTGGACATGTTTTGTTGTAACCGACCGGCTTGTCGTTGACTGAAATGTCTGAGAAGTATAGACTGTTGTTTTATCTAAAAAAAAAGTAATAAAAGTTGAAAATATTACACTTTCTCGATCCTTTGTTGTTGTTTTGCTGCTCGAAAAGAAAACCGCCGGCAAAAATTAGTTCCATCCCAGCGGAAATTTCAGTCAGTTGGAGCCACAAAAATTTGTTCCCGCAAACCTCAAAAAATCGCCAATCCTCAAAATAAAAGTCCCTCAAAAATTTCTTGCTACACGGTATAGACGGTATAACATGTTGCGTATGGGCGAAAAATTCAATGCAATAAAAAGAATCTAACCAATTTCGCATCGGCTCCCAGCAAATCCTGGAGGGCAACTGCAGTTGAAGCCATCAATTAGGTCGATGCAAGTTCCGTTGTTCAAACAAGTGATATTGACACAGTCATTTATATCTGTAGAAGAGAGTCAAAGGTTACATAAGACTTCAGCAAAAATTAAAATAGGACTGCAACATGTAGCAGTACTCAGGGCTTCCTCCACTAGCAAAGTTCTCTAATAATGTGCCTCCTGTGATTTAACTTTCAAGAGAGAGACAGTTTGGAGAAAACAAAAAGTTAACATAACTTGGTATTTGTTTCAGCCTAGTATCGCTTACTTGTTTCGCAGTTTCGTCCCGTGAATCCTTTCATGCAGGTACACTTATATCCATTTTTCTGGTACAAGGGAATGCATTTGCCAGTGTTCTTACAAGGCGAGCTGTCACATGGAGACTACACAAAGGGAAGCAAGCCAGATATACAGTATAAGTACTAAGTATAATTAAAATACATAACAATTAATCACCGGAGAGGAGGTGGCTAGTAGTAGTGGGTATTTATCGAGGGCGCGAAGCGGCGAGGTAAATATCCAGTACTAGCCACCGACGCTGAGGTAAATAATTGTTTTAGTATATACTAAAACAGTGAGATAATTGAGCACAAAAATGATGATTTTTAACTCATTTACTGTTGCCAACGATTACAATTTTGGCGTGCGACGCACCCAACGTCAATTTTCGGAAAATATATGTTCGGAAGACGATTTGAGATCTAGAATTTTCGGAACATTGTTGTAAATTTTCTTGCTTGCCTGCCTATCCTAGGATTTTCGAACATCTAAATAATTAAGTAATTATATAGTCATTGCCCATTTTAAACGGATTTTTACAATGAAAAGGTCACCTAGAATTTTCGGGAGCCTTTTTTCTGGCTGAAATTTTCGAAAAAGTAGGTTTTCATCCCTATAATTTTCGGATCACTAGACTTTCAGCTAGGAAATCCGAACAGATGGAAAATTTTTAGGGGATAAGAATACACCTATATCTACCGTTTAAATACTAAAATACGTTTCACAATGCTATGTTTAAGTGGTTTTGAACTATATTCTCGTTGGGTGCCTCTGATTTATCCGGTGAATAGCGCTATCCAACTTTTGTACAAAGGGGCCAAGACTGTTTCAAATCTTTAACAGTTAGACTTGTCTTTCTTTACTGATTTTATAATTTAGATGCTGACAGAACAAAAGAGACGCTGTTGTTGATGTCTTTGTTTTGATCTTTTTTTTAAATAGGGAAACCCACACTGATCGCGCAAAATTGTTCGATCGTGCCGAATCACTGCGACGTCGAGAAAAACAGAACCAAGTATCATTGGTATACTACTCCGTTGTAAGCAGTCCGTCATTAAAAAGGGAAAGTAAACTCTGATATTAAGTTTCCAAAAATATGCTCGAACACAAACAGTTCAAAAACATGGCATTCACAGAATCTAACTCGTCCTGTTGCCTCCCTACGTCCGTTGAGAACAAGCTGCTGGAAGAGCAACCGGTCGCGTTTAGCGTTGCCGTGAATCAAGATATATACAAGAAGGCCAAGCAGGAATCTAGCCGAATTCTATAACCGTGGTTCATACAACTTCAGACAAAAACATTTCAAGGACTTTTCAAGGATTTTTCAAGGACAAATTATAATTTTCAAAGACTAAGATTTATCAAATAAATCGGTATTCTTTAACCCACTTTCATCACCGTACAGTTGCTAAAACACGTCAAGGAGTTTTTTGTGATTTTTACCGCTTCTTCGGCCATTGTTGATCACATTATTTTATACGTCTACTTTCCGCAATAAGACTTTGCAAACTGACTAGGTATGACTTGCAATTGCATCTTAGGTTCTCAAATAGCATTTGAAATAAAGAAACAGAAATAAAATATTGTTCATACACAAAAATGTTGTTACGTTATTCGTGAGTTTCACAGGTTCTTACATCGAGGATGAGTCAAATATTTTAGGCAAAATAATATAATTTTACATGAAAATGGTATCTGGTGTAGATAAGGTTGTGAATATCAAGGACTTTCCAAGACCTAATAAAGAAATCCAACACTTAAATAATAATAATAACAACAATAATAATAACAATAATAATAATAATAATAATAATAATAATAATAATAATAATGAGATCAAGTAACGGGAATTTTGCGCAGCTCTAAAAAATGTAAAGCAGACTTTGATAAGTCCCTTAATTATTGTCTCCGATTTTTAGAAAATTTGATGCTTGGTTTTTCATAGTATAGCACTTCTACCGCTAGTAACATGTATTTCTTGTGACGCAATAACAAAAGCGGTTTTTTATGATAACGAAACACGATCGCGAACAGTTCATTATTTTATCTTTAAATGTGCGTTGCTATGGCAATATCCCATTAAATCAGGCAAACATTATAGGGGCAACGTGCTTCTCTTATGTGAAAAAGGAAGAAGAACTAGGTACAATTAAAATTGTTTCAACAAGGCAGTTAACTCGTTTAAATTCCTTTATTGCCTGGAACGTTTAATGGATACGAATTCCCTCGATTGAATGTTCCCATAGGTGAACAGGTTAGGTGTTTTGTGTTGCCATAGTAATGTCCAAACAGAACAAGAAAAGCACTAGAAAATGAGAAACTTTCGGTGCCTCAGTTAACTTTCAGTAAGGAAACGTTGGGATTGAATTTTCTTCGTTTCCCTTTTGCTTTGTTTCATGAATTCAAGAAGCAACGAATTTGACATTCATGTCGATGCTTAAATGACATGGATATAATTAAGGACGGCAAGTAATATATATTTTTATCTTTTGCACTCCCCGCTGGATTTGCTTAGTTGAGTTTTTAGTGAGGTTTTGAAAGTCAACGCTGTCTCATTTACCCAGAAATTTGCATTTCAAGACGTTGTCCTGATATAGTCGATCTATTTAACCGGCAGCAGATCAGCCTACACTAAGAGTTTTAAAACGTTTCTGTAACTTTTAAGGCAGGTCAAATATAGGCAAACAAATAAATGAGGAAACTTCATGGTAAAAAAATGTGCTTTGCGAACTAAACGCTTTTTGTCAGCAAATAAAACAGTCGAGACCTCTGCCTACAACTCCTCCCTCGTTAACGTTTAGGGCATTCGAAGATAAATATATCGATTTCATCAAGTATGTTTGGGTGTCAGCAGACGGTTCAATTAAGAGTCTAAAGGGTAAGGCTCACCCAAACTCATTAGTCAATGTCTTTGCATTAAAAGCACAATCTAATCCTTTGCTGCATTCAAGATTTTCCAATCGAAGAGATACATAACTTTCGAAACTAGGGAGAGTCGAAAGAAACTAAACACACAAAACAAACAAGAAGAAGCTTTCTATTTTCCCCGGAAGGAACATTTATGATTAATTAGAAGTTTGACTTACCGGAATATAAAAGTGATGAAACTCTTTGCTGGCGTTGAACTTGTCCGAGTTGTTAAACTTGTCCGAGGGCAGGAGTTCGCAAAGAAGTTTACCGTTGACATCAGGAAAGGCAGCCACGTTGTAGGAAAAACACGAAGGAATTTCTAGACAGGCGTAGCCACAATCGTTTTCGTCTTTAATAAGATTCCGCCCAATACTGGAGATATTCAGGTAGGAAAATTCACTTATCATGAAGTTGACATAGAAGAAGTTGCCCATCGATCCTTGACTGAAAGCTTGTTAAAAGAAGAGAGGGAAATATGAGATTTTCACGTTCTTTTTTTCATGTCACAATAAAAATCACCATTAAAGAAATAGAAAATGGATTTTATGTACCTTGAGAATCAGTTTGAAGGGTGGAAAAGATCCACAGAAAAAAGAAGTGATTTCTCCGCAGAATTACTGGGTTTTCCATCTTATGCAGATGTCATGAGCTTTTATGTAATTGAGTAATTCTGCCTGAACTGCATTCAAACAAACACCCACCTTTCCGAACTATGTCGCATAACCGTGTTTATGCTTAACTTTAAACAATATTCATCAGAGTGAATCAATAACCATCAATAAATAATTAACAACTCGTCTTGTTGTAAAGACATATTTATTTAGGGAATTTCATAAGTTTTAATGCTGAGACAGAGAAAGAGAAAGCAGTATTTTCACCCTAGCAAGTAGTTAAATCTAAAAATTACAAAAGCAAAAACAAAAAGTTTAGAAACTGCTTTCAAATATTTCGTCTTCAAGAGACCCAAGACTGAGGGGGAAAGAAATAGAGGGCGAGCGGATTATTATCCCCTTTTCAAGTAATTATTAACTCTAGAAACTAAAAAGTTTTAAAAAAAACTTCCTTCAAATATTTTATCTCCAAGACAGAGGGAGAACGAGCATATAGAGGGAGAGCAGTATGTTCACATTTGCAAGTGATTAATTCAAGAAACTAAAAAGCTTAATAACCGCTTTTAAATATCTCCCAGGAGAGTTGTTTTATTATTTGTCCAATTAACTTCAATTATAGTAATGAACCATTGTTGAAAATATTATGCTTCAACACAATTAGCCTTGACAGTTTTCAAGTTTCAAGACTTGTTAAATTCCCGTTGCTTTCTAGTTTATCAATATTTATCCATTAACGATCAAAAAAAAAAAAAAAGAAAAGAAAAAAAACAAACAAAATGATCTTTGTTTCAAAACTATATCCTGACATTGGGAAATTATCGGCGGGTTGAATTTTGCAGACGTATTTCCAACTTAATTGTTTTTAAAAAATTTCCATGGACCAGGTGAAATATCTCTGAGCGTGATCGGGGCTACCGAGAGCTCTTAAAATGGAGCTTGGTGATTGGTGCACTTAGAAATCGTTTTATCAACATAATATGGATAAAACGAGAACTTCCTCAATTAATTTTCTTGTATGAGTTACTGCAGGGCAGGTTACCAGTGAGACTAATTTTGTCCTTAATACTCCCACGCTGAGTTTGGTTGAAATTACCCTGCATAACTAGGAAATAAATAACCAAAAAATGGAGATTCTGAGCGGGCTTTACTTAAATTATTAATATGCTAATCACCCCTCAGAACAACTAAACAGGGAAATAGCAAAAACTATGTGCTTTCCTACCAAAGGATTTACTGCAAATCACACTGGAGTACTGGCTAACCCAAGGAAAGCACCTTAACTTTCCAAAAGAACATATTTAGCTCCTATATACTGAAGGTTACAAATTGTAAGTATCATGCTACGAGCAGATAATGGGCGGTAAAACTTCAACGAAACACAGACTAAGTGACGCGTTAATAATATCAATAATTCAACATTACAAAGCAAGCCGGCTATAGGTTTTAAATCGCGCAAGGTCTACACTAATCGACCAGCGTCAGATTCCACTTTTGCAACCGGAGCGTCCTTTTAGAGCAGATTTTTTTTTTCAATCAATCGTCCTACATTCATATTTGAGCAGCTTGTTCTAAAAGTGAACAGTATATCTATGACAATTTCTGAAATCAGAGATCCGTTGCCCAAATCGATCAGACGATTAATAAATTTTCGAATCTAAAAGAAGCTTTGCAAATCGAGCAGCCAACTCATGAAGCCTTGCGAGGGTGCACTCCATCGCTGACTTGCTGCTGATGATTTAGACTGCCTTTAGCCTGAGTATCAGGCGTTTCTGGGGGAAAAGGGGAAAGATGGAAGTGAAAAGGGGAGAGAGCTGAAGAATAGAAACGCCTGACACAGATGCTTTTACTGGAGCCTTCCTCCCCCACACAGCATGACTCGATACCATCCAATCAAAATCACTTCCGGTCATTGGGTTGTCAGCTTCACCTGTCAAAAAGCTCACCTAAAATAAATGTCGCCTTACGGTCTGGTCTGCTTTGTGGTGCTTTGCTACGATTTCGCTTTTTTTTAATTCTGAAACCTACACAGTTTTCGAATACTTGTAATGGAAAACCTACCGTTTTTGAGGATTTGTAACATGTTTTAGGAATTGCGCTAGTGTAAAGATCGCCAACGCTCTGTTTCTAAATAAACGAGTCCCCGGAAAATTGTAAATTGCTCTTGTTTACAGTGTTACAACATGCGCTCATTAATAAGCAGGTTCCTGAGAGTCTAGCAGCTAAAAAGCTGATGTACATCAGGCAAAGAATCGTCCAAGGTTTTGTTGGTTATCCCTCGTATTCTCGGGTGGTTGAAAGGAGCTGCAAGAATAACTAGGAAGGTGCGATGGTGAAACACCTATGCGAGAAAATTATCAAGAAGCAGCAAATTCCACCAATTCACAGAGAGCTCGTGAAAGCTGTTACAAGTTCAGTTAAGAAAGAAGTGATAGCCTATAGCAAAGGTCAATCCCGTTGGCGAAATATGATGGTGCCTGCTTGAGCTTAAGACATTTCAAAAGTGGAAAAAATTTTGGAGGAGGAAGCGACCGAATTCCAGTCAAGTACGCTATCGTAACCGCCACGGTCAAGCTAAAGCCTCGGTGCTGTCGGCTATTCTCAATAGATGGCTACCTCGCACTAATTTTATTTACAGTAACAATACCCTTTCAACGGCGGGATGTTGTAAATCATTCAGAGCTTAGATATCTGAAGCACTGATATCGTCTTCTTTCTCTTGGTCTTGTGAAACCAATACTCGGACATAGTTTCAGGAGAAGCTGGTATATGAGGCTTTTCCATACTCCGAGAACATCTTTTCTTTTAACTACTAAGCTTTGAAAACACAATTCTTGCTCAGTTATTTTCATTCCAGGAAAGAACTTGAAAGCGCCCTCTAGAGCCGGTTTGAATTCCTCTCTACGTCTCTGTCCATAAAAGTACCACATGAAATCAAAACATCGATGAAAATTTTCAATGGCTTCTCCTTGCCGATTCCTCTGCTCGTATTTTGTTGTTTTTGTTGTTGTATTTACTTGCGGTCGGGGACGTCAGGGAGTATTGTCTGTTATCCAATCACTGCCACATCCAGATTTTGGATGTGTCACACGATTTGCTGAATGGTTTTGTGTCAGGCCTTCCTTTCTCTTCTCCTCCTCCCCCTACCCCATCTAAAATCTCCTCTCCCCTAGCCCCTTAGGAAGGCCTGATACTCAGGCTAGACTGCCTTATTCAATATTTGAAATTTATCACTACTGCACTTGAAGTTTAAAATAACCAGTTGACTTACGGAATTTTAGATTTAAGGGAACAATAAAGATAAGCGAAAAAGTCGTGAGACCAGGCAGAGGACTGAAGCGAGTCGACGTTTCATCACACGGCAGCGAAAATTTGCTGGGAAGTAATGTTTTAATAAGCAAAAGTTTAGTTACACAGAAAGAAGTAAAAAATAACGCGGATAAGAACGAACGACGTTTCGGTGTCATCTCGACTCCATTTTCAAGTTCATAATGATTGCTAATTGTCCAATCGGACTCAATTCGAGCAAAACTTTTTGCGTGACTTTACATATTACATATATGCTAACCATCATTCTAAAATTTTTGGCAATATATCGGCAAACATTTTGAAATGCGAAGCGGAGAGGTGAATAGAACGATTTTCTTATGACCTTGAAAAATGGTTTCGGTAAGTGTTCGTTACTTGCTTTATCAGCCAATGTATGAAAAGATCAACACAAGCCTTCTTCATTTTCCCGCCAAAGAAAACCTTAATACGGAGAAGGCATTGTTCGATTGGCCAATCGTGTCGCAGTATGACGTCAAAGCGAAATATCGGTTGATTTCTAGAAAGTTCTCGTTCGCTTAACCAACCAAAAGCCACGTGCGTTTCTATCCGTTCGATAAACCAATCAAATTGCTCTATTTCGGTTCGTTTGTTGTTTCTGTTTTGTTGGGTCGTTTTCATTTCAAGGTCATACGAAAATCGCTCTATCGACCACTAGCCATCGACAATCCGTTTTCATCCTTGTCATGGGAAGCTGAAGAAACACACGTAAAAGTTGAGGTATATTAGTAGTAGAGTAATTTTAAACAAAACAGAACCATTATTTCAGGATTTTCTGTTATTCCAATGTGTCTTTAGAGTTTTTCAAATAATGAGAAAAAAAATCGTGACATAGCTTCATCAACTATAAGGACTCACGGCGGGATAAAATACCTCAACCTCGTCAGGTGAAAAGTAATCGGTTCCAGCCAGGATTGTAAAACGGTCTGTAACTCCATACGGAAGAGCGTAAGAGCTACCAAAGTTGGATAGTGCAGGAATTAGTATTCTGATTGGCATTATCAGCAACGTATATGTCATGCCCACCACCAAAAACAAAAGGAAACGTGACGTATCCCCGACAGCATTGCTGTTTTAGGTCAATTATGTGCTGCAGTCATTACTTTGTGCCTTTACCCATATACAAAATGCTCCTGTGCAGTTATGAAGAAGATATCAAGCAAATTTCACCAGCGAGCACTAACCATCATATTTTTGGGTGATTTTTGTAGCCACGACATTAAAACTTGAAAACGTTGGCCCAACTTCTCCAAGTTTCAGTCCATGTCTATCCTTGCCCTCCGCAATTGCACTGAACAGACCACCGGGAACAGTTTCAGTGCCTAAAGTTACTCTCAAATAACACAATGTGATTTCATGTACTAATTTTCCAATTCAATTAAGTGAAAAAAAAAAAAACATAGCAAATAACGTGACATAGTCCTCTTAATAAATAATTGGATGGCAAATTGTGCGTAACTTAAAATACCCTTGGCTATTAGGGAGATTAAGCTACGACGACGGCGACGGCAACGAGAACGGGACAATAACTTTGGACGTACATTACGCTTTTTGTATATTTCTTTAACGTAATTGTACGGCTGCGACGTGAAAGTGCCTAGATAATGAATCAAGATTTCACTGTTCAATAAAAAGCAATATTTGTCTGAGAAAAAGAATTCGTGCAGAGGGGTTCACCTGAAAAAAAAAATTCCTGCACAAGCAGTGAGCGAAAAAAAAAAAAAAAAAAAAATTCGTGCGAGCTGAAAATTCCCCCCCCCCCCCCCCCATCACTTTTCTAATGGTCCGTCCCTTAATTCTAAGACTACATTTTAAATCAGTAAAGAACGGTATTCGTTCTAAACGCGATTTAAATATGGTATTTGAAAAAGGTTTGAGTTACCCATCAGTACTCTTTTTCTGAAAAGATAGATGAAGTATGTGTTTGAAATGTAGTTTTAATGCCAAACTGAGTTTCAAATACTGGGAAAACCTTCTAAAATTTTATAAATAGCTTTAAAATAGATCTCAAATACTTTTTAAGCCTATGACTATTTTGGTTTTGTTCGTAAATTATAATAAAAATACCTTCAATTGAGTAAAAATAGTTTTTAAATCAGTGAAATACACTTTAATAACTGAATCTCAAACAGTTTCAATGAATTGCTGCGCCCTCGGTCTTTGCACCGCATGGTAAATTTCCAGTCTAGCTGCTTGATCGCGTAAGTTCAGGCTTGAGAGTCCGAGATCGCCACATCCTTTCGTATTCCAGAGCTCTTTTATGATTCTTCCCATAACAATCAAGCGATGGTTGTTCCATTTGCATCATAGCCACGGCCTCGCGTTTGCAGCTTAGAGGGTCGTCGTTCATTTGTTCTGTCCATTTACGTCTAGGTTTGGATTGCCTTCGGTCAGTCACTGCAGAAAACCTTTTTTAATATCTCTTCACATGATCTTCATAATGTATATAATAAGGTCTGAAACTTTCATTGAGATTGATTCACTGTAACATCTTAAAATTTCAAGACAAACTATCCTACGAACCTGTCAAAAATCTGCTTTACAACATTCACTGTCTTGACGTTCTGCTAATTTTTCCAAAACAATGCGCACTGTACATATCTGCATGACTTGTTACATTTTAGTTTGAATTTATCGCATCTTTTGAATGTAAAACATTGACAATGCTCACACTGAAATGTGCTAGTCATGGATATATGTATTGTCCGCAGTAATTTGGAAAGATTGAAATTTCAAGGTGTTGCAGTGAATCAATGTTAATGAAAGTTTCAGACATTATTATATACATTGCGAAGATTATGTGAAGAGATTTTAAAAAAATTCGTTCAAGTCGTTTCAGAGATATACCAAAAAGTGCTAAAAGTCCAAATTTTTAACGAAGTTGCACTTATACAGGTGGTGAGAAAATGGGTTAGGCTAGTTTTTAAGATATCAACAACGAAAATACACCAAAATTTCCTAGCTTCGAAATATGATATTAAGTAGCATTCTGACGCTACTTAAAGTGCTACTACGATCAAATTTGGGAATTTGTTTTTGATTACATATTTCGAAAATGTATGTAAAAGTGACTTACCGTGCCAAGTTTGGAGTCCAAATGTGATCTGGAAGTGTGTTTATTTGCACGACAATTTTCGTAAATGTCTTGCCGCCATTACTCGATTCAAAAAATGACCGGGAGTAGTATTTGAAGGAGTTGGGGCGAGATGTGACGTAGAAACATCAACGCGGCAAAAGAAGGCAAACAAACGTGGCTAATTTCGCATGCAGGACGAGATATTTTTGGAAGCTTTTGGAGGTTCTTTCTTCGCTTTTTTGACTTAAAGCGAAAGTATGCCTGGTAGACGTTGTGTTGTTCAGGACTGTGGAAACGTAAAGAACGATGAATTGGGGATTTCTATTCATAATTCTCCTGATTCGGGCAGCGTTAGATTAAAGTGGAAAAGGTTCGTGTCCATTCATCGGGAGGATTTCAACCCAGTGGGAGAATTTGCTGTGTGATCGGAGCATTTTACAAGGGATTGTTTTACGCTTGCTTTTCCGATGAAAGACATGAAAAGGAATTTGAAGAAGGGGACGTTTCCAACCATTTGGAAAAAATCCTCTCAAACACTATCAAAGCGGAGTCGACGATCGGTGAGTGAAATTACAATGTATTTGCGCTGTGCTTATCACCATTATATTTATTTCCCCATTTACCTGTGACATGATTTTTTCTGGCATCGTTGGTCAATATTCGTGTAATGAATGCTCTGACTATTTGGACCTCCCATACTGTTGCATGTGTTTTCATACTTTTCTGCTTTCTTCTCATAGTTATAGTAAAACGGGCATATGCGCTGAGTGGACGAGAAGTCAATTCCCCAATTCCCAGACCTTTCCACTCAAGCGTAAAATTTAGAAAAAGTGAAGCTACATAGAAATCCGGCTCTCTATTTTTTGAGAGATTATCTTGCTGTTACTTTGAGATTTGACAGTACTCCAAACTTCCCTCCAAGAACTCTTACAGCAAATTAAGAGTTACACGCGAGTCTTTTAAATCGACGAAAAATGGACTTAGTCTGATTTCTACATTTTAAGTTCAGTTACTGTTTGCGGTTTTTTTTTTCGTTTGTATTTTAATTCTATTTTCACTGTCTGCAAATGATGCATACATTTTAAGGCAAAGATGTGGTTAAACCTTGCTTCCATTTCTAGTTTTGAAAACATCGACATAAAGCTCAAATTTAAACTTGTTTTGAAGGGGAGATGTAAAAAATGGTAGTACCTATTTTCATTTTTAGCTACTAAATGAAATTCTGGCTGGTCAAACTACTAATGAGGATACAGAGGACGAAGACAATCCTGAAGAAGAGGTGATCTCTTTGAAAGGAAGTTCTGCACCTGAGGAGAGTGCTGACACTATATGGGGGCTCCCAGTCTCAACCCTCAGGAGTCTCCAGAAGTCGAGGGTGTTCTGAATACAAGTCAGGGTTCTTTGCTTGAGGTAAATCCTGAAAAGGAGGGCTGCATCCCTGAGACTGAGACGGGTGAGATAAGTGTTGATGCTGAGATGGCTTCAGAGGTCCTAGGTACTCCTGGTGATAAGACAGCTCTCGAGAGCCAAGGGATTTCAGGCACTGATGAGGTTACTGAGACCATGCAGATCCTGGAGGCTCAGGGAATGGAAAAAGTGCAGGATATGGATAAGTTATGTAGATTGATGAATCATTAACGATTCCTGAACTTGAACAGGTTTCTATGGTAGGCGCATAACTCTAATTAATGTTTATTTGCATCTTTCTATTATCATAACAATAGAAAACTACATGTGCAGTTATTTTACAACAATACTAAAACACAAAAAATTTTAAGGTTTTGTTATTACAGCCTGTATTAATGTTGAAAGTTTGTTTTTTGTAGGATACTCCAACTGGACATGCTGGGAATTGCACAACATGCAAAACCCTGAGGAGTGAGGTGACTCAGTTAAGGGGCAAAGTCACAAGACTGAAGAGTAAGTTAATCTCCAATCAAGATCAGTGGGTTGAAACCTTTAAGAGCATACAAGAGCCGAAGCAGTTGCTGATGGTGAATGCTGGTGAGTCAACAATAATTGATGTTGACGAGTCATATAGGCATAACTGCCTGTCTTTATATTTTTATTATATTTTATCAGTATTTGATTATTTAATAATAATTAAAATTTTAATGGTGATAGAATTTTTTAAATTCCATTTTTTAAGCTATTCAAACTGATCCATGGCCAGTAACAAATGAGACAGAGTTAGGGCCAGAGGACGAATCAGAAGATGAGCAGGAAATGCAGGACGACGCGTATGAGGAGTTTGAGTGTGATGAAGACCCTACATGGAGTCCTGAAGAAATCGAAGATGCATATAAAAAACTAAAGGAAGATGATGACTCGGTGAAGACTCATCAGAACCCAAGGTACAAAGATGCAAAATTTATTGCATTTTAACATCTTAGCTCTAAGTATCCTCTGGGAAGTGATTTAGGCCTAAAAATAACTGCCATTATGAGAGGATCTATTTAGAAACAAGAGTACATGAAATTTATTTTTTAATTTACTCAGATAAGAATTGCAAAAAAAAAAAAAAAGAAGAGGCATACGCAGCCCATAGACTGGAAGTCCCAGGACTAAAAATGTTTGGTTTGTCCACTCAACCACTTGTAATAAATTATGCATCGTTGGGGTGGGCTAGATAGCTTAAGGGCTCAAAGTTGTCATGTGTGCAATCAACAGAATTATTATAAAAAAGCATTTTTCAGGATGTATGTGAGAATAAAATCCTAACCCACAATTAGCCAGGTTTACAACAAGTTGAAAAACTGGCAACACCCTGAGAAAAACAATAAAAATGATAATCATTTTTTTATTGTTATTTTATTATTTCAGATGCTATGATTAAATGAGTATTTCCTTTCAATCATTTTTTACAGGTTGGATTTACAAGGAAAAAACATTCGAGAGGAACCGAAGGGAATTGTTTTCCTTTCCAAACTTCTTCTTTTGTTTCAGTTCTGCCACTTGTGCTTCTTTTCAAAACCCAAACTTTCTGTATCACAGACAGGTACCTTGTTAACCGTAGAAAGTTTCTGCAGAAACTGTAGCCAGACAAAAGTCTGGAAGAGTCAACCAGACCTGCTAGGAAAGTTTCCAGCAGGTAACCTGCTATTAAGTTTTGCAGTGCTCTGTGAGCCGGGTGAAAAGAAAGAAACAATACATTAAAACTGTAATTAAATTCAGGCTGAATTCGATTTAATTTTTATTTCTTGTGTACATGAAAATTGGAGCAACATAGGAATTCCCAGCCACTAAGCTTGAGTTTAACTGAACGCTAGAAGAACAGGGCTTCACACAGTGGGCAAGTGTGTCATTCAACAAAAAGCGAGTAAGTGGCTGAGAATTCTGAAGTTTGGCCCATAAAATTAAGTGCTTACGGACAAGTATTCAAGCAACTACTGTAGGTCCTTCTTGGCCCCAATGCCATACATGACACACTTCAAGAACAAACAGTGCATTTATTATTCATTGTCTTCATCTTCGAATCCACGATAATGGCCATTTTGACTCAGAAATTGTTTCCTAATTTTATTCTAGGCACAACAGGGCAAGGGTTATCGCCTGAAACTACCAATATAACTCCACAGCAGTCTTGTAAATTGGCGATAGGTCACAGACCTCAGGAATCTAGTTAGAGAAATGAGATCACTGTTAATTCAAGGAGGGATTGGATGGAGATAAATAAATACTCCTTTTAAAAATAAGCAGTTGGGGCAATAAAGCCATTTAGAAAATAAAAAATGTGATTCTATGAGATCAGTCCACGGCGATAAGCTTAGATGTATCAATTATTCAATGCTATGTAAGGTTCGATCGTTCCGATACAAAGTCAACAATACCCCAACTTACTCATCATCACTTTTGTTGCTTTGCCCACGAACAGTTGTGTACGACTTTCCAGCTCGCGTTTTTAGGCCCAGTGCAGCCACTTCTAATACGTGGCGGTTTAAGCAGACGCTTTCAAACCCTGGATGGAGGGTTATGCATACGGTCCGGTCTCCAATGGCTTCTTCCATGACCTCTTCGCAGCGATCGATCTCTTTGCAGCAAATGCACTCCTGCACTTTTGTAACAAGGCTGACAGAGCAGTTCGAACACGAACACCCGCAAAATAATGTGAAAAATTCGTCAAACACAAGAAAAATACGTCTGTATAAAATTATTAATTGTCTGACCTCTTCAATAAAACTATCGCATAAAATCAGGACTACAGCTAATCACATAGCAACGAAATTGTAAACTTAAACAAAACACACAGTCGCGTTCGTCACGCGCACGATTTAACGACGGGTATGTTGAAATTGGAAAATAAAAATATAAATCTACATTCCATGATAATACCATACCATTCATTCGCTGGCACCTCTCCCGAATATCTTCGTTGAAACTGTTGTTCCTCTTCTTCTTCGCGATGAACTCTTTCGTTGTAGTCCACGGCTTCTTCCTCGGTAGAAAGGGGTTCGCAACTGTCGTCGTACGGCGCAAATTCAGACAATTCCCCAATCACTTCGTCAACTGTAAAACTTTCTAGATCACTTTCAGATGTGCAGGAAGAGGAACCCGACGAAGATGACATCTTAAACGTCTTGTTAAAAGGCTCTAAACTCACAAACTTTTCCCAAATGCGAATCTTTTGGTTGATGTTTCTACGTCACAATGCATAAATCACGTGGTCAAACGCACGACCGCTTTGCGGAGATCTCGCGGGCTATTGCTTTGCGAACTTTGTAATGGCGGACGGAATTTACACACTTTTCAGTGGGAAATTTGCAGCCCCCGTACGCAAGTATCGTTCCAATTTTTCGCTATTTGTATAATTTTGAACATATACAAAATATTTATGTTAAAAAAACTCGGAAACAAAAAAAAAATTTTCGTCGTAGTAGCACTTTAAGAATAATTTGAGTCATTTATAACGTTTTTTTTAAATGATCTATCACGGCTATAAATTTAAGGTTTGAAATATATTTTCGTTTCAGTCGAATTCAAACGTACAGAATTTTTCTTTTCTTACGGACATTGCTTGCTAAAACACCAAACTTTAAGTTCCTAGTGTTGGATTTTCGGTAGATGGTCTAGATCTCACAAAATTCGGATTTTATCTTTTCAAAGTTTTTTGTTCATTATTGTCATAGTAATATCGATTTTACTTAAAACTACATTTTCACAAATTTCAATCCATAGCCAATTACTGGTGAAAATTTTATAGCGATCGCACAAGGAAAAAAACCCCTTTAAAGCGATTGAAAAATATCGGTATGGCCTCTGAAAAACTTTATCGAAACACCTTAAGGAACACAGGGGTTTCTACAAGGCATCAAAACCGCCGCCCGGTTAGCTCTGTGATGGGATAAGCGCCAGTCTGCTGAGCGAAGGGCCGTAGGTTTAAACCCCGGCCGGACCGACACTCAGGCTCTTTAAATAACTGAAGAGAACGCGCTGCCTTTGTAATAACATCTGCAAACGCGGGTTTGACTTCTTAGTCTTCTCGGATAAGGACGATAAACTTTAGGCCCCGTATCACAAGCCCTTGCACATATAATAAATTTGTGGGGCGTCAAAGAAGCCACACACTTTTTGAAAAGATTAGGGCACGTAGTGCCCGGTGTAGTGGTCTATCTCACTTTCACACTCATGTATGGGGGCATCATTACTAGTTCCCTCATTATTTGTAAAACTCCACCTTAAGCAGTCAGGCAAAGTCCCCCAACCAGTGTTGTAAATTATCCCAGATAGCGATATTTACATTACATTACAAAACGAACAACAAAAAAAGAAGCTGATGTAGAAAGTGCTCTTTATTACAACGTGCGTTTTTTATGGTAGAAGAGTTGTTGTTGTTTGTTTGTTTGTTTGTTTTTTATGCGCCCAGCTTGTAATATAGCCAAAGTTTAATGTATGGGTACTCTCATTTTTTCAGACAGCTCGTCTCTGACATATATGGAGTGTTTTTACATGATGTCGCTGGGCCTTGGTTCCAAAACAATGAACGACGGCCAAATTTGTTAACCAAGCCAAACCCTTGCCTAGTCCGCCCTAGGACTCAAGCTGCCTCATTATTGTGCGCGGCCGATGCGTTTTAATTAGATCAAGTGGCCCGAGCCTCGGATACGTCACCGAAATGCATTGACCGAGAAGGCATGGGAAGACGCCGTACAGGGACTAGGCAAGCCAAATCCCGTGAGAATTAAACTTATCTCAATCTTTGATTTCTATTTGCTCTTGTTTTCACAGTCTTGAAAGTTGAGGTGCAGTGGAATGGCTCTCGCGAGCATGCGCACGTGTTGAGTCCAAGAGCTTTCAATGACTTCATATGAATAATGTCATACAAGGAACATTCGTAACCTGACAGGTGAAAACTTTCACATAATTTAACCGATATCGATCTCTCCATGTCAGGTAATAAAATGTACCTTGAAGAGTGTAATCGCCACACAAATCCCATGTATTGAAATTTCAATCCGTCCCGTATACATATTTGATAAAGTAAAAAGTCTCACGTGTAGAAATTCAAAGGGCATTATAAGGTTATGGCGAATAAAGCATCAAAATTATAAGCTTCGAGGAGTCGACGTGCAAAGCCGTCCTTTGTTTTTGTGTTTTTCCTGTTGTTCCTTATTTTTTTCCCGAAAATTAGTGCTGGTATTCCTCTTTAGAAATTTTACCGGATGATAATTTCATCTTCTGAAATAGGATTGGTATGCCGAATACACTCTCTTATGAAATTAGTTTCTCAGTTATTGGTAGGTATACTGAATTTTGCATTTAGCCATTATCCATTTTATTGTTTAGATACAATACTACGTTTTTTCTTCGCGGATCGATGATCCTGCTTAACTTATTTCGTCATAAGACTTTACTCGATCTGTGATCCATATACATATTTTTCGGGACTAAGAAAAGTGGCTCCATGCTCTGCTATAAAAACAACTTAATATTGTACTTGGGCTTACAACAAACAAGTTAATAAATCTCAGCTTAATACAACGACGACTGATAATTGATAGGTTAAATTAAAGTTTCAGCTGCGCGACTGAGGGTTTTATTGTTAAGGTTAGAGCTCGTGTTACAGGACTTCAACAAAGGCTTGTTTACACTGTAACGGATACCGTTAATTTCATACCCGTATGAAAAGCTGGGTATAGCGTGAACGCATATCCAATATGTGACTCTCTACGTTTGAGATCGGGGAGGGGTAGCTTCACCCCGTTACAGAAAGCGCGCTAAAATCACCGTTTTTATGTGTGAACAGAAGCCCTATCCGGTATGTTTTTCGTGCCAGTGCAAAAGCTATCCAATATAGTGTGAATACAACCTTTAGGCCTTAAGGCGTTCTTGGCTCAATCAAACCTGGACTCTGCCGTGAGCTGTGATACAACCGAGAGGGGAGAGACGCGCTCACCCTTTCCCATACTTTGCGACAACAACTGGGCAAGACGGAACGCCTAGGACCTAGCCTGACTAAACTTTAGGTCACACTTTCACACCTGGAAATATAACCCTTAGTTACATTACCTGACTGCATTAATTTCGTACCCAGATCTCCCACGGCCAAGACAGATGTAAAATCTGGGTACGAGATTAGTCACCACAAGTCTTAATATTTCTAGGTTGGAGTCATTAATAACTGGCTGTAATCGTGCACTGATTTTGTATAACAGGTGACGCATGCGTAATAGGTAGCTCCCCAAGCTATAGCTAGCTCTTCTAGAAAGAACCTCATACCTTTGTAAGCTTTATGCAAATGCAACTAAAACTCACACCATGCAGAATTAGCAAAGCTCCTCTTTCTTTTTCAAAACTTATGAACTAAAATTTGCACAGGGTTAAATGCTTGATTACTACGATCAATAACAGCCTTTGCGTTGCAATGACTCCAGATTGACTCTGTCTCACAAGTTGATATGTGCAGTGTACGTATTTTTCTCCGTTTTAGCCTTCCGTCCACTTGAAAAAAGGCGTGGGTGTTGCGGACACCAAAATGCAGGTTTTCAGAAACGTTCTCCGAAGTAGACTGATTTTAGAAACACCAGCTTCTCGTTTACGAGTGGACGGACGAAAAAGTATTAAAGATACTATAAAAACCAATCTCGTTCCCAAAGGCCGTAATCCTTTTGGTCAGCAAAAGGATCGCAGCCTCTAGGAACCTTAAAGAGGTTGTATAAAAACATCATAAACACTGAACTACTAGCGTTACGTATGCTCTGTAAGGGATGCTATAGGGATGTTATCATGCATTGTATTTCCTTCGTTTTCTCGTTTTTCTGTAGAAGGCGAAAACGATTCAAATACCCTACCTGTTCACGGTTTTTAAATCCTTTTGTTTTGTTTTTTAGAAAAAAAAAAAAAAAAAAAGAGAGAGAGAGAGAGAGAGAGAGAGAAATCGAGAAAAAACTCTCCGTTTTAAAAAATATCTGAAAACGTGTGAACGAAGCGTAAATGACACGGTAAATGTAATCTGGAACACTGATCGGAGACCGGTCTGCGTCGCCTCGTCGACAGACCTGTGTTTCGGCCACAAAGATTCAAACAAACCTGGAAAGACTGCAGTCGCTAACAATTCACATATCTGCCTTTGATGTACGTCCTGGCCATGGGATGTCTGAAAACGTTAGACGCAGACAGAGTTCTGATCGTGTCGCAGACCGTCGCATAGCTAGGCTTTGATAGATTGTGCTGGCATAATTGTTTGCATAACTTTTGACATAATTTGTCATCACGAGCATAATTATCAACTATTTTTCGAAAAAAAGCACTGGTAGCCTAATTTGCACTTTTGGCTGGTTAACGTTTTGCAGCACAAAATTGTCATAGTGATCATGCAACCAAGAAAGTTACAGGCAAATTTAAGTAACAAAGTCAATCTCTCTCTGCTTATATCATCACATTCATGGGACCTTGGTCTAACAGGAGGTGACCCAGGTCTCTTTCCACGTGAATCAACGCATGTGCATAACAAGCACGGTTACCCAAGATGATTACCCAAGTTGTCAGACAATGAATGCACTCTTAAAGGTTTCTAGATGTAAACAGGGTAAATTTTTTTGCCATTTAAATTAGTCTTACATATAACTAATGAGATGTTTTTACCAACTTTTAACTAAATAGTAAAGGCATAATTTCTGCATTTTTTTCTTTGTTAAAATGAGCATAGTTTACAAAAACTAGCATCATTATTGGCATCATTTTAGAAATATGCCAGCACTGCTAATAGCATATATATTATGTTACTTTTTCGAGCATAATCTGTTAAAGCCTACCGTGGGACACCGTTTAGATTAAGGACCTAAAGATCCAATGACGGCAGCAGCGGCG
Organism: Porites lobata; assembly: GCA_942486035.1. Classification (NCBI taxonomy): domain Eukaryota; kingdom Metazoa; phylum Cnidaria; class Anthozoa; order Scleractinia; family Poritidae; genus Porites; species Porites lobata. The sequence goes on from CALNXK010000029.1 coordinate 3,510,376, forward strand.
AAAACGTCAAGAAATTAAAGCAATAGATTACTAATCACTCCGACTTTGCGCGTGCATCACGCCTTTTTGTACATTTCTACCGCCCGTCCGATTGCACGACTACGACGTACAATATCCCTAATCTATTTTACGTTTCTGGAAGACGCAAACAAGCAAAGATGAACTTTTCTTCCTCTTTCTTAACTTTGAAATGGTTGTTCAGTAGAGTTCTCCTACATTTGACAAAATTCACTGAATATCAAAAGAAAGGGGTGTAACAGTAAGCGGCGTTTTCGCCAACGCGACCGTCCTCGGATCTTAAGGCTCCGTACCTTATAACCACTCAAAATTTTGGGCCTTTTCGATGATCTGCTTTGCAATATATCTTAAAAAGATTTTTGGGGTGAATTTTTCATTGATTTCAAACGAGTTCTGCGCATGGAAATCAAGGGGTCAACAGAACTCAAGCGAGATAAAATACCTCAACCTCGTCAGGTGAAAAGTAACGGGTTCCAGCCAGGATTGTAGAACTGTTGGTAACTCCATTCGGAAGAGAGTAAGAGGTACCAAAATTAGTGTAGGAATTAGCATTCTGATTGGCATTATCAGCAATGTATATGTCATGCCCCCCACCAAATGTTGGACCACAACTTGAACCACGGTAAACCGAAAATGATGTATTCGTCACCATGCTCTCAAATGGTGCAAGCCCTTCTTTATCCAGGAGAGAGAACACAAACGACTTGGAAGAGGTACTGTAACCAGACGCTATAAATAACAGTAATAAAAAGGAAGAAAAACAAGGATTAACAACCGGCTGCAATTGAAAAAGAGGTGAGTTATTGATCTGCTTCCACCGATTGAATATTTCAATCTGAAAAACTCCTAGGGGGGTCGATGATTAAATACAGATTGTGTGTACGTAAATAGGCAATAAACCCCTCAATCTTCTCATCGAAGAAATGAGAGTACCAGGGGCGCCCCCGGAAAGTACGAAACTAGCGGGGACAATTTCACGGAAACTTTGTAGGGATATTCATATATCTATGCCTTAATTGTACGGTCCATAACTTGCCTTTTTCTTCTTTCTTTCTCATTTTGTTCTCTTCAGAGAACAAAATGGTAGATGCAGCCCGCTTCTTGGCCATAAATTGGTTTTCCTCTCCCTTGCTAAATTTGGAGATTGCAAAAATTTTTTAGCCATTTTTTTTTGTATTGCGAGCCGCTGATGCGTTTCGGATCAGGCGGTCTGCGCGAGTTTTTGGGTCTCGGACACGTCACCAAAATGCATTAACCGAGAAGGCCTGGGAAGACGCCGTGCAGGGACTATATAGGCAAGCCAATCCCGTGAGAGTTAATCTCATCTCAATCTTTCTATTTGCTCTTGTTTCAGCAGACCTCTTGGCCATAAATTGGCTTTCCTCTCCCTTGCTAACTTTGGAGATGGCAAAAATTTGCTAGCCATTTCTTTTTTATTTTCGCAATTTTAGCCAAAAAAATGATTCATAAGAAAATTTTGTGACACATTTCCTTGTAAATATCGAAAAAATAGCAAGAATAACAAATTTAACAAAATTATAGACTCAGAAAGAGGAAACGCAACCACTAGGAGTAAGGGCCCCGAGAAGTCAGCAAATTTCGCAAAAATCGCTAAAGCAACAAGAAATGTCCTTGTTATCTAAAAAGACTGGGTAACAATTATTGGAAGAAAGGTAAGAATATCAAATTTAACAAAATTCTAGACTTAGAAAGACAAAACACAAAGAAGAGCCTCAAGAAGTCTACAAATTTCGCAAAAATCGCAAAAGTAACAAGAAGTTTCCTTGTTATCTGAAACGAATGGGTAATAAATATCGCAAGAATAGCAACAATAATAAATTTAACAAAATTCTAAAGAAAAGGCCAAGAAGGTTTTATGCATTACATGGTGATAAATGATTGGCGCTTAGCTCTTGGTTTACAATCGTCTTGGCAGTTGCCGGAAAAATCCCTCGTACTTTTGATACGCTTAGCAAGCAAGATTCTGGAAAGAGCGGTACACTTGCAGTTGTATCAGTACTTGATTACCAATAATTTATTGTCCAACAAGCAGTTTGGTTTCCGGAAGGGTTTCTCAACTACAACAGCTTTGACCTCATTTGCTGATGAAGTGCTCTTAAACATGGAACAAGGAAAGCTTTGCGGGGCCGTGTTCATCGATCTAACCAAGGCATTTGACACGGTAGACCATCAAATAATGTTATGCAAGCTATCCGAGATCGGCCTTTCTGAAACAGCTCTTCATTGGTTCCGTTCTTACTTAACTGGTAGACAACAGCGCACATCATGTGGAAATGAGTTATCTGAGGAACTTCCAGTCACGCATGGGGTGCCACAGGGTAGCATTCTAGGGCCTCTGTTGTTTGTGATTTACATAAATAACTTGCCAAATGTGCTTAACTCCTGCTACGCGTCACTTTATGCAGACGACACTGTAATTTATTGCTATGGTACATCCTCAAAGGAGTTGAGTGATAAGTTAAATAACGATCTACTGGGTGTGGCGAAATGGCTTCATGATCACAAACTGACTTTAAATTTGGACAAAACTAAATGCATGCTTATCGGTAGTAATAGGAAGCGCGAAAGCAAAGTAGATTTGATTGTTTCAATTTTAGATCATAGTATAAGTAATGTTCGCAGCTTTAAATACCTCGGTATACATATATCTTCGGATTTCACATGGACTGATCACATTGAACACCTAACTGGGAAAATCAATCAGAGGCTTGGGCTTCTCAAGCGTATAAAGCATTTATTGCCTTTCAGGGCGCATCTACTTTTCTATAAAAGTCTTGTTATGCCCCTTTTTGAATATGCTGATCTAGTATGGGGCGATAAACATAATATTACCCTCATGTCTAGTTTGCAAGTTTTGCAAAATAAGGCCGCTAAAGTTATTTTAAATAGACCATTGTACTCATCCTCCACTGAGGCATTAGCCGTTCTCAAGTGGCTGCCTCTAGAGAAAAGGCGATTTCAAAGAAGGTGTGTACACGTATACAAATGCATCAATGGCCTAATTAATCACGATATGGACTTGATTAGACAAGACGTACTTCATAGGCATAATACACGTAACAAAGGCAATTTTAGATTACCACGTGTCAAAAGAAATTGGGGGAAGCAAAGAACACAATATCATGCCGTTTCTGATTTTAACTCCCTCAGTCAGACGATCAAAGACTCGAGGAATGTAAATAGTTTTAAACGTAATGTTTTTAAGTTTTTAATATAGCTACTTACGTTTAATTTTTACTTATACTTATTTTTAATTTTTTATGCATTTTTTGTATCTTTTTAATCCCTTTGCAATTTTATAGTTTTTTTTTGTTTTTATAATATATATCTAGTTTTGAGGTCCTTTTTGAAAACCATATCTTTTATGAAAAAGTTTCCTCAATGAAGATGATGATTATTATTATTAGCAAATTTGCAGCTTGACGAAACCCTTCTATTCCCTTTAATGTCTTATGTCGTGCGCCTTAACTTTTGTCTGTTTTGCTAAATTTGTTTTTCTTTGTTTTTCTTTGTTTTTTTTTTCCGGTTCTTTTTCAGCCGCTTAGGTTGTTCATTTAATTTGAGGATAATTTCCACTTTCATTTGTAATTTTGATAACGTCAACCTTTTAGGCACTGCCAGTTTTAGAAAATCGTCCTTTTTCTTTGCTATAATTGCTAAATTTGCGGAATTTGCCTTTGTCATTTGCCTTAACGATTTCCTTACCATATTTGCGATTTTCATGGTTAAAACCCGTTTGGCCAGTTGCGCATAGATCCTTGCTGCTTTACTGTATTTCCTAAATTTGCAGCTTCTGGACCCGGGAATACTAAAAAAAAATTATACTCTTTATACCATTCCTTGACAGAAAAGGGATCGTATACCTTCCATTGACAAATAGTACCCCTGCACCTCTTTCAGGGGCACCCAACGACAATTTTCGGAAAAATATCTGTTCGGAAGACGATTTGAGATCTAGAATTTTCGGAACATCATGGTATAATTGCCTATTTTTAACGGATTTTTACCTTAAAAAGGTCACCTAGAATTTTCGGGAGCCTTTTTCCTGGCTGAAATTTTCGGAAAGGTAAGTTTTGATCCCTATAATGTTCGGATCACTAGACTATCAGCTAGGAAATCCGAACAGATGAAAAATTTTTAGGGGATAAAAATATGCCTATATCTACCGTTTAAATACTAAAATACGTTTAACAATTCTATGTTTAAGTGGTTTTGAACTATGTTCTCGTTGGGTGCCCCTGCTCTTTTTAAGCTACTGTAAATGGACCGTCTTTTAAATATGAATAAATCTCTCAACCAGAACGGTTCTTGTCTTTTCATAGTCTTTTAACCTTTTTAGGTCCTTTCAAGACCGCAATGACAGATTTTCCTTCCCTTCCATATACTTCAACTAGTGAAACCTCTACTCTTGCATATACCTAAACCCTGAAAAGGTACTTCTTTAGGGAGTAGCCTTCATGCATAGGCCATTATAGGTAGGGTTTAGGAGTCAAGGAGGCTCTTGCCTTGCTATTTTTTTCCGTCGTTTTATAGACAAAATTTTTTGTTTCTTGTTATAGCATTCTGCAAGTAGATACTTGTTGCTAAAACTGTGCTAGGACATATTTCAGTTTACCGATTTTCTATTTTTTTTTTTTTTTTTGGCACGGCTTTAAATCATGAAAATAAAAGGAAGAATCCATAAAGGTGTGCAAAGACCATATGGCTAAATTAGAAATAGCCGCCATATTTCTTCTTATCTAAAAGAAAAAAAAATTACTCAAGACGTTTAAGGCCTGGGTCAAAGTTGTGTTTGGAGCATATGAATGATTGGCAATATCTCTCGCTAGGAGATCTAGAAAAAAATGAATTTTTGGCCAAAAGTAAATCTTGAGGTTTTCTTGTGCCTTAAAGTTTAATCATGGCCACGTGACATGTCAGGTGACCAAAAACTGAATGGTGGCGAATTTACTTTGTTTGGACAAACAAATTGGTATTTCTGAAAGAAGATAAACATACCTAACTTTTTACGTTTGGAATGAATGCACGCAAAGTTAAGAATTAAAGTTTTAAATAATTCAAGATCCAATTAGGGCATTTTAAATGATGTTCTCCCTTATAATTTTTTTTATTGAAGTGCAATGGATGGTCATTCGAAACCTGAAGTGTTAGAAATATTTAATAAGAATTAGAAAAATGTTATCGCTCGATTTTTTTTCTTAAACCGGCCACTAATTGGTCAATAATTTAAGATTTTTAGCAAAATGGTCACGTAATATGTCACGTGACTTATTAACACAATATTTTTCCTATAAAATGTTAAGGACGATGCCATGATCTCTGTGCCGAAGTTTTAGCCAATAAATAATTTTCCACAGGTAAACCCCTTAGTCCCAGGCCTTAAACTACTTGAGAGCAAAATCTCTTCATACCCTGAAACACTTTTTAAATGGCAAATTTGCAATTTTTCCCAGTTTTGAGCAGCTTTTTATGCTCTCTAGTACTCATAGCTATGAAACAGTTGGGGTTCAACTGTATTTATGCTTTTTTTTCTTTTTGGTAAGCCGTGGTGTAATAAGTTTCAAACAAAGCCGAGTATACTTTCTCACGATTTCCTTTTGGTATCCCCTTTCCAATGATCCTTTAGAAATTCTCATTAGATCATAGAAATAGAAGCAAATTCGGTAGCCAAAACAAACACCACCCTCCCCACCCCCACTCTCAGATTTGGTGCATAGTCCTTAATAAATACCTCTCCTTTGGGCGATAGTTGACACTATCCTTTATCCTCTCTTGCCGATTGTCAATTTAGTAAAGTCAAGCAAAACGATAGAGGCCTTAATGTTTATGACAAGCATCTTAAAACTTACTACTCTATTCCTTTAATTTTTCTGTTTTAATTCTATCGGAACCCTTTTACAGGGAGCTAGATTACTAGGGCTCTTTTAATATTAAAAAAATAATAATAATTTAACCATTTTTCGCGAAGTAATTCATTATGCGTTTATATTGCACGCTTCCTAGAGTCATGCACTGCGTGCACTATGATAAGTTTAAAGTATTATGCACGTAATTGACGTATCACCTACCACTGGTTTCACAGAGGTATTTAAGACTGTCGAAACATGGTAAATCATTCCATTTTCCATTAGAAGGAAGCATCGTTGTGCAATCCTCATTTCTTCCCTGGTCGTTGGGTTCTCCAGGATTCCAGTTAGTATATGTCGCTCTTGATCCATCAACCCACAACCAACGTGAATCGTCTTTGGGATCCCTGTACAAACCAATCCATACTCTTTGTGATATGTTCGAAGCAAGTGCTTGTTGTTCGGCTTTTGATGTCACCATAGCGAGCTTAGACCCCATAGCTTCACAGGCAGATTTTGCAGCGGTCCAGTGCTGTGATAGTAATTGACTGCACGCTAATATGAAGGGGTATTTGCTTAACTTCCGTTTGTAATTGTGAAGGGTGTTCGTAGTAATATCTTCAATAGCGGCTTAGAGGATGATACCCCCATCAATAATTCCTCCAGCATGTTTTTATTTTCATTTTTGCATGTCAAAATTACGTCTAATCCTTTTGTGAAAAAAAAAAAAAAAAAACGTACCCAGTAAGAGAAAGGCTGCATATGAGACTACAGGTGCTACCTGCTGCTGTCTGTAGGTGAGTCTTGCTGATTGCTAGACATTATTGCATTGAAACCTCTCCTTTGGGAAGCCTCTATTCATGGAACACCTCCATTCAGGGGACACAAAATTTGGTCCCGGAAAAAAACTTCCACATAATCTTTGAATGTGTTACCGCTATTGAAGGGACACCTCTTTTCAGGGGAGAGGAACACATTTTCTGGGTCCCAAAACCTGGGTTGACCTCCATTCTGGGGACACTAAGCACTCAAAACATGACTTATCACAAAGAGGGTTGATGTATTTTAGAGTACACTAATCCCACTGCATTAAGGGCATGTTGCGGGGGTTTCTTGAAGGCATCAAGTCTGACAACAAGCAAAAATGTTGGTGTTGAAGAGTGCCATTTATTTTAACTTGTGTTTCTCAAAAAGTACATAGAACAAGAAAATTATGTATAGTACAAGAACTTTTTAGGAGTGGTTACGTCTTATAAGCTTTCCTATCACACAGCTGCTATTCTAGGAGGGTGGAAGATCCTGGTACCAGGAAAGATACTGGAAAGCTGGGACAACTTTTCGTTCGGTAACTTACTTGCAGAAACTGCGGTCCGTGTGGTGCCCAAGTAGAGAAGGAATTAAAAATTGAGAGAGACAAAAACAAAAGTGCAGTTTGGGCCCTTGGCCATTTTCAGGGTATATTGCAACTCGCTTCTTAATTCAGGTTTGAATGCCGAATACACTCTCTTGCTGTCTTATTTAGTTTTTCTTTCTCTTGTTTCTCTGGTTTGTACTCAGCATTTACTGAGACGTTTACAGTACAATCACCTACAATCACCTGTTCTATTGACTCTACTTTTTCATTAGACTTGATCACTCTGTAATACATTTTTTGTACTAAATGTGAAAGCTACAAAGGCTCACGCTATCCTTGTACTTTTGTTTACAACAAACAAGTTAATAAATCTCAGGTAAGAACTGAAGGAAGACTGATAATAATAATAGGCAAAACGATCTTACAACTCATCTAAATTCGTTACTGGCTTGTTATAACTTAGGCTGCAGAACGGCCGTCATTTTTCCCCTTTTTTGGAAGAAAGAAACACAAAGCGAAGTTGGAGCGCTAGACACGCAGTCACGCGATTAGGGAAGGCGAGGACTTTTTTTTTCTGTTAATTTCTCTCTCGAGCGCGGTTGTCTGCCGCTCCTCGCTCGCTTCGCGCTAGCCATCGCTCGCTGAAAAACGCTTAAGTTATGGTAGACGCCAAACAGGGAGTAGACAAGCCAAATACCGTGAGAGTTTAACTCATCTCAATCTTTGATTTTTATTTGCTCTCGTTTTACAGTTCTGAGAGTTGACGTGCATTAGAATGGCTTTCTCGATATATCTTGTGCAAGTGTTGAGTCCAAGAGCTTTTAATCACTTCATATGAATTATGTCATACAGTACAAGGAACATTCGTGGCCCGACAGGTGAAAACTTTCACTTGATTTAACCGATATCGATCTCTCCATGTCAGGCAATAAATGTACCTTGAAGAGTGTAATCGCCACACAAATCTCATGTATTGAAATTAAATCCGTCCCGTGTATATATTTGATAAAGTAAAAAGTCTCACATGTATAAATTCAAAGGGGATTAAGGTTATGGCGAATAAAGCATCGAAATTATAAGTTGCGAAGAGTCGACGTACAAAGCCATCCTTTGTTTTTGTGTTTTTCTTTTTGTTTGTTATTTTTTTCTCTAAAATTGGTCCTGAGATTCCTCTTTAGAAATTTTTCCGGATGATAATTTCATCTTTTGAAATAAGGTTGGTATGCCGAATACACTCTCTTACTATTTTAGTTTCTCAGTTATTGGTAGGTATACTGAATTTTACATTTAGCCACTTTCCATTTTATTGTTTACATACAATATTAAGCTTTTTCTTCGCGTATAGATGATCCTGCTTAACTTATTTCATCATAAGACTTTACTCGATCTGTGATCCATATATATATTTTTTGGGACTAAGAAAAGTTGCTCTCTGCTATAAAAACAACGTCTTGTACTTGAGCTTACAATGCAACAAACAAGTTAATAAATCTCAGTTAAATACAACGACGACTAATAATTAGCAAAACATTGTCGAACTTACTAAAATTTGTTACAGGCATTTAATGATCATTACTGGCACTAGAACATTTCGCAAAGGCGTAAGTTCCTTTATTTTTTCCCGATGGGTAAAACTGAAGTTACTGCTGCGCGACTGAAGATTTTAATGATTATTAGGGTTAGAGCCCGTGTCACAGGACTTTAGCATAGGCTATTTTCACGCTAAAGCGGATAGCGTTTCTTTGGTGCCCATATGAAAAGCTGGGTATACTGTGAACACAATTCCATTATGCGATTCTCCACTTTAGAGATCGGGAAAGCACAGCTTAGCTCCGTTATAGAAATCGCCCTAAAATCACTGTTTTTAACGTGAACAGAGGCCCTATCCGGTATGGTTTTCTTTCCAGCGCAAAAGCTATCCGGTATATTGTGAACATAGCCTTTAAGCCTTAAGGTGTTCCTGGCTCAATCAAACCTGGAATGTGCCGTGAGTTGGGACGCAGCCGAGAGGGGAGGGACGCGCTCACCCTTCCTAGACTTTATCTTGCGACGACTACAGGGCAAGAGGGAACGCCTAGGGACTAGCCTGACTAAACTTTAGGTCACACTTTCACACCTGCAAATATGACCCTCAGTTACATTACCTGACTGCATTTCGTAGCCAGATCTCCCGCGGCCAAGACAGGTGTGAAATCTGGGTACGAGATTAGGCACCACAAGTCCTAGTATTTTTAGGTTGGAGTCACGTGTGACGCATGCGTAATAGCTCGCTCTTTAAGCATGATGAAGCGTTCCTATAAATGAAATACCTAATTAAAACTCATACCAGTATTAGTAAAGCACCTCTTACTTTTCTAAAGCTCATGAATAAAACTTTTCATAGGATTAAATGCTTGATCATTAAAGTGAATAACTCAGTTTATGTTGCAATGGTTCCCGATTGACCCTATCTCACAAGTTGAAATGTGCAGTGTACGTACGTTTCTCCGTTTTGGCCTTTCGTCCACAAGAAAACGGGTTTTGAAGGCACCAAAAAAGCCGCAGGTTTCAAAAACGGCCTCCAGGGTATATTGTCCAGAGTGGAGATTTTGGAAAACACCGGCTTTTTGTTTACGTGTGGACGGACGAAAAATTGTTACGATCATATAAAACATCATAAACACTGTACTACTAGCATTCCGCATGCTCGATAAGGCATGCTATAGGGATGTTATCAGATCATTGTATTTCCATCGTGTTAGCGTTTTTACCTAGACGGGCGAAAACGATTCATATACGCTAAGTGTAAACGCAAAAAAAAAAGGAAAATGGAAAAGTCTCCGTTTTCAAAAATATCCAAACCGTGTGGGCGAAGCGTAAATGATACGGTAAACATGATCTGGATTACGGATTGGAGACTGGTCTATGTCGCGCCGTCGACAGGCCTGTGTTTGCCACCATTTTTGCACCAAAGCGATTGAAATAAACCTGGAAAGTCTACAATCGCTAGCAGTTCAAATATCTGCCTTTGATGTCAAGGAACGTCTGAAAACGTTAGACACAGACAGAGGTCCGATCGTGTCGCAGACCGTTGCATACCGTTCAGATTAACGACGTAACGATCCAAGGACAGCGATGGCGGCAAAAAGTCAAAAATCAAAAGGTAATTACAGGCCGGTTTACCAATTTTCAACTGGCTGAAAAATTTAACCGGGGATATTTTCTAGAGTGTTCACAGTCCCCTATTTTTTTGTGATATCGTTTACATATGGCGCGTCTACCGTTAATGACGGCCATCTTGTTTTTCAAATGTACCAAGGGGGTGGGCGTCGGGGATTATAGCTGTAGGGGGAAGGGAGCGAGAAAAATATTTTCTTCCTTCCTCCCAAACCGCCCCTCGTCCCCTAAGTAGTTTTGACACTCATGCAAGATGGCTGCCCTTAACGCAAAGCGCTCGATCTCGACGATCTTTATACGGAAAAATAGAGGACTGTGAACAGTCTAGATATTTTCGCTGTGTACACAGGGAGGCTTTGAACAGCTAAGCGTCTAAATTTTTGTACGGTTACGATGATTGGATTGTGTGAACAGAACGGAACACCTGAACGTACGAATTCGGTGAAAAAAATTGGTCCGGTGCCGTTTGAACGTAGCATTAGCTAGAACTCCATTTTTACACGTGCACACGTGCATCACGCTCTTTTGTACATTTCTTTCCCATCACTACATGACTACTATGTGAAAAATGCCTAGTTTCACCTTTTAATGGAGGACGTAAACAAGCGAAGAACAAGTTTGCTTTCTTTTCCTAAACTTGGGTATAGTATTTAGAAATTCATATCGTCCAGGGGAGTTCACCTACATTTGACAAAATTGGTGAACATTGAAAGAAAGCGAGTTCAGTTTTTAAGCGGCTTTCCACGGATTTTAAGGTCGATCGATCCCTACCTTATACATAGTGTTCAAACTGTTGAGTCATTCGGATGCTCTCTGCTTTGCAATAGCTCTTAACTAGATTTTTTGGGAGGTTATATGTCTTTGATTTCAAACGGTTGCGCCCCATGGAAATCGAGGGGACTGAACAGGACTCAAGTCAGATAAAATACCTCAACCTGTTCAGGTGAAAACCGATAGGTTCCAGCCAGGATTGTTAAACGGTTTGTAACTCCATTTGGAAGAGAGTATGAGAAGCCAAAACTAGTGTAGGAATTGTTATTCTGATTGGCATTATCAGCAATGTGTATGTCATACCCCGCACCAAATGTTGGACCCAACGTAATGTTAGAACGATTAATATTAAAAATTGCAGATGATGATCTTTTCTGTTTTACCATGCACTTGAATGGTGCAAGTTTTTCCTTGTCCACCAGAGAGAAAATAAACGACTTGGAAGTAGTAACGTATAAATTCCCAGACGCTAGAAAACAATAATAAACAAAAAGGAAAAATTAAATTATAATTTCGGTTTTAACCAGCTGACATTTAACACTTCCTCCCCGGGAGGGAAGAGGGTAATCGACCAATATTTGCCTAGAGGTGAGCCGCTGAGGGTTTGAAACCCTGACTCTGCTTATAGGACAAAAAAAGAACTTAAAATACATAGCCTGTTTAGGACAAAAAACATGTACAGTGTTTAGGAAAGACTTGTGCGAAATTGTATACCCTGTTTAGGACAAACTCGGGCAAGTTATACACCCTATATAGGACAGACAGGACGAAAACCATACCCTGTCCAGCGGCACTTTCCCGTATAGGTCATATTTAACAAATATTCCTGGAGCCCTAATGGGCTCCGAGTCAATAGCCCGTAAGGCCAACGGCCGAATGGGCTATTGACTCAGAGGCCATGAGTGCGAGAGGAATAATTGTTTTAGTAAAATCCAACTAGTTGGTCAAAAATATCGAGACAAAACAACTGTAGCTAGCAAAACGCGATTCAGCCGCCATTATTTTGGTTTTCAAAGCCCGCGCTTTTCGCTACTAGTGGGCTATAACATATAGCCTAGTAGCAGCTCAACTAATCAGAAAGCAGCATTTATAATAGACCACTAGTCGGATTTTACGAAAAGGGATCCCGTTCCCGGAAATGCCCCACAAAAAACACCTCCTATATCATTCTATCTTCGGTTCAGCTGTGCGTTTGACGTCCTGTTGTTTGTTGACTGTGCGGGTAAACATGATCCGAAAGCCAGGTGTTGTTAATTACCACGGACTATCTCCTCTGGATTTACAAGCCACGCCAACGGAACGGTCATACGTAGACGATGTAAACCCGCGGTGAAAGGCTTTTTTGGCAAACTTAATTTCGCCACATTAGAAACAAAAAGGGAACTGGAGACGAAATGCGTACCGCAATTGTTTCTGGGATCGTTACTGTCCATAGTAACATTCCCAGAAGTCTTTGCAAAAGTTAATTGGATCCAGATTCCTTCTTGTTTCTAAAGCGCCGTTGTTAACTATTAACCAATGACTCATTAAAAATTCATAACAAAAAAAAATGCAAAGAGTGGAATAAGGTTAAAATCTTTACTAACTTCCGAGAAGCACGCCCCAAAGGGGGCAGGTGGATGAGTCCGCATGATATCCTTAACGCGGAAGGGTCTTTTCTCCCCACCCCCACAAATTTTAGGGCTGTTCATGATCCACAACGAAGGAATTTTTTTTTACTACAGGAGCTTCTGTTTCAGGCCCATTGTTTGAAATACAAGCTTAGCTGGTTATTCCCCGGTCGACAGAAGACAGTTCTTTAAGCAAGAGTCAGGCGGATATAGCCATGGGCTTATCAGTCTTTCATCCGCTATGTAATGGTTAAATAGAATACTCAAAAGAAAAGGCTATTGCGACGGCAACCCCTGTAGGTATTACAGGTACGTAAATGACACCCACTATTAAAAGACCTCTTTAAGTTTAATGTTTTTCCTAGCCTCCCACGCAGACGTTCTTAGAGGTTCGTCACGCGTTCCTGCCCCACGAACGTCTGCTGAACTGAAAGATAAATTCCTTTCCGATTGTTCGCAAACATCAGCTGGAGATCACATGCAGATTATCGGAGATCCAATCGGCGCTGTTGAAGTCAAAGTGTTGACAAGCCAAACACATACGTACAAGCTCTGTAGAGTGTGATACGTGACCAAAGATTTTTGCTCCTGACGAGAATATAGGAGATAAGCGTAGGCTTTTTGTATATTTCTCTCCGTAAAGGCTGGATTAGATGTCATTTGATCATAAAGTCGTTCTTTGGGTGATGTAACGGCGGGGTTTCTTTATAAGACTGAACAAAAGGCAGAATTTTTTTCACACGTAGTAATAGCCGACTTCCGTTCAGCAAATTTAACCTCCGTTCAGCAATTTTAACCTTTTTCAACGAGATTCTGATGGAAGCCACTAGTACGAACGCTTGTGAGTTAACTGAGTAGTTTGTTTTAAAACTGTAAGGTCCTCACCTTTCATGAGACCTTTCTGATCTTTTCTGGAGCTATAAAGTCAAGCACGAAATTTCTCAAGGTCCAAAGTGCATTTCTCAGATCTGGAAGTCTGCTGTGATTGGTCTACGTTTTTTTTTCGCTTAAGTCAGCAGTTCGTGGGGCAGGAACGCGTGACGAACCCCTAAGAACATCTGCGTGGGAGGCTATGTTTTTCCCAGTGAAGGTCCCGGGGGAATTTAACTGACTTTAATTCAACAAACCAAAACATACAACCTCCAGATGTCTACTGACCAAACCATATCAATACGCAAGTCAACGAGGTTAATATTTATCTCAAATGTCGTGACTTAGACATTAAACTATATAGTTAACTGTTGTTAGGGCCTTAATGTGATCGTAGCTAAAATGATTGTATTCACGTACGTACTGTGCGGCTCTAGTCAGTCTTTTTTTTTTTGCAACTAACTGGCCGCCTTTTTATGTCGAATACTGCATTCAATTTTGATATATTTCGCACAAGGCAATTTCAAGATCATTAAAGCTCCAATTGATTGGTTCTGGAATTGGTTACTTGTTTTATTTTAAGTCAAATTGAGCCTAAGCCCGCCAAGTTTGGTTTATTTAGGGGTTTAATATTAATTTTGCGGACTCCGTCTCTTTTATTGTCCCGCCCCCGGCGAAAAAGTCACTTACACCAAGGAATATCGGTGTATCCTCCGAACACGTACGGCTCTTTTCTGATGACTGTAATCGTATGTTTTTTCCCATCACATCTGCTGTGGAAGGTACTGGCAGCCCAGCCATGAGCGGAGGTCTGCCAACACAGCGCCCAGTTGCTGTCATTCCCAATCGCAGGCGAAAGAAACTGTGTTACCACAGTTGAGATAATATCTAAGGGTGAAAGAGAAAAATGGATTTTATTCGTTTCACAGTCGTGTAAATTTGCTGCGGCATTATATTTCCAGCTATCCGCGTGCACGAAACTTACGGGAAAACGTGTCGCAAATGTTTTAGGGATAACTTTCCTCGAAAGTATGTGCAGGCGACAAAGGGACGTCCATCAGGCCAACTCAAAAGGAGGACGAGGGGAACTTAATTTTGTAGTAAACCCTTTTTAGATAAGCACTAGCCTGCAGAAGAATCTACAATGCAGCTTATTTTCGGAATTTTACGGTATAATAAAAAAATAACGACAAATAGATATGTATACGTTAATGACCAAACTTGTTCGGCCAAGATAAATGCGTTATTATAGGCCAAGTCTTTTTTTTTTTCGGCATTTTCATGGACCAAGAGGAATTCGAGGTCAATAAAATTGCAAAACATATAATTATCCAGCGGACCCTAGAGCCTCCGGATAAAAACTTATGTTGGTATAACATAATATGACATTAACTTTGTCGGATGATGTCCATGATATAGGATCCATGTAGGATCGGATTTAAATTAACATTGATCCATATATTTATTAGTTATCAGCATTCAACAGCGTCCAACATTAAGTGTTTAAACGGGATATATAGTATGTTGCGTTTTGGCGTAAATGCAATGCAAATAGCAGCAACAAGTATCTAACCAATTTCGCATCGGTTGCCGGCAAATCCTGGAGGGCAACTGCAGTTGAAGCCATTGATTAGGTCGATGCAAGTTCCGTTGTTCAAACAAGTAATATTGACACAGTCATTTATATCTGCAGGAGAGAGGATCAAAGATATTAAAAAAAAAAAAAAGGAAATGTACCTTTCAGCTAAGGTACATTAGACTTCAGCAAGAGTCAAAACACAACTAGTAAATATAAATGTTGTTCTATAGGTTGATGGAGAAACGTGTCTATAAATAAGTCACTTTATCGATCAAGCAGGGAAATTGAAATTTGTGGTTGGGTATCTATAAGGAAAAGTAAAAGTTCAGCGTGATACTTATTACTTACTTTTCTTTCAAAGTAGTTTTTAAATCTTCTCGGTTAGATTTTTTTTATTTTAGTGAGCTCAAAGAAGTAAAAGTCAATGATATAATACCTAAAACCAGTACAAAAGCTTTATGCTGATTACCGTTCCCACTTGCAATTTGCGTTAATAGTGTGTCACCTGTGATTGTATTATAGTTAGCAGCAACATTGTTTCAACTCAGTATTTCTTACTCGTTTCGCAGTCTTTTCCGGTGAATCCTTTCACGCAGATACACTTATATCCATTTTCCTGGTACAGCGAAATGCATTTTCCTGTGTTCTTACAGGGGGAACTGTCACAAGGAGACTACACAAAGGAAAGGATACGGCTGTAAGTAAAGACCATTTCATGGCAAAGTCAAAATATCCAGTAACGTGACGCATATCATTTATCTATATTAGACGTATGCTGAATTTAAGGCAAATTCAGCTATTGACTTTCGTCGATCAACTTGAGCTCCAAGTTTTAGTTACATGTAGCATTAAGTAACACAATTATAATAATTCCACCTGCGGGTTGTTGGGTTTGGGTTGGCTATATCATCTCCATGGAACAGGTGCGAGTTGAATAATTGTTTTATTTAGCTAGTACAAATGCCCACAAAATATCGATGAATCTTCCGGACTTTATTTTGTTACTACAAATGAGAAAACGCAAGGCACTTCCACTTTTCAGGCTAGCAAACTGCTGTCATTAGTCATATCTGTGTCTAAGCGAACGGAATGACTGAATGAAAAAAAAAAAATAAAAATAAATAAATAAAACATCTTAGCGGTGAACACTTTCAAAAATTCATCAGGATTCTCCTTTCTCGGCACCTAAAATAATCGCAGATGATTTGAAATTTGAATTTCATTTTTAGCGCAGTTACAAACTAAAATTCCCTTCGGTTAGCATGCAATAAGCTTGTGTAATTAAATGAATTTAACTCGCTTGGTCATCAAATTATTTCAGCGAGCCGCCGGCTGGTTTTGCTGAACTAGAACAGAAGCTATATCTAATGCCTGCATTAATTGCCCCAGTGAGTGGGTTCACAGCCTGTTGTATTCTCAGCTAGTTGCTTCTGGTCAATGCATTCTTTTGACGCAGCCCAGGATGTAGGATGAACAGGCTGCAGATATATATCGGCGAGTGGCCTGACGATGGCATAAAGAGCCACTGCTTGGCCTCTGTCGTAGCTGGTCAGGATATCTTTTAAATGCATTTTTTCTGCGTTTTTCTATGAATTCTAATGAAACTCCATCTTATATTCCTTATACTTTGTAAATTTCTTCGTCCAATTAAATTGCATTTTCTTGCATTCTAAGAATTAAAACGTTTTTTTCTGGCACAATTCTTTCCTCCTGACTTTCAGTTGGCCTTTAAGGAGGCTGAACACAGTTTCTTTAGAAGTACTTTATCATTTTTATGCGAATGTTAACATTTTTATCAGGAGGAGATATGCAGCCAATAAGTGAACAAAGACTGGTTCGAAAATTATCTGCTTTTGTCGCCTTTGATATATACATGTAGCGTGCTTTCAACGAATGCTTAAGAGGCAGTCTCCCTAAAAGCGTTCCACTCGATTTTGGACTCGAAAAAACTTTTGCCTCATAATTTTACCATCAACACTACTATCCATCCTGATAACGAAATTGCAGTTAGAATGAGGAAATTGTTTATTTTACTGCCATTCCCACCATTTCATTGCTGGACGACCGTTAGCGGCTAAAATATGCAAACTTTAGTCTCTGTTATACAGGTTTTTTAACGATCGTTCTAAAGTTCTGCGGGTCATCAAATCCTAGACTATTGCACTCATTTGGAAGCTTATTACTTCTTCTTACTGTTCCAATACCGTTTAGCCGTTATCTTTCTGTAATCAGCAAAAACTGGTCGTCTTTATTTCGCTAATCCAATTAAGAAAGCAAACTGCACGAGAAAATGCCTCAAAAACATCTCAAAATTCTCAAAAGTGGCACCTAAACTAGACCTAAAAACATGTTTTAGTTAAAGATTAATAGCTATTTTGTCAAGTTATGCAGTAAAACTTGTGGCACAACGCGATTCAGAATTGAAGGTTTCAACTCAAATTTAGGCAAATGTTCAATTTGCGTTGCGTGACGATACCGGCTGCTGTCACAACAAAATCCTCAGTTATTCAAATACTTGCCACTTTTAAGTAAGGTATGCCTCATTTTCCCACCAAAACTAGATTAAAATTCCCTTTTTCCCTTTGCCAATGATACATATTGTTCAAAAATTAGTTCAGCAAGTAAAAGATACCTTTCCAAGCTTCATTTAATATTCCCACTGCCCCGAACATTCGTGTTAAGTCTGTTATGTCAAGACGGAAAAATACCTTTTCAGAACCAAACCTCTTCTAGCTTAAAATGTGGTCCAGTCTGAAAAAGCTGCATTGACCAGACGTTACTCCGATCCATCATATTATAAAATCGAACGTTAGAAGAAAAGTAAATTTCCCACTGCTTAATTAAATATGCGTGAACAGGTCAGAAAATGCTTGACTTGTACTTCGCCCCACGTAAGGGTATCGGGATTCCGGAAACTGGAAAATTTTTGCTTGTAGGATCCGGAATCCGGGAAAATTTTGATATGAAATCCGGAATCCAGGGCTTTGGAATCCAGAATAGAGCTGAAGCACCCTACTAAGGAATGAAATTCCACAGGAAAAGACTGGAATCCAGCACCCGGAATCCTGAATCCATGGAATGGGATCCAGAATCCACGACTGTCTTGTATTCGCTAACATGGGGCGATAGTACTGGACTGTGAACGGCGAGCCCATATTTGAAGACTTTGTTAATGAAATTTCAATTAGTAGGTTTCTTCCATTTCCTGACTGTATTGTCCTATTAACAGTGGTCAGCGTTTGTTTTCACGCTCCAGGAGACAGTCTGGAGTCTAAGGCTACTTTTGTATCGCAGCCAGTTAATAAAGAAGTTGGCACACGCAAATAATAAAGTTTCAACGTTAATTTCGAATCGTGCAACATCAGTGAAAGTAACAAGAAAATAAAGTGTGGAAGTTCACGCGTTTTTTCCAACTGATAAAAGTACACGATTGTCAGGACATCATTACTTCTTACCATGAAATGTGTCATCCATCGAAGTCTGAACTAAGTGAAGCCGACCCAATACTCTCAAAAGATGGTAATCATTGACCTTACGAAAAATCAAGTGGAACAGATGGTGATCTGCTTCCCCAGGAGGACTCCCATACAAAAGTGACGTGGGTGCTCGTCGTTTGCAGATTTTGGTCTCACTTCGGCTGTTTGGGACGGAAAGTACCTAAATATGCTCATTCAGGTATCACTTAAGGCTGTGCATAAAGAAATTTGCCAAAAAAAACGCGGTGACGCTGACCTCACAGAAATCTCCTTTAGGGGTCAGTTTAAGCTTGAGCCACACCCACCTTGGCCTCCCTTAGGGGTTTAAATAATAAATTATTAATTTTCCGACGAGCAGCCCTTCACTTTTATATGGAAGTCCTCCCGGGGATTACCCACAAATATCGGCATATAAACTCGGACGTTTTTGGCGGACACCTCGTATAGAGGACAAGGAAAGGAACATTAGGACCAAGGACAGGCATGTAATTGGTGTGGAGATTGCTAAGATCGTATACCATCTATTTTAAAGGATAGGATCACGTACGTATAAAATCATAAAATCATTGCTAATATCCTTATCACTAGTTCCTTTATCTGTGATAAGATAACGACAAAAGGGCCAATGGGTATTGTCATAATGGTAATTTCAAGTTCAGACAATGATAAACTCAGTAGTCCGCTCAATTGTTTTATTTAGAATTATGCGGGAAGTGAAGATCCAAACATAATGAAGTTATATATGGAGAAAAGTAGGAAGTGGCTTTAAGTCAAATATCCTGATATTAATCAGTGTTGCAGTATGGCATAAAGTTACACAGTCAGCTGATGCACTTGCACATTTGGTATCATTTATTTATGAGCTGACGGATTTGAATATCACGAGATACACGCGTGAAACAGAAAGTGATAAGCGCATATCTAAACCTAATTTGGAGTCGGAGTTAAATTGCCAAAATCGTGATTACCTACCTTTAGGCATATTACTGAGAGTACTCATGACAATTGTTTGGTACCATGGACTTCACCGACAGAATTTTCTATTGAAGCCCAACGTGGACAAAAACCTTTGAATTCGAACAATCAGTAGAGGTGAGAACTGACGTGAAGTCTGAATCCGGCATTGTCGAAGGTTTCCCCAGCATGAACATTTCTCCCGGTCGAGACCCCTACACTGTTTTTACGTCTTTTCTCGTCTCACGTCTTGTTAGCGGTTATTACCCTGTTCTTACAGACGCTTGCATTCTCCCACGTTAATGATGTAAAAATACATACATCTGAACAACAGCTGAAGGATCTAGGATCACATTTTTAAAAATCGGCCTTTGGACCCTCCGTGTGGATCCAAATTCATATTGATATCGATTTTACTAAATTAAGCGCCACCGCGTTTATCATTTCGTTTTTGCGACTCCAGTGCGGCACTCATTTGATGCACCAGCCTACGCGGACAATGTTGTTGAGCCACTCAGAGAGGATCTTATTGCTTTTATATGTCTGCATACCGAGATGCTATGACAAAGAATATAAAGACCGCAAATACTTCACAAATCTTATGAAAAAAATACAAAAACAAAAAACGAGCGAGATTGCATGCGAGTAAACAAAGATCTGGTACAAATTTCCCTAAAACAGTCAAATATAAACCCCCTAGTCGTTCAAAGCGTAACAACTTGAAAGGCTAACGGTTTTATTCGGTGGTGGTATAAACAGGTTACAACCGAACACTGTCAGGCTACCCCAGGCTACTCAGTCACTTCACTCACTGTCCATCACGAAATTGATAGAGTACAGCATTACCAGCATAGCACTAGCACTGTATATAGACAATCAGATTTGTGATCGAAGGCCGGTAGATTTATACATCTTAGAATTTTTACTAATATCAAATTCCTAAAGGTGTCCGGACACTAACTTAATTCAATGTACATTTCACAGCTGATTTCATTTTTTTAACGGCAAAAAACAATTTACTTGATAAGAATTTATAAGTACGAGACTTATTATGGCGTAGACGTAATTAGCGGATTGTTGATATTACTTCTTTGAACTCCAGTCCACATTGTGAATCGCGTTGTGCAACAAGTTTTATTGCATGACTTGACAAAATAGCTATTAATCTTTAACTAAAACATGTTTTTAGTTCTAGTTTAGGTGCCACTTTTGAGAATTTTGAGATGTTTTTGAGGCATTTATTCGTGCATCTTGCTTTCTTAATTGGGTTAGTGAAATAAAGACGACCAGTTTTTGCTGATTACAGAAAGATAATGCCTAAATGGTATTGGAACAGTAAGAAGAAGTAATCATGACGGGCTTTGCTCACCAAAAAAAATTATGCAAATTAGGCTAAGGGTAGATTGAATCTACCCATGGCTTATGATTAAGTGAAACGGGAGATCACAATTCGCGCCTTCATACGACTGAGGTGTTACTTTGGAATCCTCGGTAATTACTTTTTTCGCACTTGCCGGCATCCAAAAACACCCGGCGTGGGAATCACGAGACGTGTAAATAAGACATTTCTTGACATAATAAAAAGGTTTTCCAGATACGGACGCGCATTTGTTGGCTTTACTCGCGTGGAGACACACGTCAACTGTTACTTCTCACGCGAAATAGTATTCAAGGCATGGCTCTACTGTAAAAAAACCCCGCTCTTTATTGATCGCACAACCATAATTATAGCAGGCGATAGCAAGAGAAATGACTATCACTCGAATGGGATAATCGAAGATCAAGAACCAAACCTTAACGAGAGCGGGGTTTATATCTGTTACTAAAGAGAAATTGAAAATGAAACATAAACCTTTTGCCTACTCAGAAAATATTACGAGAAGCTAAGGTTTACCACCCGAGAAACATTTTAATGACGGCCTAAATCTATTCTTACGGGAGGAATGAAATTATTTGCAATTATGTCGATCGAACAGTATACTATCTTCTGTCTATTACTGTGTAGTCGGCTGGAACATTACACAAAACGGCGTCAGCAACGAGGTTCGATGTGATAAATTAAGTACATTTACTTACCTGTGATAAATTAACCCTGAGATTCTATTTTGCTAAAGTAATGCTTTGATTTATTTAACGTACGATAATTGACTCGGTTGTGTTTTACAAACACATTTTTTTGCAACCCAAGCTTCTTAATTAAGCCAGAGAAGGGAATTTTTTGTCGTCGATTTTCATTGACAAAATAATTTGTAACAACTAATAGACATGTGAGTGTTATAACTTTTCATTTGACGTTTTACAGTACGGATAGCTCGGTAACAAGCGACAAGATAATTTCATTTTTACATACATATAATAGCATCGTTTGAATGTAACGAATAATACTAATAATAAAAACATTTTGATGGTGTTATCATGATTTTGGTTAAACCAGTTTTGTCACATTGTGTCGCTGAAAGTTTATCTCATTACCCAAGCAATTATTGTAACTAAAGTAAATTCTATGTGAATTTCTGAAAGAAAACTAAAGCAAATCAGTGTACACTCCATCACCTTCTGCAAATTATAGCCCTGTGTCAAAGAAAAATAGTTTTAAATCACTCAATAATGATGTTGATAATAATAGCAATAAACAGTAATAATAATAATTCGAAACAGAACTAGTTTGTACAAAATGAAAATGATGAAAATTAGGTCCTGTCATCAGATAACAACAGTCCACAAATGAACTGACTACCCAAGAGAAACAGAACCAGTTAGTACAGAATGAAAATGATGAAAATTAGGTCCTGTCATCAGATAACAACAGCCCATAAACAACTGACTACCCAAGAGAAACAGAACCAGTTAGTACAAAATGAAAACTGTGATGAAAATTAGGTTCTGCCATCAGATAACAACAGCCCATAAATGAGCTGACTACCCAAGAGAAACAGAAATTAGGTTCTATCATCAGATAACAACAGTCCACAAATGAACTGACTACCCAAGAGAAACAGAACCAGTTAGTACAAAATGAAAATGATGAAAATTAGGTCCTGTCATCAGATAACAACAGTCCACAAATGAACTGACTACCCAAGAGAAACAGAACCAGTTAGTACAAAATGAAAACTGTGATGAACATTAGGTCCTGTCATCAGATAACAATAGCCCATAAATGAACTGACTACCCAAGAGAAACAGAACCAGTTAGTACAAAATGAAAATGATGAAAATTAGGTCCTGTCATCAGATAACAACAGCCCATAAATGAACTGACTACCCAAGAGAAACAGAACCAGTTAGTACAAAATGAAAACTGTGATGAAAATTAGGTCTTGTTATCAGACTACTCAAGAGAAACAGTACCAGTTAGTTTAAAATAATGATGATAAAAATTAGGTTTTGTCATCAGATAACAACAGCCCATAAATGAACTGACTACCCAAGAGAAACAAAACCAGTTAGTACAAAATAAGCATGATAAAAATTAGATTTTGTCATTAGATAACAAAAGCCCATAAATAAACTGACTACCGAAGAGAAACAGAATAATAAAGCTAAATGATTTCTTTAAATTGAAGTGACCAGAAAAGAGAAATACCTCCCTGTATTGGGAATAATTTGACTAAAAACAAACCTACCTCAAGTCTAATATCACTAATATGTAACTTAAGTCCGTAACAGAATTTACAAGGCCATCCGGTGGAATGATATTCTGGCGAAGAACATCAGTGATCAAACGAACGTGGAAGCGACGTACACAGTAGCTGGCATCATGTTGAATTCCACTTCGACATAGGCCGATTTGGCGGGTTCAAGTTCCCGCGTTGCCACGTCTTTCGTCAGGAAATCTCCTAAATATTTCATTTTTGGAGAAACCCGTCGACCGGACTCCACATATTTCTTTTTTGAGTGCATGCCAATGCTATTGGGGGTTGTAACCCTCGACAGACTCGAAATGGGAAACGAAGACTCATACCGTCGACGGTCGCCTTCACTTCAAATGGTTTCGAAATCAAAACCACAGCGCTTTTGAACTTTGAAAGTCTAAGGTAGAATATTAATTAATTAGTAAGAATTTAACTCGGTTACATCGCATGATCGCTGCCTGACCCTCAAAAACAAAAAAAATCGTACATGTACGCTGCCGGCCATTCATTTGAGCGGCACTGGAAACAAGTTTTTGCGGCGCTTTGTCACGCATTTCCACATGAAATACGGGTCGCTCCTTCAAAAATTTTATCAAAGTGACAAAGGAAATATAAAATGCTTTAACGTAATGTCTTTTAACCCTGGCGTACCCCGTCCAAATCACCGGCAGTTCGATCTGGATTTGTTTATCATGTAAACTACTTTCTACGGGTAGATGACGCGAGCTTTTATTTATAAGTTACATTTCGAATGATCAAAATCTTTTTCATTTTAAACAGAAAGGTCACGCCGCAATAAAACCGTTGCGTGGGATGCTGGCTCCTCGCCTTGCCTCGCGCTCAAATGACGCGTCTCTCGCGGATACTCGGTGTCTGGTTTACTTATTATGTTCCGGTCTTAATTAATTTTATGACACCAAGCAAACACCTTTCTATCGCGTACCAGGGCATCAATTTCCGGCGCCTGCTGAGATTTTTTTTCTTGAGCAAAGCTCCTCATGCCACGTCTTTCGTCAGGAAATCTCCTAAATATTTCATTTCTGGAGAAACCCGTCGGACGGACTCCACATATTTCTTTTTCGAGTGCGTGCCAATGCTTTTGGGGGTTGTAACCCTCGACAGACTCGAAATGGGAAACGAAGACTCATACCGTCGACGGTCGCCTTCACTTCAAATGGTTTCGAAATCAAAACCACAGCGCTTTTGAACTTTGAAAGTCTAAGGTAGAATATTAATTAATTAGTAAGAATTTAACTCGGTTACATCGCATGATCGCTGCCTGACCCTCAAAAACAAAAAAATCGTACATGTACGCTGCCGTCTATTCATTTGAGCGGCACTGGAAACAAGTATTTAATATTTCCACATGAAATATGGGTCGCTCCTTAAAAAATTTTATCAAAGTGACAAAGGAAACATAAAATGCTTTAACGTAATGTCTTTTAAGCCTGGCGTGCCCTGTCCAAATCACCGGCAGTCCGATCTGGATTTGTTTATCGGTTTTACAGACCAGCAGTAAGTCTAAATTCATGTGAATTACTTTCTACGGGTAGATGAAGCGAGCGTTTATTTTTAAGAAGATACATTTCGAATGATCAAAATCTTTTTCATTTTAAACAGAAAGGTTACGCCACAAAAAAACCGTTGCGTGGGATGCTGGCTCCTCGCCTCTTGTCTCGCGCTCAAATGACGCGTCTCTCGCGGATTCTTGGCATCTGGTTTACTTATTATGTTCCGGTCTTAATTAATTTTATGACACTAAGCAAACACCTTTCTATTGCGTACCAGGGCAACAATTTACGGCGCCTGCTGAGATTTTTTTTCTTGAGCAAAGCTCCTCATGGCTTCCAAATGAGTGCAATAGTCTAGGATTTGATGACCCGAAGTACTTTTAAACGATCGTTAAAAAACCTGTAAAAGGGCATCTAAAATTTGCATATTTTAGCCGCTAACGGTCGTCCAGCAATGAAATGCTGGGAATGGCAGTAAAATAAACAATTTCCTCATTGTAACTGCAGTTTCGTTATTAGGATGGATAGCAGTGTTGATGATAAAAATATGAGGCAAACGTTTTAGCGAGTCCAAAATCGAGTGGAACGCTTTTAGGGAGACTGCCTCTTAACTGTTGAACATGCTTACTTTTTGTCTTATTTTGTTAAAAAAATTAAATACTGTTAAAATTTGGTTAAGTTGTTTTAAAAAGTGGGGGTAACAAATTGTAAGTTGTGTACTAACTCATCAACAAATCTGCTAATAACTAGATTTTGTGCAAACCTAATAAATTCGAAATTTTAGGCTTGTTTTCAATCATCCATGTTGAACTTACGGGTATACTGCGTAGGATCTCAAAGTAGGGACATCGGTAAGATAAAAGAAGGAAACCTATTTAAAATAAGACGCACGCGATCTAGGAAAGGGGATAGCGGCGGGAAAAAAATATGGTCCTCTCTGTCCCTTCTCCCGCTGCACTACTATCTCGGAGCCTATATAACAGGTTACAAAAATCGAGGTGTTTCTCGAAATAAGGACGATGAAAGAAAAGATAAAAAATATATATATATTGGAAATATTAAAATAAGATCAAGTAAGGGGAATTTTGCGCAGCTCTAACAAATGTAAAGCAGACTTTGATAAGTCCCTTAATTATTGTCTCCGTTTTCTAGAAAACTTGATGCTTGCTTTTTCATAGTGTAGAACTTCTACCGCCAGTAACATGTATTTCTTGTGACGCAATAACAAAAGCTGTTTTTTTAATAACAAAACACGAACGGTTCATCAGTTACAGGTGGCAGGCCTATCTTTGAATGTGCGTTGCTATGGCAATATCCTATTGAATCAGGCAAACACTAGCATCAAAGTGGTTGGCGTGTGTGAAAAAGAACGAAGAACTCGAAACAATAAATACTGTTGCGACAAGGCAGTTTACTCGTTTAAATTCATTTATTGTCAGGAACGTTTAATGGATACGAATTTCCTCAGTTGAATGTTCCCATAGGTTAACAGGTCAGGTACTTTGTGTTGCCATAGTAATGTCCAAACAGAACAAGAAAAGCACTAGAAAGTGAGAAAGTTTCGGGGCCTCAGTTAACTTTCAGCACGAAAACTATAGACATTCATTGTCTTCACTATATGAGGTTAATTACTTCAACGAGCCGAACCCTAGATTAAATTCAGCTTACTGTAAACCTACAAAAGTTGGGATTAAATTTTCTTTGTTTCCCTTTCGCTTTGTTTCATGGATTCAAAAAGCAACGAATTTGACATACATGTCGATGCTTAGATGACATCGATATAATTAAGGACGCAATATACATTTTTATCTTTCGCACTCCCCCGTGGGTTTGCTCACTTGAGTATTTAGTGAGGTTTTGAGAGTAACGCTGTTTCATTTACCCAGAAATTTGCACAGATGCTACCGAATTTCAAGGCATTGTGCTGATATAGTCTAACTGGCGAAAGATTAGCCTAAAATAGGAATATTAAAACGTTTCTGTAACTTTTAAGGCAAGCCAAGTATGCAAACAAATAATAAGCAAATTCATGATATGACAAATGTGTTTTAAGAGCTGAACGCTTTTGTCGAAAAATATTTCAGTCGAGACCTTTGTCTGCAACTCCCCCCTCACTAACGTTTAGGACATCCGAACATAAATATATCGATTTCATCAAGTATGTTTGGGCATCAGCAGATGGTCAAATTAAAGGTTTATAACAGAAAGGTTTAACTTGGTCGTAAGACTTTTATAAGGTTTTTTTATTTATTTTTTTTTAATCCAAACTCATTAGCCTATTCCTTTGCATTTGAAGCACAACGTAATCCACTGCATTCAAGATTTTCCAAGCGAAGAGATAAATTTTGATTTACAAATGCTAACTTTCGAAACTAGCGAGAGTCAAAAGAAAATAATTACACAAACAAAACAAGAAGAAACTTTTTATTTTCTCCAGAAGGAACATTTTTGATTAATTAGATGTTTGATTTACCGGAATATAAAAGTGATGAAACTCTTTACTGGCGTTGAACTTGTCCGAGTTGTTAAACTTGTCCGATGGCAGGAGTTCGCAAAGAAGTTTGCCGTTGACATCAGGGAAGGCAGCCACATTGTAGGAAAAACATGAGGAATTTTCTAAACAGGCGTAGCCACAATCATTTTCGTTTTGAATAAGATTCCGTCCAATACTTGTGATATTCAGGTAGGAAAATTCACTTATCATGAAGTTGACGTAGAAAAAGTTGCCAATCGATCCTTGACTGAAAGCTGTAAGGAAAAAGTAAAAAAAAAAATGAAAGCTTTAGGAATGTACTGAAAATATGTTCCAAGGGACCCAGACTACTAAAAATACAGACTACACGAACACAGGTTGGAGTGTCACCTGTAGAAATACTTGGAAATGTAGCAAAGATCCCCATTACGACGACATAGTTTCTGAGAAGTAGTGGATAGCCTTCCATGTTTTTAGAGTAAGTCGCAGCGCAGTCGGCCACGGTCTTGTTCAAAAATTTACCTTTGTTTGAAGAAAGCTTCAGTTGTCTAGGTCTGAATGCGTTTGTTAGCTTCCTTGCTGTCAAAACAGACTGAAATTCGATCTTTTTATTGCATTGATAGACACGTGGTGTTGCACCTCTTTGACAAACTGCTATACTCTAAGTAAATTTTCAAAAAGGCTTCTATTTGACAAAATTAATTCCAACCAATTGAATACTGAAGACAGTTTTCAAACAATTTTTTAGGCAATTAAGCAAATTCCTTTCTTATTAGGTTCAGAGCCAAATTATTGGAAATTTGTTCTTTCCTTTTCTGAAAAGGGCTATCTTTCCACCCTATAGTCCAGTCTTTTGTGACGGTTTAGAATCTAACTTCGCCAAGTGTAGGTAATTATGCAAATCGAAAAAAAAAATGTTGACGTGTAAAATAATTTCATTAAATGGTCTGAATTTAGCTTAAAGTTGGAAATCATCTGTATAAAGGCTTGTTAATATTGATGATTCCTAAATGTCAATAAATAAATGATAGTTGTAGGGATATAGCTATCTAAAAACACGTACGTACGCATGTGCGTACTTGAAAAGGGTTAGTTAATAAAAGCAAAACCCAAGGTAACGACATGTTTACAGCAAAACCTTCACAACCTGTTAACCTCCCTGAGTTTCAAACTAAATCGTACATCAAAGGAAAAGAAACCAACAAAACAAAACAAAACAAAACAAACAAAAAATACAATGTGCTATTAGAAATCGAAAGGAACCGTTGTTACGTCTCGTTGCCATGGTAGCAAAACTTTTAGATCACAACAAACCTTGGTCCTTTAAACACGGCAGGAAAAAAAATGATATGTGTGAATTTTGGGGGAATGATTGCACTCATGATCAAGAACAGAACGGCAGCCCATCGGCTTTTTGTCAGTGGTTCGAAAATGAAAATGACCGTCAGGCTGTATCAAGAAAGATTGTTGAGATTCAGAAATTTTGCTTCCATGGTAACGTGGCGTTTCTCCTTTCTATAAGGAAGGGCACAATAAGAGTAGGAAACTAGAAGAAAGTGACAACGTGTACTGAGATTTAAATTTCCCGTGCAACATGGGCCGCCGACTAACTTAAAATTGCTTCTGCTTAGCAGTTTGGTTTAATAAGAAAGTCAAAAAATTCCAAAGGCGTATTTGATAGATGATGCTCCGTATAATCGGCTCCGTCCACAGGGGGATAATTTTGACATCCATTCATTATAAAGAGGGCATGTCTGTTGTCCTCTCATCCATGACTCCTTCCATCCTTTCTTCCTTGTTACAAATGGTCCACCTTATGAGGGGAACCTAATATCACTAAGTTTACAAGGCACCTATCAAAAAGGGTCCTGTAGCAGCTTTCCTATCCCTAAAAGCCAATTGGTTCGATACACTGACCGTGAAACAATGGGAAATAATCATAAACAATAATGTTTTATTGTTTTCTTTGACCAATGAGGAAACACCTTACGAGCAGCTCCCACATCACTGATCAAAACAGTGGTTCGCGAACGGCTGCAAGCAAATGTATGATGTCTCGTTAAAGTAACATCATCAGGATATTTGAAGAAAAAGTTAAATCGATGACAAAAACTTATAATGACATCTCTAACTTATATATAAACAAACGACATGCCAACCAGAAATATCCAGGGAACCCAAGTAAGCCGTGCGAGTGTAATTATTTTAGAAAACAACATCTGGCAGTAGATCAATGCCAATCAAGAGTGCATAAAACATAGCCTATTAAAGATCGGATCTACCTTTACAGCTTCATTGACTAACTTTTAATCTAAATGCTAGCCGCATTAAAAGTCATGAAAGCAGTACTGTCAGTTGCCAACAGTAGAAGGGGTCGATTTGTTGCCCCTCACACGGCAAAAGCAAGGTAACAACAGTATTCGCTGAGTGTACTTTTAAGCTTACCTCACAGAAACATCCTTCAGTCGACAAATCAAACGATCCAGGCTCCACAAAGTAATGCAACCAGTTGAATTTTAAAACTAAAAATACTTGTATCAGGGAACCTCGAGAGGCTGGTGGGAGGGAGAGTGGCCTTCATAAAATGATAGGGATAGGAGGGAGGGACAAAAAAAGGTAATTGTGTAACTGGGGAGGGCAGGTTTGAAAACATGTTCTCATATTAGAGCTAACTTATACTTAATCTCCTTTTGGTTGGAGAAAAATTTGAAGTCAGTCTCCTCACTTAATTAAAAAAGGAAGGGATGGGATCTGCATGGTAATGCTGAGAATTGGGTTGCTTAAATTTCATCCCATTTGTCGTTCCTCATGGTAGTAAAAAAAAAAATGGTGCTTGCTTAATTTCTGATCGGGGACCATCTACCGTGGTAGTATCTTCTATAGGGGCTGAGAGAGTTATATCCCCATCACCAATTCAGTTCGCCGGCATTTTTTTTGGTGTGTTTTCATTTACAAATTACTTTTAATATTTGTGTGAAGAAACGTAACCGGTTAGAGAAAGGCTGCGCTACCTAGAGCTGGTGTCTGTAAGTGTGTTTTCTTGATTACTGGATATAAACAGTGGAATCACCCTTTAGGACACTCCTATTAAAGGGACACCTCCATTCAGGGAACTCAAAATTGGTTCAAGAAAAAAGGAAAATTTTTATTTAAGTAATGTTTGAATCTGTTCCGTCTAATGAAGCGTCACCTCTATTCAGCGGAAATGTACACGTTTTCTGGGTCCCGAAAACTTTGTTTGACTTCCATTCAGGGAACACCTTAGCACTCAAAACATGACTTATCACAAAGAGGGTTGATAGCGGAGCTTTCGGGCGCGAAGCGCGCCAGCGGAACACCAGGGTAAGTAAATCTACCCATCCCAGAAAATTTGGTAATCACGTGACCCTACACCGCCCGTCCGTCCTCACCACAGGGAAACCGAGGGAAAGACTTCCTTTTTTTCATTTTAAGTCAGCAAAATTTCAAAAAGGCTCTTTAGGGCAAAGTGTTTCAACTAACTTTGCAAAAAATATTTATTTGGATTTCACTTTGACCTAAATATACAGTACAACATTGTTATCATTCTATTCTGTTTCTGTGCTGTAGGTAAAATCCATTCTTGAGTAAAAAAGCAGACAACACATTACAGTTGACATTTTGTGTTAAGTTTCTAATAATTGCAACTTATGGTGAATATTGTTTTCAACTGAGAAAAAGTTTACTTTGAAAATTCCTGCCACAGCCATACTCCAATGTCGGCCCCTTTTGCCTTGGCAAAAATCCGCTTTTTTTCCCAAGAGCTCAGCATTGTACAAGATATATTTTTTGGGACAAAACATAGGTACACAATGTTATGCTGAGTTAATAAACATACGATTAGCCTGTGGTACTAGTACTGTACTCTGGTTTGTTACTTTACAAGCACATACATGCACATCGTATAATTATGTCGCTGCAAATGCCATGAAAAGCTTTGCAAAACTGAACAAACTTGAACAACACACAAGTCTGACAAATGCACATATATCTACCACCAAAAATTACACTGCACTGTATTAATTTTAAAAAGAAGGGGAATTTGTGAAAGGGTCACTCTTTCACTATTTGCAGACATTGTATAAGTGCAACAACTTCAGTCTTCAAAACGAATCATTACATTTGATGTTAAGATTTATCATCTGTTCTCTCTTAATCATCATGTGTGGTTTACGGCAAACTGCCCGCGTGTACTAAAAGTAATATATATACAAAAATTAATCATCAGTTTTTCAGTGCACATAGTTTAAAAAAAGGGAGGAGGGGAGCTTGCATGGAAATAATTTTCTTGGCCACAAAATTAATGCACTTTCTCTGAACAAATCAGCCAAGTAAATTCTCAAATTCACACCATTCTCTTTCAATATGCCATTTAAATTTGATCAGCTGTATGTACAATCCTCGATTCTTTTTTTACCAATAATTTTTTTTTACAATACATGTATAAAACATTATTCCTATCAATCAGCAAGTCCAAAGCAAAGTTCGTTTCAATGTTTTGATAAAATTTAGTGGAAGCGAATAAAGTAGGAAGCTGTTCAGCAAAGCCCTGGCACAAGCTATTAAGCTATCAGCTGCCCCTCGCAGCCAGTAGGAAATTACGAGAACGCGCCAATGGTGATACGCCGCGATAAAAATTAAAAAT
Source organism: Porites lobata (assembly GCA_942486035.1). Lineage (NCBI taxonomy): Eukaryota > Metazoa > Cnidaria > Anthozoa > Scleractinia > Poritidae > Porites > Porites lobata. The sequence continues at coordinate 3,542,313 of CALNXK010000029.1, forward strand.
TTCATGTTAAAAAAACTTTTTCAGTATGCTCAAAAAATCAAATATGTAGGTTAAGAAATTAAGAAATGCACATCACCTAGCAAGATTAAGCATATAAATGTTTTAAACCTCTTATAAAGGTACAAGATTGTTATGTAATTTACAAATGTGAGCTTAAATTGGTCGATATTGGGTAAAAGGGATATTTGGTTTGACAAATGAATGCTGTCATGTTGAAGTAATAGCATCAGGTTACAGCTTATTTGAAACAAAGTTAAATCGACCACAAAAAATTGAAGAAATCTTTAGCTTGTAAACATGTCCCACCAGAAATCATCAGCGATCGCAAGTAATCCGTGCTGGTATATTTTAGAAAACAACATCAATCACGGATCAGAGCCAATCTAGAGCACAAAAAACATAACCTAAGATCGGATCTACCTATACGGCTTCATTGGTTAACCTTTAAACTAAATACTAGCTGAATTAAAATCCATAAAAACAAAAACCAGCTGCCAACAGCAGGACGGTCGACTTCTTGCCGCCTAACACCACCTAAACAAGCCAGCATCGGTACTAGAGCTCACCTCACAGAAGCATCCTTCAGTGGACGAATCAAAAGATCCAGGCTCCACAAAGTAAAGCAACCAGTAGAATTTTAAAAGCAGCTGCTCATTCATATCGGGAGAATTCCAAAAGACAAATCGATTTGCATCTCGTTGCGAGTGAAGTTACCAATATTTTCGAGGTTCGCGGCAAAGACGGCGCATGCGCTCCTGGAGTAGTCCGCGCTGCGAAATGTGGCCAATGCGGATTGGCTCAAAACGTGAACGTCGAGTCTCTTCCTTCTCACTGATCACCGCATATGAAAGATTCAGGGAAATTTCTCTGATTAAAATATTCATTCGACAAAACTATGATGCAAACGCAGTGGCCAGGATAGTTTGTTTTTTAGTTTAAATTCAGGCCAAGATTGAGAGGGAGCCATTTTGAAACTTCAACTTGTTGTTGTTGCTTTAAATTCTAATAGTTCGGCAAATAGCAGTAATTCGAATAAAATATTGTAAACCGAACGGTAATATCATTCAAACATATTAACGTAAGTTAAATCGGCCAATAAAGACGTGCAACTCGTTTGGCAATATTCCCGGGGAGGGGGGGGCAGTCTCGTCCCCAGGGTGGGGATGTGGGGAGGGGGAGGTACTGGACCAGTATTTGACCAATATATTCTTTATTAACCTGTTTAGGACAAAGGAAAAATGAACGCTGTCCTGTTTTAAAGCTGGTATTGGCAATTGCAATAGAGCAAATTCACGTCATAGGCTTTTGTATACTTGGTGTACCAACAAAATTTATCTTGCAAATCCGTCAAATCAATCTTGCAGGAAATGCCCTGTTGACAGACTCACACAAAATTATACACCCTGTTTAGGACAGAGAGGTCAAACGCCACACCTTGCCTAGCGATACTTTCCCGTATAGGCCATAATTTAAGGGAATACACCCCACGAGAGCAGACCCACAAAATGTCCAATGGAGAACGTCTAAAGGCCAAGAATACCATACCATACGAATACTCGGTTTCGATCTGAAAACATGTTTAACTTTTCCCCAAATATTTTTGTCTGATATCAGGTATGGTTTTCGAGGGAATTACGGGAGTGTGTGGGCGTATTTGTCATTTTAATTTCAACAGAACAGGAAAGAAAGAGGAATATGCGAATTCGAAATCATAGGCGGCACTCTTTGGGAGGAGGGGGGGGGGGGAAGGGGGGAGTACAGCCCCCTACTTTTGTTGAATAATAAATTATTTTATTTTATTTTACCACGGTCAACTCATTAGGACTTAAAAACATTATTTTGGAAAGTTCAAGTAAACGTCGACTCGTCTATTTACGTACGTAGCCGGTTGGATTGAGACATTTAATTTTCTGGTATCAGCACTCCCTCCCCCACCACTCCCCTATGGAAGGCTAACCTATGTAGTTTTTGTTGTCGGCGTCTGAAAAAGACAGAGGCCACTTTGTATTGCTTTATTTCACTACGCCGCCGCTGGAAATAGATTTTAAAAAAATCTTTTTGTGGGCGTTCTTATATACCGGTATGTAGGTAATGGTAGCATAATTTCTGCCTATGTTCAGTATGTTGTTCGAAAAAGGGTATGGACTTTAAACGCTAGGGGGCCCGTTTCTCAAATGTCCCGGGTCGGGTGCAGGCAGGTCTGAAAACGCGTGTGGAAAATGACTTTTTTTGGTCTGAAACTGTAGGGTCAAGATTAGGAGAACCGGGCGGCACACCCCAACCAGGAATTACCAGGCCGACCACCCTCTGCGGTTTTCTTGGTAACCTCGGGAGGTTCTGCGATACACGTATTTCTAACTATTATATTAAAGAGACACAGGGGTTTCTACGAGGCATGAAAGCGAATGACAAACAAAAAAGTTGATGTAGAAAGTGCTCTTTATTACAACGTGCGTTTCCCAAACTTGAAAAGCATACACAACAACGGAAAAGGCCCTTTAGGATAGGTTACCTCGTAAAAGCTCTTCGATTTCTATCAATACTAGTTTCTTTATTATTATTATTATTTTTTACTGACATATGCGTCCGAGCTTGCATTAGTCAACGTTCAACACACTATTCTCAACTTCTCAGACAGCTTGTAGCCTTTTTATATTTTACATGACGTTGCGCCGACCTTATTGGTCTTTTTTCCAAAACCGATTGATCTGCCCCCATCCAAACCTCTTATTTCACTGGTCCCTATAACCTGCACTACCAATTGTTTTCAGGGATAGGGGCATTGTTATGTCACCATCCCTATTGTTTTCCCAGCCAATCACAAACTTTCTTTGAAATAGGTGGAGGACGGCCCTCCAAAACAATGAACGACAGCCATGTTGGTTAGGCAAGCGACCAAGCCTATCCCTTGCCTAGTCCCTAGGCCTCATTATTGCACGCGGCCGATGCGTTTAGGATCACGTGATCTGAGCAAGGTTTTGAGCGTTGGATACTTCACCAAAATGCATTGACCAAGAAGGCCTAGGAAGACGCAGAACAAGGATTAGGCAAGCCAATCCCTTAAGAGTTAAACTCATCTCAATCTTTGATTTCTATTTGCTCTCGTTTCACAGTTCTGAAAGTTGAGTTGTACTGGAATGGCGTTCTCGAGCATGCGCACGTGTTGAGTCTAAGAGCTTTTAATCACTTTATATGAACGGTATGTCATACAAGGAACATCCGTAACCTGACAGGTAAAAACTTTCACATGTCAGGTAATAAAAGCTACCTTGAAGAGTGTAATCACCACACAAATACCATGGTTGAAATTAAATCCGTCCGGTGTATATGTTGTAGTTATTTTTTTTTATCTCAGGTAATTTTTGGTTTGCTTTTGCTTTTGGGTATGTTAATGTACGCTAATGAAGTTGAAACAATAAGAAAAATAAAAATTACGTTAGGTTAAAAAAAAATTAACTACAACATTTACATTTAATAAAGTAAAAAGTCTCATATGTAGAAATTCAAAGGGGAGTTACTCAATGTGATAGCGAATAAAGCATCGAAATTAAAATGAGGCTGCCAGGAGTCAGACAAAGCCATCTCTTGTTTTTGTCTTTTCGTTTGCTTGTTTTTTTTTTTTTTTTTTTCCTCAAACGTTGGTGCTGGGATTCCTCTTCAGAAATTTATCGGGATGATAATTTTGATTTTTAAACATATGGTTGGTATGACGAATACACTCTTTTATTATTTTAGTTTCTTTTATTGGTAGGCATATGGAATTTTGAATTTAGCCACTTTCCTATGAAGTCTACTTACAATACTACGTTTTTTCTACGATCGATGGTCCTGCTTAACTTATTTTCTCATAAGACATACTCTGTGATCCGCTTTTTTACTTACTTAATGAATTTATATATTCATTTACTAATTAATTAATTATTATTATTATTATTATTATTATTATTATTATTTCTACTGTTTTTGGAATAAATGCGAAAGGTCAAGGTTTTCTCTATAAAAAAACTCCTTCTACTTGAGTTTACAGCAAACAAGTTTTAAATAAGTGAAAAGCCACCTAGTGGAAATGCTGAATAAAGCCAGTATTATTATTATTATTATTGTTAATATTATTAATATTAGTATTATTAAATCTCAGCTAAAAACGACGAAGACTAACAATTAGCAAAACGTTCTGTTTCATGATTTTTTGTTCTTTTGTTTTACGTCATTTGTGTCCGGAACACGAAGTTAATGCCCATACTTGTATTACTACGCTTTTCACAGATATGTGAACTCTAAAGTTCAAAAGCCGTCTTATGGAGCGTATTCACTCACGTGGCGAGAATCCGCGCAAATTTATCGGAACAAAAGAAGTTTTTTACATAAGTATGGCTGCCGTAACGTCATGTGAATACGCTCTATAGTCTTTACAATTGCGTTTTCCGCTGCCGTCAATCATAATTACGATCACAAGTAAGGGATCTTGAAACACAGAAACACACAAAACGGATCGAAATGCACCAATCACAGATCACAAACCATGACCTTTTGAACCCATTTAAGTAAAGTTCTGTTTCCTGAGAGGTCCTCTAAGATGATTGACAGAAGCGAAAAACGCAAACACCAGTTGGCTTTTGACCTTCAGAGATCGCTTGTTTTTGAAAAGCGCGGTAGAATCGCAAAGGCATTATTTTTCCGGCTTCGTTAACATTTTGTTCTGAAACTTTCCCCGTTGAACGCGCTACGCAACTATGGCGATCGATGAGGAAACCTACGTGGTGTAAGAAAACACCTGCAAAGAGTCACCCGGCTGCTCCGTTCCCCTGATGGACCAGAAATTTATTTTCTGGCCAATCAGAACCAGGCAATTCAAACGCCGGCAAGAGTAAGTGCCCAGGGCCCGGTTGCATGAAACGCCTGTAACAGTTACGGGTATCCGTACGTGTACTCGCAACTTAAGTGACTTGCATTAAATCACTTAAATGGCCCACTTAGGGAATTCAGTCATAGACAAGTGGCTGCACTTACGATTTTCCTTAGTGGTCACTTAATATAAGAGTCGTTTATGAACGGAAATTGCGGGTGTTACATAAAACTTCCTTTACGGGAAAAATAGCACGTAAATTTAGGGAACCTATGTAGGTTCCGTATCCTTACTGTATTTATTGAAGCTAAAGAGATCTTTTACTGAGAAGTGAATAAAGTCTGCGCGCTTTGTTTAACCTCCAAGAAATATTTTATATCGAAGTTTCTTTTTCGTTTTTTTTTTTTAATGATGAAACATTTTCTCTTGCTGATATAAAACTTTATCTGAGTAAAAACTACCTTTCCTTATTCATTAAACAGAGGCTTAAAAGTGTTCTAAACGACTAGACACTCTCTTTACACTCACCGATGGTTAAAAACGAAAAAAGAGTGGGTCATTAATAAATAAAGTACTTATAACAAAGTTACGCGTGCCCTTAACTGAGCCCGTAAGTTATCACGTACTGAAAACACAAATTTGCTTGAGTGCTAAGTGCTACCATGCAACACCCGTAAGTGTACCCATAACGGATTAGCAAGTCACCTAGCTATTCAATTGCGGGCTTTATGGAACCGGGCCCAGGGGCTCTTGTCGATCACATAGTACACTTTCACTTCGAACATTCTATCTTCCAGATTAGCAGTTCCTGGGTCTCCGAGGATGGTGTCATCCAAACACTTCTTACTTTTTCAAAGAAAATTTTACAATCGACTAAATGCTTGATCATCACAAGAAACTCAGCATGCACACTTGATGTGTCAAGCTTGTAAAATTAAGTTACGTTATGTAGCAATGGATCCCATTGACCCTAGCAACTGTTACTAACCCACAAGTTGAAATATCATGTGTACAATAATTCAGAGAAGAAATGATATATTCCTTGGTCGTGATTGGAACCAAACGCAATTCAACAATAATCGAACTCAGAATTACCGTGAAGAATAAAAACGTATAGAAGATAAACACAAACAACACACTTTTTATACTAAATTAATAGAACACCCCTTGCTGTGCCAAAAGGTGTGTCAGGGGTAACCAGCGACTGTTTTCGGTGAATTAACTTTTCGAGGAAGCAAATATTGGCCGTTTTTATGCTAGAGACGTTAAAGTCGTCTAGACGAATTTAACGTCTGAGACGTTAAAGTCGTCTAGTGTAAAAACGGGACGCACAAAAGTAGACGATCTTATTTAAAAAAGTAGATTTTTCTGAAAAAAGGACTAGGTTCTACTCTCGGAAGACACTGGACACGAGTTAAAGCGGCGCCAAAAATGAACTTCAAGCTAGCAAACTTCCTAGTTTACGACGTCCCGTCTTTATACCAGACGACTTTAACGTCTGAGACGTTAAAGTCGTCTGTTAAGTGCGTCGTTCGGACGCACTTAACAGAAGACGTTAAAGTCGTCTGCCTTATTTACCGTTTTTATACTAGACGTTAAAGTCGTCTTAAGACGACTTTAACGTCTCAGACGACTTTAACGTCTCTAGCATAAAAACAGCCATTGCCTAGAATTTTCCTGCTGGAGAAAGACTAAAAATTTTTAGATTACCGTTCCTTTCAGGTACAGTTTTCGAAGCTTATCTTATATGTTCCCTACGATTTTCTGAAGTTCAGTTTCCGCTCTCCTACGCCCACAAGCATTGACTGACGACGGTGATGTCAAAAGCACCGATCAAACACACGGTCCATTACTCGCAAACTGTCGCCTTTCTGGCTATCAGAAACAAAAACAGCAGCATAATTATAAACCACAGGAAATAACTGCAAGGGCAAAAAACAACTTCAATAATTTAAGACTCAGTGCGGCAAGAGTTAGATTTGCTCAGTCAAAGTTTAGTTTCTGTCCAACCACAGCGGCGAGAAAGAAAAGAGTGAAAACGTGTTGTTCAAACCAAATTCCAAGGTGACGAGCTTATGAACGCAATGTTCATGTGGTAAACGTGGGAAAAGCCACCACATTGGACTGGGAACAGGCGCTTTATTTTTCTCCTCGCCTCGTCACGCGCTTCGCACAAAATCCCGCGTTCGCCTCGCTTGGCTATAAGGCGCCTGTTATGCAGGCTATTTAGTTTTATCGTTTAAGCGTTTTTAAGTGTGGACGGGCAGACACGATTCAAATACGCCACGTGTGGACGCGTGAACCAAATGTAAACACAGATCGGAGACCGGTGTGCGTCGCGTGCTAGTCCTGTGTTTGGCACCATTGTTGCACCAAAACGAGTAAAATAATCTGGAAAGTCTGTAATCGCTAAATTAAGATACATTTGCTTTTGATGTCCAGGATATCGATTGAAAACTACGATACTCGCAGACAGCTTCCGATCGTGTCACAGACCACCTCGAGCCTACGTGCGTGCCGTTCAATTTAAATAATAAACTAAAGCTATATGAATCAAAAGTAGAGTAATCGAAATGTTGAGTGACTCCGATGCTCTCTGCTTTGCAATATGTTTTAAAGTGATTTTTTTTTGGGGGAGGTGTAGTTTTTCTTTGAGTTCTGATGGTTTCTGCGGGCATGGGAATAAAAAAGACAACGGGACTCAAGAGAGATAAAATACCTCAACCTCGTCAGGTGAAAAGAGACGGGTTCCAGCCAGGATTGTACGACGGTCAGAAACTCCATTCGGAGGAGAGTAAGAGTCGCCAAAATTAGTGTGTGAATTACTATTCTGATTGGCATTATCAGCAATGTAGATGTCATACCCACGACCAAAGAATGGACCGTGTCTTGACCCACCGTGAATTGCATATGATGACAGACTGTTCTGTTTTACCATGCTCTTAAATGGTGCAAGTCCTTCCTTGTCCACCAGAGAGAAAATAAAGGACTTGAAAGTAGCAGCGTATCCATTCACAGACGCTGAAAAACAATAATAAACAAGAAAGAAAAACCTGAATTATAATTTCAGCTTTCAACTACCTGACATTTAACATTTCCCCCATGGGGGTGGGGGGTGGAGGGTTACTCGTCCAATATTTAAGTAGAGGTGAGCCGCTGAGGGTTGACCCTGTTTATAGGACAAAAGAAAAAATACATACCCTGTTTAGGACAAAGGACATGGACATAATTCACCACTTTATTTTTGCTTTCTCTCTTTATTTTTTCTATCACTCTTCATGCCGTAAGAATCAGCTTACTGTTTTAATTCTGAAATTTGACATGTACAGTGTTTAGGGAAGACTTTGCGAAATTGTTTACCCTGTTTAGGACAGAGAGGATGAAAATCATACCCTGTCCGGCGGCATATCCCCGTACAGGTCATATAAGGGATTATTCCCTTCCTGGAATTGCCCCTTGAACCACCTACTATATCGTTCTATCTGCGGTTTAGCTGTTGACTGTGCGGGTAAACATGATCCGAAAGCTTGTTAATTACCACCGACTTTCTCCTCTGGATTTAAGAGCCACGGAAATGGAGCAGTTATTCGTAGACGATGTAAATCCGAGGTGAAAGGTTTTTCTTAGCAAACTTAATTTCGCCACATTAGAAACGAAAAGGGAACTGGAGACGAAATGCGTCCCGCAATTGTTTCTGGGATCGTTACTGTCCCTAGTAACAGTCCCAGAAGTCTTTGCAAAAGTTAATTAGATCCAGATTCCTTCTGGTTTCTAAAGCGCCGTTGTTAACTATTAACCGATGACGCATCAAAACTTCATAAAGAAAAATGCAAAGAGTGGAATAAACGTTAAAATCTTTACTAACGTCGGAGAACCACGCCTAAAAGGGGGCGGGTGGATGGGTCTCCTTGATATCTTTAACACAGCAGGCTCTCCTCTCCCCACCCCCTCAAATTTTAGGACTGTTCAAGATCCACAAAGAAGGAATTCCTTTACCGCAGGAGCTTCTGTTTACGGCCCATTGTTAGAAATACAAGCTTAGCTGGTCATTCCCTGGTCTACAGAAGACAGTTCTTTAAGCAAGAGTCAGGTGATATAGCTATGGGCTTACCAGTCTTTCCTCCGCTATATAATGGTTAAACAGAATACTCAAAAGAAAAGGGTTTTTGCCACAGCAACCCCTGTAGGTATTACAGGTACGTAAATGACACCTACTATTTAAAGACTACTTTAAGTTTTATGTTTTTCCTAGCCTCCCAGGCAGACGTTCTTAGAGGTTCGTCACGCGTTCCTGCGTGACGAACCCCTAAGAACGTCTGCCTGGGAGGCTATGTTTTTCCCAGTAGGCCTTTCCAGATTCTGCTCCGAAAAGGCTAAAAAGTTGCTAAGAAATATGCCAAAAAGTTGCTCAAAAGTTGCTCAAAATTGATAAAGTTGCTCAAAAATTTTGTAAAGTTGCTCGAATATTTTTAAGACAGCATGCCTAATTTTATTTTTATTTTTATTTTTATTTTTTTGATTTTTAATTTTTAATGATGTACTAGTGAGCAGCACACTTACACTTCCAGTAAACATTTTCACTTGGAAGAAGGGGAAACCATGCTCGTCCGGGGCAACGAAATTTTTTTTTTAATTAAAAAAAAAAATTTAAAAAATTAAAAATTTAAAAATAGTTTTACTAGGAAGATGTTTAGAATTTTAACCAAGAGAATTTTAACTTTTTATTTAAAAAAAGGGGGTTTATCAGCATTTTGGTTCAAGATAGCCAAAAAGTTACCAAAAAGTGCTAGTTTTCCGAAAAGTTGCTAGAAGTTGCTCTCTGAAAAAAAGTTGCTCAAAATCCTAAAAGTTGCTACAAAGGTGCCGAGCAGAATCTGAAAAGCAAAACCAAAACATACAAGCTCCAGATGTCTACCGACAAAACCATGTCAATACACAAGTCTTCGAGGATAATATTTATCTCAAATGACTTGGACATATCATTAAACTATAGTTATCTGTTGTTAGGGCCTTAATGTGATCGTAGCTAAAGTGACTGTATTCACGTAGGTATTGTACGGTTCTAGTCAGTGTTTTATTATTATTATTATTATTATTATTATTATTATTATTATTTGCAACTAACTGGCCGCTTTTTGTGTCGAATACTGCATTCAATTTTGATATATTTCGCACAAGGCAATTTCATGATCATTAAAGCTCTTGATTGGTTCTGGAATTGGTTACTTGTTTTATTATTTGTCAAATAGAGCCTAAGCCACTCCAGTTTGGTTTCTTTAGGGGTTTAATATTAATTTTGCTGACTCCGTCCCTTTTATTGCCCCGCCCCCGGCGAAAAAGTCACTTACACCAAGGAATATCAGTGTATCCTCCGAACACGTACTGGTCTTTTCTGATGACCGTAATCGTATGTTTTTTCCCATCACATCTGCTGTGGAAGGTACTGGCAGCCCAGCCATGAGTGGAGGCCTGCCAACACAGCGCCCAGTTGCTGTCATTCCCAATCGCAGGCGAAAGAAACTGTGTGACCACAGTTGAGATAACATCTATTGGTGAAAGAGAAAAAATACCTCTTATTATATGACTGAGTCTGTTTTCGCCATGCGATTGGTCAATTTGCGGTACGTAACTTGCTATACGGACCAAAATTTCAAAGAAAATTCTCATTTCGGAGGTCTAAATCTCTTTACCTAGGAAAAAAAAGGTTGAAATTAAGTCACAAGACGTCTATCAACTTTGAGGACTTAGATTTTGACTTTGTCCTTCAACATTTTAAACTGTGTTTATTTGTGAACGAAGGCGATGAAGAAACTAACTCGTAATCTTATCGAAGAGAATTCTAGTCAGTGTTTGATAATAATATTTTATCGTAGTTCACAGTTAAGAAGACGAAAATCGACTGGCAGAGATTCGAGATGTTTTGCCAAAGAGGAATTGAGTAATTCCTTGGACAAATATGATAACAAACATGCCTGCACCCGATCATCTTGACGAGCTTCTTTGTCATTTGCAAAGTTTTCGCAAAGACCAACCAAAGAAAGATAGAAGCGACTCCGAGCCAGACACAATGTCCAGTTTTGCAAAGACTCCAGCGTCACATTGGCAAGTGAATACTTACAGTGCTCTTAGGTTTGACCAAATGTACTTAAAAATATGTCTGTAAACCCTGAGAACTAGATGTTGACTTTGCCTTTCCAGATTTTAACCTTGCTTTGTTTGAATGAGAACGGAGCTGATGTAGAAACTGAATCGTAACCTTTCCGTGGAAGAAAATATGGTCCGTGTTTGGGAAAATTTTAACGCAGATCACACTTGAAGACGAGAATGAACTGGCAGAAATTCGAGAGGTTTTCCCAAAAAATTTAACGAGCCAATCCTTGGACAATGACAACAAACTTACCTTGAAAAGCTTCTTTACCTTTTGCAGTGTCTTTTTTTTTTTTGACAAGGACCAACGGAGAAAAGATGGAAGCGACTTCGAGAAAGACACAGTGCCCGGTTTCAAAAATACTCCAGCGTTACATTAAAGAGGTAAAACTTACAGCGCTCTTAGTTTTGACCAATTAAACTTTCAACATGGCGAATTTGTTTTCACTTTCTCCGAAACCCAGTCGATTTTCGTCTTCTTAACTGTGTACTACGATAAAATTTTCAAACACTGACTAGAATCCTCTTCGATAAGATTACGAGTTAGTTTCTTCATCGCCTTCGTTCACAAATAAACACAGTTAAAATGTTGAAGGCCAAAGTCAACATTCAAGTCCTCAAGGTTGACAGGCGTCTTATAACTTTATTTAAACATTTTTTCCCAGGTAAAGAGATTTAGACCTCCGAAATGAGCGTTTTCTTTAAAAATTTTGGTCCGTATAGCAAGTTACGTACCGCAAATTGACCAATCGCATGGCGAAAACAGACTCAGCCATATAATAATGCAGCTTATTGGTTTCACAGTCGTGTAAATTTGCTGGGGAAATTATATATCCAGCTATCCCCGTGCACGAAACTTGCGGGAAGACGTGTCGCAATTTTTTTAGGGATAACTTTCCTCGAAAGTATGTGCAGGCGACAAAGGGACGTCCATCAAGCCAACTCAAAAGGAGGACGAGAGGTACATAATTTTGTAGTAAACCCTTTTTAGATAAGCACTAGCCTGCAGAAGAATCTACAATCCAGAAAAATGAATGCAATTGACGTTGCAAGTGCATGGACATATTGCAAAACTGACGGCAGACACTCTCAGGTGGACATTTAGTCAAACAAGAAAACAGTTTGAAATTCTGACTCACTCTGGAAATCATTGGAAATACAAATGAAATCAAACTAGACCCTCTTTAAGGAAAGAGATTTAATTTTAGGAAGATATACTTGAATATAACATTGGAGAAGTTTGACAGAAGGGTAACCGGCCAATCAGGGTGCGAACTGAAAATCGCGAAAACAAGGTTTGGACACAAAACAATAAGAACACCAGTTTTTTTTCTTTTTTTTCAAAATTGGTTGAAGGTATATACATTATATACATTATGAAGATTATTTGAAGAGATTTAAAAAACAAAATTCGTTTGAGCCGTTTCAGAGATACACAAAACTCTGCTCAAAGTCCAGATTTTGAACGAAGTTGCACTTAGACAGGTGGTGAAAAAACGGGTTAGTTTCCAAGATTGCAAGAAAGAAAATACACCCAAATTTCCTAGCAACGAAATTTGATATTAAGCAGCATTCTGATGATACTTAAGAATAATTTGAGTCATTTGTAACATTTTTATTAAATAATCTATCACGGCTATTGAAAATCACATTTTATTTCTAACGGAGTTTATTTGCTAAACACCAAACTTTAAGTTCGCAGTATTGGATTTTCAGTAGCCGGTTTAGATCGCGCAAAATTCAGCTTTTATTTATTTCAAAGTTTTTTGTTTATTGTTGTCATAGTAATATCGATTTTACTAAAACCTACATTTTGACAAATTTCAATCTATAGTCAATCGCTGGCGAAAATTTTATAGCGATCATATACGGATAAAATCACTTTTAAAGCTATGGAAAAATAATATCAGTTTCCTGGCCTCTGAAAAACTGCATCGAAACACCTTTTAAAAAAAGAAGGACTACTTGAATTTATAGATGGCAACCTGTCAAAGTACAACTTGCTAATTCGTTTGTGGTACACATCATACATGATCCATAATTATGATTCTCACCTCCATTTTTGGATTTTGTTTCACATCGTTTCCCAAAAAATTCAAGCGGACAACTGCATTTGAATCTGTTGACTAAGTCAGTGCAAGTTCCGTTGTTGAGACAAGGGTTGCTTTTACACTCGTTAATGTCTGTAACAGAATGATATCAAAAATAACATCAAAATTAGGAAGCACGCTAATAATAAAAGTTAAGAAATGCAAAAGTGCAATACAGAGACCAAAAATTGCAATAAATAAACCACGCGCAAACAGACGCAAAAACTCCCAACAATGTTAGGAGCTGCTGGCCGACAATATTGAGTTTGTTTGCACGGGGCTTAAAGCTTGACAGCTGGATTGATCAGTTTTAAACTTTGCGCAATGATCTCCAATAACAGGCAACGACCAACGACATACAACAGAATGTGCAAACGGACGCTATTTTAGCACTTAACATCCAACAATGTTGCGTCCACTTGCACGGGGATTTCAACCGTAAATTACACCTTGCGTAAAACAATTTTGGGCTGCTTTTGGCACTTATCTAATTCCCTATAAAAGGAACTATAGTGGCAAAGGGTACCAGCTCTTAGCGCAACGATTTCTAGATCTTTAGGTAAACAAGCGTTGCTTATGATTGGTTAATGGTTGACCTGAATACCATCGACCAATCATAATTAGCTCTTGCTCACCCAAACGATCCCAGAAATCACTGATCCCAAAGGTTGTACCCAATTCCTTTGAAGTTTTTGAAGTGATGGATAGGCGTTGACATTTCAGCACGTCTTATCTTCACGAGGTCTTAAATACAAAGTAAAACAAAGCAAAAATGGTAAATTTACTTCTAACTAGAAGGTAAGCCTAATTGATTTTGAAACGCAAATTTCCCTCCGTAGATAAGCCCCTCCGAATATAAGCCCCTCCAAAAATAAGCCCCTCAAAAAGGCCCTTTGAAATATATAAGCCCCGGGGCTTATTTTCGGAATTTTACGGTATAATAAAAAAATAACGACAAATAAATATGTATGCGTTAATGACCAAACTTGTTTGGCCAAGATAAATGCGTTATTATTGGCCAAGTCTTTTTTTTTTCGGCATTTTCATGGACCAAGAGGAATTCGAGGTCAATAAAATTGCAAAACATATAATTATCCAGCGGACCCTAGAGCCTCCGGATAAAAACTTATGTTGGTATAACATAATATGACATTAACTTTGTCGGATGATGTCCATGATATAGGATCCATGTAGGATCGGATTTAAATTAAAATTGATCCATATTTATTAGTTATCAGCATTCAACAGCGTCCAACATTAAGTGTTTAAACGGGATATATAGTATGTTGCGTTTTGGCGGAAATGCAATGCAAATAGCAGCAACAAGTATCTAACCAATTTCGCATCGGTTGCCGGCAAATCCTGGAGAGCAACTGCAGTTGAAGCCATTGATTAGGTCGATGCAAGTTCCGTTGTTCAAACAAGTAATATTGACACAGTCATTTATATCTGCAGGAGAGAGGATGAAAGATATTAAATAAAAAAAAAATATATTTGTACCTTTCAGCTAAGGTACATTAGACTTCAGCAAGAGTTAAAACACAGCTAGTAAACGTAAATGTTGTTCTATATAGAGGTTGATGGAGAAACGTGTCTATAAATAAGTCACTTTATCGATCAAGCAGGGAAATTGAAATTTGTGGTTGGGCAACTATAAGGAAAAGTAAAAGTTCAGCCTGATACTTATTGGTCGACTTTTCTTTTAAGGTAGTTTTTAAATCTTCTCAGTTAGATATTTTTTTATTGTAGTGAGCTCAGAGAAGTAAAAGTCAATAATATAATACCTAACATCAGCTTGATGCTGATTACCGTTCCCTATAGTTAACAGCAACATTGGTTCAACTCAGTATTTCTTACTCGTGTCGCAGTCTTTTCCGGTGAATCCTTCTATGCAGATACACTTATATCCATTTTCCTGGTACAGTGAAATGCATTTTCCAGTGTTCTTACAGGGCGAACTGTCACAAGGAGACTACACAAAGGAAAGGATACGGCTGTAAGTAAAGACCATTTCATGGCAAAGTCAAAACATAATCCAGTAACGTGACGCATATCATTTATCCATATTAGACGTATGCTGAATTTACGGCAAATTCAGCTTTTGAGTTTCGTCGACCAACTTGAGCCCCAAGTTTTAGTTACATGTAGCATTAAGTAACACAATTATTCCACCTGCGAGTTGTTGGGTATGGGTTGGCTATATTATCTCCATGGAACAAGTGCGAGTTGAATAATTGTTTTATTTAGTAAAAATGCCCACAAAATATCGATGAATCTTCCGGACTTTATTTTGTTACTACAAATGAGAAAACACAAGGCACTTCCACTTTTCAGGCCAGCAAACTGCTGTCATTAGTCATATCTGTGTCTAAGCGAACGGAATGACTGAATGAAAAATAAATACATAAATAAATAAAACATCTTAGCGGTGAACACTTTCAAAAATCATCAGGATTCTCCTTTCTCGGCACCTATGATGATTGCAGATAATTTGAAATTTGAATTTCATTTTAGTGCAGTTACAAACTAAAATCATGCAATAAGCTGGTGTAATTATATAAATTTAACTCGCTTGTTCATCAAATTATTTCAGGGAGCCGCCGGCTGGTTTTGCTGAACGAAAACAGAAGCTATATCTAATGCCTGCGTTAATTGCCGCAGTGAGTGAGTTCACAGCCTGTATTCTCAGCTAGTTGCTTCTGGTCAATGCATTCTTCTGACACAGCTTTTGTAGGATGAACAGGCTGCAGATATAATTATATCGGCGAGTAGCCTGACGATGGCATTAAGAGCCACTGCTTGGCTTCTTTCCTATCTGGTCAGGATATCTTTTAAATGCATTTTTTCTGCGTTTTTCTATGAATTCTAATGAAATTCCATCTTATATTTCTAATATACTTATTTATTTGTCCAATTAAATTGCATTAAAACGCCTTTTTCGGGCACAATTCTTTCGTCCTGACTTTCAGTGTGCTTTTAAGGAGGCTAAACACAGTTTCTTTAGAAGTACTAAATGAAAGAATGTTAACATTTTTATCAGGAGGAGATATGCAGCCAATAAGTGAACAAAAAGTACGAGTGCTTAATTGTTGAACATGCTTACTTTTTGTCTTATTTTCTTAAAAAAAAAAATTAAATACTGTTAAAATTTGGTTAAGTTGTTTTAAAAAGTGGGGGTAACAAATTGTAAGTTGTGTACTAACTCATCAAGAAATCTACTAATAAGTAGATGTTGTGCAAACCTAATTAATTCGAAATTTTAAGCTTGTTTTCAATCATCCATGTTGAACTTACGGATATACTGAGTAGGATCTCAGAGTAGGGACGTCTCGGTAAGATAAAAGGACCAAACCTATTTAAAAATAAGACGCACGCGATCTAGGAAAGGGGATAGCGGTGGAAAAAAAAATGGTCCCCTCTGTCCCTGCTCCCGCTGCACTACTATCTCGGAGCCTATATAACAGGCTACAAAAATCGAGGTGTTTCTCGAAATAAGGACGAAGAAAAAAAAGGTAAAAAGAAAATTGGAAATAATAAAATGAGATCAAGTAACGGGAATTTTGCGCAGCTCTAACAAATGTAAAGCAGGCTTTGATAAGTCCCTTAATTATTGTCTCTGTTTTTTAGAAAATTTGATGCTTGCTTTTTCATAGTGTAGCACTTCTACCGCTAGTAACATGTATTTCTTGTGACAAAAGCTGCTTTTTTCATAATAACAAAACACGAACGGTTCATCAGTTACAGGTGGCAGTCCTATCTTTAAATGTGCGTTGCTATGGCAATATCCCATTGAATCAGCCAAACATGAGGATCAAAGTGGCTCGCTTTTGTGAAAAAGAACGAAGAACTCGATACAATAAAAATTGTTTCGACAAGGCAGTTTACTCGTTTAAATTCATTTATTGCCAGGAACGTTTAATGGATACGAATTCCCTCAGTTGAATGTTCCCATAGGTTAACAGGTTAGGTACTTTGTGTTGCCATAGTAATGTCCAAACAGAACAAGAAAAGCACTAGACAGAGAGAAAGTTTCGGGGCCTCAGTTAACTTTCAGTACGAAAACTATAGACATTCATTGTCTTCACTATATGATGTTATAACTACTTCAACGAGCCGAACTGTGGATTAAATTCAGCTTACTGTAAACCTACAAAAGTTGGGATTAAATTTTCTTTGTTTCCCTTTCGCTTTGTTTCATGGATTCAAAAAGCAACGAATTTGACATACATGTCGATGCTTAAATGACATCGATATAATTAAGGACGGCAAGCAATATACATTTTTATCTCTTGCACTCCCCGCTGGATTTGCTCAGTTGAGTTTTTAGTGAGGTTTTGAAAGTCAACTCTGTTTCATTTACCCAGAAATTTGCAGAGATGCTACCGAATTTCAAGGCGTTGTGCTGATATAGTCTAGCTGGCAAAAGATTAGCCTAAAATAGGAGTATTAAAACGTTTCTGTAACTTTTAAGGCAAGCCAAGTATGCAAACTAGTAATAAGCAAAATTCATGATATGACAAATGTGTTTTACGAGCTAAACGCTTTTTGTCGGAAAATATTTCAGTCGAGACCTTTGTCAGCAACTCTCCCCTCACTAACGTTTAGGACATTCGAACATAAATATATCGATTTCATCAAGTATGTTTGGGCATCAGCAGATGTTTAAATTAAGAGTTGAAAGGTTTAACTTAGTTGTAAAACTTTTATAAGGGTTTTTTTATCCAAACTCATTAGCCAATTCCTTTGCATTTGAAGCACAACGTAATCCACTGCATTCAAGATTTTCCAAGCGAAGAGATACATTTTGATTTACAAATGCTAACTTTCGAAACTAGCGAGAGTCAAAAGAAAATAATCACACAAACAAACAAAAAGAAACTTTTTATTTTCCCCAGAAGGAACATTTTTGATTAATTAGAAGTTTGACTTACCGGAATATAAAAGTGATGAAACTCTTTGCTGGCGTTGAACTTGTCCGAGTTGTTAAACTTGTCCGATGGCAGCAGTTCGCACAGAAGTTTGCCGTTGACATCAGGGAAGGCAGCCACATTGTAGGAAAAACATGAAGGAATTTCTAAACAGGCGTAGCCACAATCGTTTTCTTTTTGAATAAGATTCCGACCAATACTGGAGATGTTCAGGTAGGAAAATTCAGTTATCATGAAGTTGACGTAGAAAAAGTTGCCAATCGATCCCTGACTGAAAGCTTTTTAAAGGAAGGGAGGAAAAATATGAGATTCTTTTTTCATGTCATAATATACTGGAAAACTACAGTAAAGGAAAAAGATAGAGTCTATGTACCTTCAGAATTAGTTGCAAATGTGACAAAGATCCATAGAAGGAAGAAGTAGTTTCTCTGAATTACTGTTTTTTTCATCCTCTCGTGATACGCCGAGAAGTGAAGTTTTAGCATTTGTCTGAATCAGTCTTTAAATTGAATGCATTAGAACAAGCACCCACATCTCCTTATTATATCGTTTGTCTGTAACCTTACACGGACACAAAAGAGGTTAAACAATTGCCATCAATAAATAATATGAAAACTCGTCTAAAAACCTTATTTTAGAACAAAGGGCTTGTTTTAAAAATGACTAAGGGGATTTGATGAAATTTGAAGCAGAGAGCAGAGAGAGAGAGAGAGAGAGAGAGAGCAGTATTTCCATGTAGACTTTTTCTGGTGATAAAACTAAATTAAAGTACAAAAACGTTTTTCAAATACTTTGTTCCCAATTCAACGAAATAATTTCATTATTTGCCCAATTTAATTTATATTAATGAACCACTTAAGATTCTTCTGCTTAGTGTTCATACCACTGAAAAACAGTTTGCACTGACGTTTTTAAGTGTTAATTGAATTGTGGTTGCTTTCCTGAGAATATCAAAATTTGTCCATTGCAGACAAAAACGAAAACAATCTTCCTGTCAAGACTTTAGCGTGGGCTTACATTGCGTAGTCTGGCAAATTATCAACAGGTTTAATTGCGTAAACGTAGTTCAACTTAATAAATTGCTTTTTCAAATCTTCCGTCGACCACTGAGATGGAAATATCTCCGAGCCTAATATAATCTACTAGGCTTTAAGTCTCAGCTAACGGAGCTAGTGTTCTAAAAATCGAGCTTAATGAACTGTAGCTTCCTTTTGTCAGTATTATGTGAATAAAACAGGAACTTCCACTTTCGTATAAATACGTGTGGGGTAAATTAATCAGCAGTACGACTAATGATGTTTTGCCCCTTGCTAAGTTTCGGTTAAATTACCTTGCATAATTAGGAAATTAACGAAAATGTGGAGATTCTAAGCGGGCTTTACTCAATTATGCTAATCATTCCTTAGTATAACGTCTTTTCTAGCAAATCGCAAAATTTCTGCGATTTCTTTTAAAAGATTTACACCAAATCACATTGGAGTAGTGGTTTTCCACGGAACACACCTTAACTTGCTACACGATTAAATTTATCTCAAACAAAATATTACCATTTCTCTCAATGGAAACTAATTAGAGAGCAAGCAAGTTCCTCATTTGGCAAAATAAGATAAACTTAGCACAAATTACCTACGCGTATAATTGAGTAGGCAGCTTTCGCCAAAGTTATCCATAGATGTGAAAGATGAGGAGAAGTTCTGAGTCATAAAGAAGTTAACAAGGAATTTTATTGATGGACAGGGGTTCAGGTGGGGGGTGCACTGGGATTTTGGCAAAGAACACATGAAAAAGATAGCTTTAAATAGGGGTAAGCTCCAAAAGAAAATAAACAAACAAAACAAAACGAAAAATAAACACAAAAATAAGAAAAGGAAATTTTAAAAAATCAATTTCAAGTGCACATGGTTTTCACAGTGACGTCATCAAATTGTAAAGTCATAAAGCGAGAATTTACGTATTCCTATTTACAATGGGTTGAAGATAAACAAAAAAATATATCTTTGTACAAGTTTCCAGTCCCGTAGCATGTTTCGTTTCGAAAATACAGCCATTTGAACTTTCGAGTTTTCTCAGTGTGTGACACCAATATATGAATACTGTCTCGTTGAAAAAAAAAGTCTCTCCTTTTGATTTTCAGCAGTGAGTATAACCATTTCAAGTTTTAGAAGATATGCTTCTGCGCTCGTGTGCTAGTTCTCGAGTGAAAAGAAAGAGCTTTTATAGAAAAAGTGAACTCCTGATGTGTTTGTTGATTTCCGCCAGCCATATTGGTGTACCAAAACTTTACACCAATATGGCGTCTCCATACAAAGCTCTACAAAGATGCGTGAAACGTTAAGGCAAATAACTCGAGAAACTGTGGGTCACAAAGACCTGAGTCTTGGACAAATTGTTCATAAATTAGTCTTTTATAACATTCATTTTCTTGGCTTCTTCCACTGGACGGTTTCAGTTTATGTGCCGTGTTTATTGCGTGATAGTGAAACCGATCTATACCGTCACCAGAGAGGATACCGAAAAAAAATGATTGAAAAACAATGGTGAAATAGTGTGGCGTAGCCCTTTTTAAGTGGAGATGGCCAATTGAAGCATTTTGAAAGCGTTTGATCGGCCTCGTTTACCGTATAAATAGCGAGGGCACTCTTTCCTATGGCGCGCTGTGACATGACATGCGCGAATTTGTAGCTAATTAGACATTGGCTCTGACCACTAATAGGTATGGTTGCATTCCCAGCGTAAGGAAACTGCGAGATCATCAGGAATGTCCAGATGAATGAAACAATTATATCAAAGTAATGCAGGGATCGTCTCAAGAACTACAAACTAACGTTTTCGTGATTGTAGAAAGTGCCATTTTTATTACAACGTGTTTCTGAAAAAGTAAATGCAACAACATATATATAGTATAAGAAGCCCTTTAAAGGTGGTTAACTCTTACAGGTTTTCCTATTTAAAAAGTGCTGTTGTTTTACTGACACATTTTACTCGGATCGATGATCCTGCTAATTGAAATTAGTTTTTTATATGTAATTCTTACGACGAAAAAGGGTTTATAAAAAGCACAGATAAAGGAGGTTTTGAAATATACAATGTACAGTTGTGAATAAATACTGTATATTTAAGGACCAAACTCAAGTTTCTTTTTTTTCTTGGGTATTCAACAACTTTATCCCCTAAGCCTTTATAGAAATTAAGAACCTAGCCTAAATTGCCGATAACTACCCCAAAATAAAAGGAAATTTTATGCCAGAACTCAAAAAATGTAGGTTCTTATTAGCAGTTGTTAATTACTGAGAACTGTGTCTATGCTTTTAAACCCGTTATTTAAAGGCAGTTTAGCCATAACAAAACCCGGTCCTAGGCCATTTTCAGTTTAATTTCCAAACGCTCCTATCTGATCATCTTTTATCGAGAGCAACATCATGAACTGATCAAGAGAGACAAACTTTATCTTCTTTAAAAATAACCCACTTGGTTAAGGGGTCTGGATTACTGTCCAACAGGGCGTAAGAAGCTAGCGCGTTGAAACGTTCATACGCGCTCTCTTGTTCAGCTGTGATACGTAGTAGGACTGGAACTAGTTCGCTTTCCGCCCTCGATCAGCTGCCAGGGCAAGAAAAATGGCGCCGTCTAGCTGGAGGTAGTTTCGGATTTATTGCTTTATATCTTTAGATCGCTGCAGTCCATAATAAGATTTGATATTTGGCGTATTTCTACGCGATATACAGAAAATATTTAGGTTATATTTTATAGTTAGTGTTATAAGTTAAGGTGTTTTTTCGCCTTTTATGTTTATGTAGTGTCAAAATGGCTTATCGAATATTACAGGTTGAAGGTCGCGTTTTATCTTGCCAGTCAAAACCAAATGATAATAAACGGCTACAAAAAATATATAATGGTTTTATAATTTTTTTTTGTGCATGCAAATTTTTAGAGTGAACATATTCTTAATGTTATCAGGAGCAAGATTATTATGGACGTCGTACATTAAAAGGCTCATTTGCTCAAATAGCAAGAACGATATCGGCAACTGTTTTGTTTCTAAAAACAACGGAACTGCATGAGTTCTTGGTTCAGCGAAGAACATTCCCACACCGCCTGCGGAAAGAGGCTTTGTTACATACTCAAAATAGTAGTTTGGTAAGCTCGGAAGATTTTCATTACAAACGTCATCACGGATTCGAATTTCAGTTAGTCCTATAACACTAAAGTTTACTTTTAATTCAGAAAGTACATGCTGATGGAACTGCTCGAAATTCCTCTCAAGGCTTCTTATATTACTGTGAAGAATAGGGATAAAATTCCGATGATTTTGATTTATTTTACTTTTAATAGTCTCAGCAAAGCTGTGAGGTGAGAAATATCGGGATCGCAATCTTGGTTCTAAAAAGTTGAAATCCGGGTCAATGTTTGCATTAAATGAATTCATGTTAAAGATATCGTAATCATAAAGACTATGCAGCGTCTCCAGGGTTTTCTTTAAATGTAAATTGTCGCCTAAAAGGTTGTTAAATCTGCCATGAACAGACGGAATATGTTTGTAATTATAATAAGGCAAATGTGTTAAGCTTTCCTTTAAATTGTTTTTTTTTGTTTTTTTTTTACAGGAAGCCATCTCTTCTAGATTTAACTAGATTTATCAGAATAAAAAATAAAATCAGGTACTTAGCTCGGCAAGATAATCTCACTCAAGTTCCAGACTATTCGTTAGCCTGCTCAAGTCTTCAACGGACTTCAGCTTGATCACTCTAGATTCGTGCGTCTTGCGAAGAAGAATTTGGCCATTTTTCGCCCAACAATACTGAAATTGATGCGCTGTCTTGAAATTATTTGCTTCTGATAAGAGGTGCTGTAATCTTGGTGTTAAGTGATCATAAATCTTGGCTTGCTCCAAAGAAGTTTCCGAACTGTACCCCAGAGTAGAGGGAGAAATACTTTCCACTTCTCGTCTGTGGCCGTCATAACATTTTCCTTCGCCAATCTTCGAACGAATTTACAGATAATTGGTTTGGGACCAATATCACTTCTTGATTGGACACGGTGAGCGATATCAATATCTTGACCAGTCAATTCACTTGCGCCGATGGCTTTAAAGATTTCGAGGCATAGTTTCGAGGTGTCATTCGCCGATTCATGTTCGTAGAGTTCAGGGAATCCAACAAGTTTTATATTATATTGGTAGCTGTAATTTTCCATGCTTTCTATTGCTTCACTGATGTTTTTGACTTTTTCATTAACAGCTTCAATCTTCTTACCGAGTCGCTCTAGTTCGGCCATTGCATTTGTTTTAAACAAAATCAATTCATCGTGCTTATCGCTAAGGAAGCTTAAGCTCTTCTCACCTTCACGACTCGGAGTATCGTTGTCTTCAGGAAATCACACAATTAAGAAACGGTCCAGATAAGAACGATAGCAACAACGGCAACGAACATGCTGGAATGCGAAAAAGGTGCTAACTTTTCTATTGTCTGTACTTACTTCTGATTGGCTTAAACAGCAAAAGTTAAGAAAACTTCACAAAGAAGTACATATATTCATTCTTACTTTTTATCCATCTTCCATATAACGAAATCTGGTCTCAGTTTGAATAACAAAGAAATCCAATGTGGGGAACATGTAAAATTGTAAACTTTTCTTGGCTATTGTTTTCAACTCCTGTTTTAACGCAAAAAAACACCCTTTCAAAGTGGAGTGTAAATGCATTTTATTGCGTAAACGGCCTTCATGTAGGTTTATGCATTCTCTGTGTAAAAATGAGAACATTCCTATGTGGGGAAAGCACCGTTGCCGCATAACAAAAGAAATTGCTATCCACCTTTACCCATTACTTAACCACGTTCGCGGCACTGACAAAACTATCCACAACCAACCAGACACAATGTTTCCACACTTAATACGGGCGAAATATCATCACATTACTCTCTCTCGATAACTCTCGCTTTCTCCACATAAATCATCGCATGTAAACTTTGCTGACAAGATCTCAAAGATTTCAATATCCCGGATGTAGACGAGCCGTTTTGAAAGGGACACATGAACGGCGACCTTCAAAACAAATTTTTACTAAGTCTCTGGCCTGGTCAGAAATCAGCATCAATTTTGCTCTCGCCGAATAGTTTTGACTCCTAAAAGCTACTTTTTGAGGCCAGAGACTCGTCACCGCCCACATCAAAGCTCGCAATATGATGCGTGCCTTTCCGTCTCAAGCCTTTGATCAGTGTTTCACCCGTTTAGCCAAAATGAGACAAAATACCGCCATATTGGACGACGGAAGACTTTGCCAATCGTGAGACTTGTTCCTTCATAATGCTTAATGATGCCTTCTGGAAAACTTTGCTGCAGGCGGCCAAAAAGGAAACCTAGAAATTAACCGAACACGGAAAACAACTTCTACCGCGCGCGCTCATTTCAAATGTAATAGTGTTTATGACAAGGAGAGAATTATGGGAAATGATAGGTAGGGAGGTAGGGGAGAGCTGCGGGGGGGAAGATGTAAAAAGCATTTAAACACATTTTTTTTTATCTACTGCAGCTTTTAAAGGGATTTTTCTACTGACGAGATCATTAAAAAAAAATGGAATGGTCAAGTACTGAACAAGCCTCAAATGAGACTGTTGCTGAAAATTTTTGGAGGTACCTTTTTATCAAATTCAGACAGATATTTATATCAATTTATTTTTTAATGTTTATGCACAAAATTTCCACACGGGTGTTTTGTGTAAATGGTAAGAACCCATGCACTCTGCAGTGAGCTGTGACGTCACCCAAAGAGACACGCTCACCAAGTTCCCAGACATTGCTAAGACAACGGGGCAGGAGAGAACGCTTGGCGACTAAGCTGAAAGGATTTTATTTTTTTCACTAAATTAATGTCTTCAAAAGTCGGGGACAGATGAAGAAAGAACTATTTTTTGTTGGTAGTGTATTTGCGTAAACACTGATATTGGTATTAATGACAATAGCTACCTGGTTGGAATTGTTGACTTAGGGCAATCTCTTGCTTTAAAAAGTGGTACCGTTGTAGCGAATCAGCGAGGGGTGACATAATTTATTTGTCAACAAATCACTGAAATACCGAACTGCAGTGCTTTTATTAGTATGTTTTGAAGCATGCAAAAAGTTAGAAATTGATTCAGTGTTTAAAGTTTGTTTTAGTACTTTATGCTTTTAAGCATGATGGGTCCCAGTTACAAAAATGACTCCATAAATATGTGTAAAATTAATACAAATTCAAAATTCATGCCAGTGTAATAGCATCCTTGGAGACCCAGGCGCGTTCAGTTGCGTCGGGATAAACGATGGCAAAGGTTGTCAAGAACGGACAAGAGAGCCCCTGAGATGCTACTCATTTCCGGCAGTTCCACGACTCATTCGAATGCTTGTCTCTGATATTCCGGGATAAATGTTGTTTCAAAGCAGGACAGGTTGTAAATCTTATTCTTATCGCCTGCAACATATACCTGATTGATAGCAAAGAATAAATATGAATTATAGGGCTATATAAATCGAAACAAACGTCCGGAAGTACTCCCTCGTCGCGAACAATGAATTTGAATTAATGTGTAAATTTCCTGTTGTGCATCCAACTCGCTTCCAATTGTTGGTTTAAAACCAATTAGCTACTGTCAGAACTCGGCTTCATTATCGATAAGAAAAAAAATCCTCTGGAACCCAGGGTAGGCGAACAGTCGAGTTTGCAGGGAAAAAACGCCTTCGTATAAGAAAATCGCGAAAGCGGCGCTATAGAAGGTGGCCTTCTATTTTTGTGTGTCTGTGTGCCCAATCAGAGACAAACATTGGAACGAGTCGTGGAACTGGTGCGTTAAGAGAATCCTGGGGTCAGGCTCCGCAATAGGGGAAAAAGGAGAAAAAAATCGGCGAAGGTTAGTCTGGGGAGGGGGAAAGACGCCGTACCTTCCCCCTCCCCAAGCCACCGTTAAGCTTCCTTCACTTGTCGATATTTTCCAATTTTACCCCGTTTTTTGCCTTTTTCCCCCACTGTGGAGTCTCAGATTCCTGGCTACGTTAAGAGTAGCATCCCAGGGGTTCTCTTGACCGTCCTTGAAAACTTTCGCCGCCGTCTTTCTCCACCCGACTGACCGCCCCTGGGTCTCTGAGGATGGTATTATAGCTAAACACTTCTTTCTTTTGAAGTAAAACTTATAATTAATTAAATACTTAATCAGTATTAGTATTCATTCAAAATATTTCCCCGATTCTGACTGGCTAGAAGCACACGCAAAATTCACCATAACCAGTTACTGATGACCAAATTTGGAAGAATTTTGTGCTTCACGAGGAAATGACGTCAAAAATGCAGCGTTCTTGCAGGTTAAGGCACCGTTAACCGAGAAGACCTAGGGACGAGGTTGTGTTGTTTTAGTTGTGAAAACAAAAAACGGCGGACATTTCACTCGTTTCAAGAGTAAGAACAGCTAAGAACTAGGCGAAATAATAGCTAAAAAATAGCAAGAACAGACGGACAACTCGAACACAACTCGAAGGGCGACATCAAGTTATTATTATCTGCTATTTGGAGAACATTTGCGGAGCGGAAAACCCTAAACGTGCACTATCGAAGTTAAGGTGAACTTATCATCAGTGGAGGTAAGCATGTTTTAGCTTTGTTTTAAAACTAGGAATTATTTTGAATGAATAATAAAAAAAAAATATTGAATTCGGCTCATAAGAGACAGCCTCATTCATTAATTGTTAATTATATCAAACATAACACACACAAGCTCATTCTCTCTTGCAACACACTATATTTATAAAGCTTCTATGAGTCTTCCAACAGTTAGCCATTGACCCTATTTCACAAGTTGAAAATTGTGCAGTGTACGAATAATCAAAGGGAAAAAAAGAGTCCGTTATTTGGGACTGATTTCAAATAATCGCGATTCAACAATAATCAAACTACAGTTTGTAATAGGCCATTTTACAGTTATGGATGGAAGCGAGGTTGACGGTGACCATGTTTTGGCACAAACCTTCCTGCTGTATTATGTATATCAAGTTATTCTTATGCTAACTAGTAGTTTTCAAGGACAATTTCCTTAACAAAGCACAAAGGAGGTTTGTATCAAAACAAAATCACCGTCAGCCTCACATTCGCTCGAAGACTAGGGTACTAAGTCCTGTGACAACTGTAAAATGGTCTATTACCATTATGAACCACAAGGTAAAATGCAATTAAAGGTCAAATGAACCAAAAATTCTACATTTTCATTTTAGTTCAATTCTAGTGAAATATGTTTAATATGAGCCGAATAAACATACTATGAAGTTTCAGCTCAATTGAAGCAAGCATCTCCGAGATATTCGCAATTAAAAATTGTCATTTTTTGGCCCTTATCTTTGTAGAGCGGTCGGAAAAATTGTCGGTAAAAACAGGTTGTGACGTTAAAGGGGCTATGTCACCCAACACGCATGCGCGAGCCAATGAAAACAAACTTGAAAAAGACAGCCCAACTTTTTCAAGTTGTGTCGGAGATTTTGGAAGGCTGTTTTTATCTGTCTAAATCTCAGCCATCGTTCGATAGTTAGCGAAGTTTTGTATTAAGAATCATTCTATGGTGATTACAGAACAATTTTTTGGCGTTATTTTAAAATTGTTTGCCTGTGGAATGTTTTTACGTGGATTTACTGTGTCCTCTTATCAGCGGCCGTTGTAATGGCAGAGTTAATGACGGCTACTCCACAATGAGTGATGGAATCTTTGACGGAATCTTCCCTATAGTTCACAGGACCTTTCTATTGAGTTATTTTAGAGGCTGCTGGCTCTTGGATTTTTCTTGTGCTCAAAGTATGTGGACATATAATGAAGCGGCTATCGAGTTGGCGGCGGCCGTTTTTGTAAACGATTACAAGAGCATCAGGCCATGAGTTTCGTGACGAAACTAAACTCCTGGCGAAGGAAACATTCTAAAATTCGGCTAGATTCCTTCTTGTATTTATCTCGATTCACGGCAAAGATAAACACGACCGTTTGCTCGTCCAGATTGTTCTCAACGGACTTAGAGAGGCACCTTAGTACGAGTTAGATCCTGTAAATGCCATGTTTTTGAACTGTTTGTGTTGGAGCATAATTTTGGAAAATAGCAGAGTTTGCTTTCCCTTTTTATCAACGGACTGCTTATAGTGGAGTAGTATACCAATGATGCTGGGTTCTGTTTTTCTCGACGTCGCAGTGATTCGGCACGATCGAACAATTTTGCGCGATAATGTATGTTTCCCTAAGATCAAAACAAAGACTTGGTCTCTTGTTCTATCAGCATCTAAATTATAAAATCAATAGCGACAGACAAGTCTAATTGTTAATGATTTGAAACAGTCTTGGTCTTTGTCTCCGGTCTAGCGTCTTTTGTAGCTCGTTTGTAAAATACAACTTCCATTTATTTTGTTGAATAAGACAATATGTTGTTGTTGAATTTTTGTTTGCGCTCTATTTTATGAATGGCATGCGTTTTTACTTCAAAACTACAAGTAAAATTGTCGTCGCAATTTTATTCTTGATCTAGCATATCCAGAGAAGAAACGTTCCATAAATTCTATCGAAATATCCCTTATCTAAACCCATTTCGCTAAACCTCTCTAAATTCGGAACCTTGGACGTGACAGAGAACATGAAGAAAGTCACGCGTTAAAAACAATAGAATTTTGACAGTTGAAAGTAATTTGCATAACCTCACAGCGCACATGGAGAAAGTCACGCGTTAAAAACAATAGAATTTTGACAGTTGAAAGTAATTTGCATAACCTCAGAGCGCATGCTCTCCAGCTGACATAGCCCCTTTAATGTCAGTCAGGTGAAAAAAAGCGGGAAATTCAAAACAGTGTTTTTCGAGTCGACTTGGCGCAGAAATTGTGGTGGTTTGTGCGGCTATGAACCTAAAAAGAACAAGCAATTTGTCTTCAAAAGTTGCAAGCTGTGGTTATAACCTTATTATTTAATTTTCTCGAAGAATACATCATAGTAAAACGGACTTTAACGACGGCATTAATTTCCTTGCGCTGCACTGGAAATGTACGTACGTGCATAGGTCCGATTTTTTTCAAGATTTATTCACAAAATGTATTCATATAAGGAAGTTTCTGGATATATAAGGTCCGGAGCTCCAATGTGGACACAAAAACAAAATATCTTTGTATGGTGATTTGCACAAAGAAATTCACCCTTGCCCACAATGTGTTTAAAGTCTCTTTGAACTTTGTCGCACTCGAGCTGATATTATAAAACCCACGCTCGATCGGACACTTGTGCTTCGCAGAACACAAAAATATAAACAAAATCCTCAATGTAGAAGTTTTGGCGTTGATATGTGGGCAGAAAAAGAGTTAATCTTTATCTAGTAAAATCTTCCCCAAAATCAGTTTCAAAGCAACTACAGTTCTTTAAACTTGATCGTTTCGCGCAGATAAAGTTTGCTTTGTGTTGTCAAGTTGAACATGAATAACACTTGTCAAAAACCAAGTAAGATTTCCTTCAAACAAAGTTGAAGTTACATTGCCGCAAAAACTTCTCTCCAGTTATGTATATGATTTAATTACCGACTGAAGTCACTTTAAGGACCAAAGACGCCACTTTAAGCTCGCAAAGAGAAGCGGTAAGCAAAGAACAATTCCATCATGCATAAAATTCAGCTTAAGTGAACTCAAAAAAGCTTCAATATGGTTGCAAAACAACAAATTTCCACTCAAAAAGCATAAGGCTTAAGGCTTTTATACCTCCTGACAATGAAGAAGTGAATTTTCTGTGCGAAATAACCCACCTAAAGGTCTTAAAAGCAAACGATCAGTTGCAAGCTTCGCACCCAAGCCATGATTCACCATTTAGCTATTTTCAAAAGCTGGTCCATACGAGGGTCTTCATTCAAGCAAATTAAACTCAGCAAAACTGAATCATTAGAAAGTACAGAAAACGGCACATAAGGGTTTGTTTTGCTCGCTTCAGTCAAATCCAGCTCCAGCAATTGTTTACGGGCAAAGAGGCAATTGTTTTGAAGCCACTGGCGGCAGTTGTCGTTCTCAGCTACTTCACAGCGAGTGAAAAGGAAAATTTGCGTACAGAAAGAAAACAAAGCTACGTAATTAAAAATTAAAAAGAAAAAAAATACTCTGACTATTGTTCATTGAGCAACAGAAAAGTGATCGAAGTAGTCTGTTCTTCTCGAATAAGCTTGCTAGCCTTAGTTCTACGGCCTCGACGGATAACAGCCTCCTCGATCTCCATAATTCTTCATAAGATACTCAGCCTCATTCATTAACTGTTAAATAACAGAATACAAGCGGGTTTTAATTCAGCCCGGCGAAAGAAGGCGAAGCACTGGACACAAAATCAATTCACAAATCGAATGCACAATTATCAGAAAAATACAAACCTCCTTAGAAATGTTCAAAACGTTTTATTCCTTCTCAGACTGACGAAATCATCTGTTTTTACTCTAACATTGGTTGTTCTGACTCCAAAGGAATTTTCAAGTGACGAGAAAACAACAACAACAACAAAAACAAAAAAAAAAGCCTTTACGAGGAGCAAACGTTCGCACCTTGCGTATTTCATTCAGTCTC
This sequence comes from Porites lobata, assembly GCA_942486035.1. NCBI lineage: Eukaryota > Metazoa > Cnidaria > Anthozoa > Scleractinia > Poritidae > Porites > Porites lobata. The sequence continues at coordinate 3,572,891 of CALNXK010000029.1, forward strand.
AGTCAGAACTCTCACAGAACAAGACAAACAAACGCAGGCGATAAGGTATGCGCAGAAGCTTGCGCAGAACGTTTTTCCGCCCTGAAAGACCAACATTGACGTCACGTAGTCTCCAGTCTTTCACGCGGCCATTTCAGAAACGTTTTCGTGAAGTCTTCGGGAATGCTCGGATTTTAATCTTTCATCTTTCTTTTAACGCTTGGGAAGAAAAATCTTTACCCAAATCTCACTTAGGATGGTTCTTTTTAGCGTTTGGTGAAGATAAAGCGGCAAAAGAAAATATTTCAATTTTTTGGTTTATTTGACCTTAACAACATTAAAAAAAAAAAAAAAAAACCTACTGCTGGTTTGCACATGACGCCACGGCGGACATTATGGTAGAACAAAAGCATTTCTGTCCTCTAAGAACTAACCTCCATTTTGTCGCAAATCTGAATTATCCAAAAAATATATATATTTATTCTACTGACCACCAAAATGGCCGCGTTGTCACGTGTTTGCAAACTAAAAGTTACAGTAGACGCAAATTTCGCATAAAATTGATAATACACACCCCTCTACTTTCCCAAAAAATAACAAATAACAAAAAATAACAACATGTTTTATTTATAAAGCTTCGAAGAATCACGTTATATAGCAATAGTTCCCAGGCCTGGGTTGTTCAAAGCTGGGTTAAGAAGACCAAGGGTTAGTGCGAACTTTGAATACAGATGTGAAAGCTTAAAAACCCAAATTCAGCCTAGTTAATTTTTCTCCAACCGGATGACTGGGCGCTTTTAAAAGAATAGAGAAAATTAACTGAGCAGAAAACTTTAAACAAAAGAAAACGAAACCCAGATTAAAATCTAACCCCGGGGGGTGATAATCGGCCTTCGAAAAACAGGGCCATAGTGACCTTATCTACTGTGACTATATATCCCAGAAGTTGAAACGCCGTTTTATATCCTATGCTATAGTTATATACGATTTGCTTCAAAAAATTAGACAGGTCAATCTCCAAGAGGATTAGTTGCCTCCCTACTCATCCGCTGTATAATTTGTTGTTAAAGAATCTTCAAAACGCGCGTCTGAGAACTCAAACAAGCCTACTACCCTGTATTAACACGGAAAGGTTTAAAGCTAGTTTTATTAATAGACCGTATTTTAAATATTCTTTTACTTTTTAACTAAATAAATAATATTAAACATGTAAATATAGGTATGTATTTTTACTTGAATATTCAATAAAGACTTCAAATAAATAAATGTAATGAATACAGCTGAGCTGGTCCCAGAGGTTTTCTTGAATTTGACCCTGTCGTTTGCATGGGAGTGAGATTCAAGTACAATTAAAGGTAACCATGGGTTTTTTTCTTCCCCTCCGCTTTGCGACTCGTTTTAGTCGCTTCGCACCAAACTCGTTCTCGTTCATAAAAAACCTCTGGGACCAGGGTAGGGTGACTTCAACTGGATTTAACAATAATCAAACCATTACGCTGGTGAATAATGAGGGGGAACATAATTTAAACGACATAGATACAACTATTAAAGTAAACGTTATTTTCGTTCTGACACTAAAATTTACGGAACACCGCTCGCGGCGGGAGTAGTGTACAGTGTCTTAAAAATTAAGCGCAGCTGTTTTACAAACATTAAACGGTTGGAAAGCTCTGCACTTCTTGTGACAGTTCAGTCGAACCGTCACTAACGGCCACCTCTCCACAACGGCCTTTTTTTGGCAGTCCATACATTCACTCTTGTCACTCTTGTTTAACCCTCTCTACACTGGCCACTTTTTTCTGTCCCCAAGGTGGCCTTTGCAAAGAAGTTCCACTGTATTGTATATTACAACGGTATTTAACTAATGATACGTCAACTTACTGGCTGTTAAAATCAAATCACATAGCAGCAATATAGGCCATTACCGAGCAAGCTCCAAGAACCCTCACTCTCAAAATGAAACCTATCGCGGAAGCTTTTTTCAGAAGATGGGTTAACCTTTATTTGCATGAGAACAGACCTTGCACTATCGTTTTAAACTTTTGGAGGCTTTGGGCAACTAGGGAATGGCCATGGGCTAGGTTACGAGCTGTTTGGGTCAATTCTGTGCTTAGGTAATTGATTAGTGCTTTTATACTTTCTTACTTAATTATTTTTTTATCAAACTCAGGGAGCAATAACCAAAAAAATTTTTTGATGATTTATGCAAGCGTAGTACACTAAAACTTGAAAAATAGGCCAATTTTTTCAAGTTTCAATCCATGTCCATCCTTGTCATCCGTTGCAACCAACGACAGGAAACATTTTCAGTGTCTAAATATAGTCTTAAGTTATAACAAAAATAGAACACTAGTTTTGAAATGCAACTGATACGAAGACACGTCTTAACTTTTACATTTTAAAAAAGATAACAAATAGCGTGTCGTAGTCCGTTTAAGCGTGGTTTCAATATTATCTGGAACACCAGCGAGGACCATTCTGCGTCGACATTGCAGACCTAGCTTTGCTTGGGACCATTTTCACACCGAATTGAGTGAAACAAACATGGCCAGTCTACCATCGTTAAAATAAATAGAGATATTTGCCTATGAAGTCCGGTGTCGTCTAAATACGTTTGATGCAGACAGCTTCCGATCGCAGACCGTCGCATACCGCCAGCCTGTTGAGTCATCGCTCTATGCTTTGCAATACATCTCAGAGTGGATCTTTTAAGGGTGTATCTTTGGCTGATTTAGAACGTTTTTTGTGCATGGTAATTAGAGGGTTATCAGAAAAGTTAAGCGAGATAAAATACCTCAACTTCGTCAGGTGAAAAGAAACGGGTTCCAGCCAGGATTGTTGAACTGTCTGTAACTCCATTTGGTGGAGAGTAAGAGATTGCTAATATAGCCCGGGATTTATTATTCTGATTGGCATTATCGGCAATGCGTATGCCAAGATAACCACCAAATTGTGGACCGCGCTTTGAGGAACAATAAATAGCACGTTCTGGTCTTGAAACCATGCTTTTAAACGGTGCGAGCCCTTCATTATCCAGCAGAGAGAAAATAAACGAATTGAAAGTGGTAAAGAAACCACCCACTGAATCTAAAAAGAAAAAAAGAACAATATTAAAAAAAAGGAAGAGAAACTAGGATTATAATTTCGGCTTTTACAGAGCTACCACCTCCTTGATCGATCTTAGTTTTCAGCTGTGCGTTTGACGTCCTATTGTTTCAGTGCTGACTGTGCGGGTAAAGATGATCCAAAAGGTGTCATCAATTATGACCAACTGTCTTATCTGGATTTTTTTATTTAACTAGGTCGATGGACCAGTTCGCACGCAGACAGTGAAAGGCTTTTTTTCTAAACAAACTTAATTATCGGTTGCAGTCACATTAGAGCCTTAACTACTTTTTATTATTGGTCGATGACTCATTAGTAATTCATGAAACAAATGAAAAGAGTGGAATGGAACATTTGCAATAGTTGGTCACGTGGTCAACTTTCCGTAGACACGAAGATGATTCGCGTTGGAGAGAGCAAAATTCTAAACCGATTAGGTAATCTGTACATTTTCAGCCTTATATCTCAAAAGTAGCGATTGTAATAACCGCCGAAAATTAGAGGGATTTGTGTGGGAAAAGCAACTCTCTCACCCAATCACGGTTGAGTGGTTTTCCATACAAGTCCAAGAAATTATTTTGTCGTAAAAATATTTTAGTTATAAGTACTATAATGTGAAAGTGAAAGATTTCAGGAAAATAAAACAAGGATTTCTATGGAAAACCAGTCAACCGTGACTGGATGACAAGAGTTGTTTTTCCCGTACAAATCCAACTTTTTGGCGGCGGTTGCAATCGCTACTTTTGACTGATACGGCTGACAATGTAGAGGTTACCCAATGTTTATATACCCTTTTAGTTCCTGTTAACATAATTTCTCTAAAGCGAATTATCTTCGTGTTATCATTACTACCTCCCGAGAGCCATGCCTAAAAGGGCGGGCCGGTAGATGCGCGCGCTTGGAATTGACTGAACCATTATTCTTTACACAAATTTTATGGCCCGTTCAAGATCCACAGATCCACAAGAGGAATTCCTCTAAGGCATAATCTCCTGGGCCGAGTTGTTCAAAGCTGGGTGAAGAAAACCCAGGGTTAGTGCGAGATTTGATTTGAAAGCTTAAAAAGCATTTCAGTTTTAATTCTTTCTGTCTACATGTTGATGATTGGAAGCTCTAAACATAACAGAAAAAAATGTCTAGAAAATACTTTTGAACATAAGAAAAAGAAACGCGGATTAAATTTAACCCCGGGTTAAGTGCTAATCGGCCTTCGAACAGCTGGGCCCTGTTTATGATCTATTGTTAGAACTACAAGCTCTATTTCTTAAGCTTTGCCAAAAAACGCGCTTATTAGCTGGTTATTTCCCGGTCTACAGAAGACAGTTCTTTAAGCAAGAGTCAGGTGATATCATGGGTTACCAGTTTTTCATCCACTATATAATGGTTAAACAGAATACTTATAAGAAAAGGTTATTGCAACAGCAACCCCTGTTGGTGTTACAGGTACGTAAATGACACCCACTTTTAAAAGACCTCTTTTAGTTTGTATCAAGTGGCTCTTGTTTGTATGTTTTGTTTTCCGAATAAAGGTCCTAGGGGAATTTGATCCCCCTTTGCACATGAATCAGACAAAATTTGACAGAAGCACTTTTTTGGGGTATTTTCACATGACCTATATTGGAAAACAAAACATGCAAGCTAAAGAGGTCTAGTTGACAAAACAACGAGGTTACTGTAATCATATTTATCTCAACTGCAATGACTTGGACGTAAAACTGCAGTTAACTATACCCTGGACTATGTTAGGGCCTTAATGTGATGGTAGCCAAAATGATTGTATTCACGTACTGTACGGTTCTGGTCAGTGTCTTTTTGCAAATTCTTGTTTGTACAGTGGAACCCCGTTAATACGACCACTTTCGGGCCATGGAAATTTGGTCGTATTAGCGGGGTAGGGTCAAATTATGGTACAAAATGCTTTTAAACTACATTCTACTACATGTATACCTTTAATCCGTTATAAATCAACCTTTTTTTAAGTGAAGTAACAACCTTACAACCGCAATTCAATGCAACTGAACAATGTAACAGTAAACGAAACCGAGTAATGAGAAAAAACACTGACTTCTTTCAGTTCCTTGTTATGAAAGGAAAGGGCTTGTGATTTGTCTCGAAGAGCCGTTTTCTATATTGTAGCTTAAAACACAATTATTACAAAGTTCAAAGTTCTGGGAGAAAAGAAAAGGAAATGGACTTGAAGAGAAAAGCCTCAGTGGAAGGCAGCAGAAACAAGAAGGCAATATAACTTTGAGAGCCTGGAAAGGCTGCAAAGTGAAGTCTCTCAGATCTTTTGTATTATTTATTCATGCATCCTTTTTACTGCACACAGCAATTTACCGGATGTCATGCTAACCACTAACACCTTTGCCTGAAAACATTCAATAAAATATTAGTAATGGGTTATTATTTGTCAGATTGTGTCTGTTTTCATTCAGCAGCCCCACCAAGCATTTTGAATGGTCGTATTAACGGGGTAATTTTATAAAGAAAATAACGACTCAGGACTCCCAAAGCTGGTCTTTGGTCGTAATAACGGGGTGGTCGGATTAACGGGGTTTTCAGATAAGAAAATGAGTGGGCTTTTGTTCGGGCCACAAAAAAGTGGTCGCAATAACGGGCTGGTCGTATTAACGGGGTGGTCGTATGGCGGGGTTCCACTGTAATCAATTACCACAATAGAGCAGCTGGTAAGCTGGTGTAATTATATAAATTTAACTCGCTTGTTCATCAAATTATTTCAGGGAGCCGCCGGCTGGTTTTGCTGAACGAAAACAGAAGCTATATCTAATGCCTGCGTTAATTGCCGCAGTGAGTGAGTTCACAGCCTGTATTCTCAGCTAGTTGCTTCTGGTCAATGCATTCTTCTGACACAGCTTTTGTAGGATGAACAGGCTGCAGATATAATTATATCGGCGAGTAGCCTGACGATGGCATTAAGAGCCACTGCTTGGCTTCTTTCCTATCTGGTCAGGATATCTTTTAAATGCATTTTTTCTGCGTTTTTCTATGAATTCTAATGAAATTCCATCTTATATTTCTAATATACTTTGTAAATTTATTTGTCCAATTAAATTGCATTTTCTTGCAGTAAGAATTAAAACGCCTTTTTCGGGCACAATTCTTTCGTCCTGACTTTCAGTGTGCTTTTAAGGAGGCTAAACACAGGTTCTTTAGAAGTACTAAATGAAAGAATGTTAACATTTTTATCAGGAGGAGATATGCAGCCAATAAGTGAACAAAAAGTACGAGTGCTTAACTGTTGAACATGCTTACTTTTTGTCTTATTTTCTTAAAAAAAAATTAAATACTGTTAAAATTTGGTTAAGTTGTTTTAAAAAGTGGGGGTAACAAATTGTAAGTTGTGTACTAACTCATCAAGAAATCTACTAATAACTAGATTTTGTGCAAACCTAATTAATTCGAAATTTTAAGCTTGTTTTCAATCATCCATATTGAACTTACGGATATACTGAGTAGGATCTCAGAGTAGGGACGTCTCGGTAAGATAAAAGGACCAAACCTATTTAAAAATAAGACGCACGCGATCTAGGAAAGGGGATAGCGGTGGAAAAAAAAAATGGTCCCCTCTGTCCCTGCCCCCGCTGCACTACTATCTCGGAGCCTATATAACAGGCTACAAAAATCGAGGTGTTTCTCGAAATAAGGACGAAGAAAAAAAAGGTAAAAAGAAAATTGGAAATAATAAAATGAGATCAAGTGACGGGAATTTTGCGCAGCTCTAACAAATGTAAAGCAGACTTTGATAAGTCCCTTAATTATTGTCTCCGTTTTTTAGAAAATTTGATGCTTGCTTTTTCATAGTGTAGCACTTCTACCGCTAGTAACATGTATTTCTTGCGACACAATAACAAAAGCTGCTTTTTTCATAATAACAAAACACGAACGGTTCATCAGTTACAGGTGGCAGTCCTATCTTTAAATGTGCGTTGCTATGGCAATATCCCATTGAATCAGCCAAACATGAGGATCAAAGTGGCTCGCTTTTGTGAAAAAGAACGAAGAACTCGATACAAAAAAAATCGTTCGACAAGGCAGTTTACTCGTTTAAATTCATTTATTGCCAGGAACGTTTAATGGATACGAATTCCCTCAGTTGAATGTTCCCATAGGTTAACAGGTTAGGTACTTTGTGTTGCCATAGTAATGTCCAAACAGAACAAGAAAAGCACTAGACAGAGAGAAAGTTTCGGGGCCTCAGTTAACTTTCAGTACGAAAACTATAGACATTCATTGTCTTCACTATATGATGTTATAACTACTTCAACGAGAAGAACTGTGGATTAAATTCAGCTTACTGTAAACCTACAAAAGTTGGGATTAAATTTTTTTGTTTCCCTTTCGCTTTGTTTTGTGGATTCAAAAAGCAACGAATTTGACATACATGTCGATGCTTAAATGACATCGATATAATTAAGGACGGCAAGCAATATACATTTTTATCTCTTGCACTCCCCGCTGGATTTGCTCAGTTGAGTTTTTAGTGAGGTTTTGAAAGTCAACGCTGTTTCATTTACCCAGAAATTTGCAGAGATGCTACCGAATTTCAAGGCGTTGTGCTGATATAGTCTAGCTGGCAAAAGATTAGCCTAAAATAGGAGTATTAAAACGTTTCTGTAACTTTTAAGGCAAGCCAAGTATGCAAACTAGTAATAAGCAAAATTCATGATATGACAAATGTGTTTTACGAGCTAAACGCTTTTTGTCGGAAAATATTTCAGTCGAGACCTTTGTCAGCAACTCTCCCCTCACTAACGTTTAGGACATTCGAACATAAATATATCGATTTCATCAAGTATGTTTGGGCATCAGCAGATGTTTAAATTAAGAGTTGAAAGGTTTAACTTAGTTGTAAAACTTTTATAAGGTTTTTTTTATCCAAACTCATTAGCCAATTCCTTTGCATTTGAAGCACAACGTAATCCACTGCATTCAAGATTTTCCAAGCGAAGAGATACATTTTGATTTACAAATTCTAACTTTCGAAACTAGCGAGAGTCAAAAGAAAATAATCACACAAACAAACAAGAAGAAACTTTTTATTTTCCCCAGAAGGAACATTTTTGATTAATTAGAAGTTTGACTTACCGGAATATAAAAGTGATGAAACTCTTTGCTGGCGTTGAACTTGTCCGAGTTGTTAAACTTGTCCGATGGCAGGAGTTCGCACAGAAGTTTGCCGTTGACATCAGGGAAGGCAGCCACATTGTAGGAAAAACATGAAGGAATTTCTAAACAGGCGTAGCCACAATCGTTTTCTTCTTGAATAAGATTCCGACCAATACTGGAGATGTTCAGGTAGGAAAATTCACTTATCATGAAGTTGACGTAGAAAAAGTTGCCAATCGATCCCTGACTGAAAGCTTTTTAAAAGAAGGGAGGAAAAATATGAGATTCTTTTTTCATGTCATAATATACTGGAAAACTACAATAAAGGAAAAAGATAGAGTCTATGTACCTTCAGAATTAGTTGCAAACGTGACAAAGATCCATACAAGGAAGAAGTAGTTTCTCTGAATTACTGTTTTTTTCATCTTCTCGTGATACGCCGAGAAGTGAAGTTTTAGCATTTGTCTGAATCAGTCTTTAAATTGAATGCATTAGAACAAGCACCCACATCTACTTATTATATCGTTTGTCTGTAACCTTACACGGACACAAAAGAGGTTAAACAATTGCCATCAATAAATAATATGAAAACTCGTCTAAAAACCTTATTTTAGAACAAATGGCTTGTTTTAAAAATGACTAAGGGGATTTGATGAAATTTGAAGCAGAGAGAGAGAGAGAGAGAGAGAGAGAGCAGTATTTCCATGTAGACTTTTTCTGGTGATTAAACTAAATTAAAGTACAAAAACTTCTTTCACATACTTTGTTCCCAATTCAACGAAATAATTTCATTATTTGCCCAATTTAAAAAACGAAAACGAAAACAATCTTCCTGTCAAGACTTTAGCGTGGGCTTACATTGCGTAGTCTAGCAAATTATCAACAGGTTTAATTGCGTAAACGTAGTTCAACTTAATAAATTGCTTTTTCAAATCTTCCGTCGACGACTGAGATGGAAATATCTCCGAGCCTAATATAATCTACTAGGCTTTAAGTCTCAGCTAACGGAGTGTTCTAAAAATCGAGCTTAATGAACTGTAGCTTCGTTTTGTCAGTATTATATGAATAAAACAGGAACTTCCACTTTCGTATAAATACGTGTGGGGTAAATTAATCAGCAGTACGACTAATGATGTTTTGCCCCTTGCTAAGTTTCGGTTAAATTACCTTGCATAATTAGGAAATTAACGAAAATGTGGAGATTCTAAGCGGGCTTTACTTAATTATGCTAATCATTCCTTAGTATAACGTCTTTTCTAGCAAATCGCAAAATTTCTGCGATTTCTTTTAAAAGATTTACACCAAATCACATTGGAGTAGTGGTTTTCCACGGAAGACACCTTAACTTGCTACACGATTAAATTTATCTCACACATAATATAACCATTTCTCTCAATGGAAACTAATTAGAGAGCAAGCAAGTTCCTCATTTGGCAAAATAAGATAAACTTGGCACAAATTACCTACGCGTATAATTGAGTAGGCAGCTTTCGTCAAAGTTATCCATAGATGTGAAAGATGAGGAGAAGTTCTGAGTCATAAACAAGTTAACAAGGAATTTTATTGATGGACAGGGGTTCAGGTGGGGGGTGCACTGGGATTTTGGCAAAGAACACATGAAAAAGATAGCTTTAAATAGGGGTAAGCTCCAAAAGAAAATAAACAAACAAAACAAAACGAAAAATAAACACAAAAATAAGAAAAGGAAATTTTAAAAAATCAATTTCAAGTGCACATGGTTTTCACAGTGACGTCATCAAATTGTAAAGTCATAAAGCGAGAATTTACGTATTCCTATTTACAATGGGTTGAAGATAAACAAAAAAATATATCTTTGTACAAGTTTCCAGTCCCGTAGCATGTTTCGTTTCGAAAATACAGCCATTTGAACTTTCGAGTTTTCTCAGTGTGTGACACCAATATATGAATACTGTCTCGTTGAAAAAAAAAAGTCTCTCCTTTTGATTTTCAGCAGTGAGTATAACCATTTCAAGTTTTAGAAGATATGCTTCTGCGCTCGTGTGCTAGTTCTCGAGTGAAAAGAAAGAGCTTTTATAGAAAAAGTGAACTCCTGATGTGTTTGTTGATTTCCGCCGGCCATATTGATGTACCAAAACTTTAAACCAATATGGCGTCTCCATACAAAGGTCTACAAAGATGCGTGAAACGTTAAGGCAAATAACTCGAGAAACTGTGGGTCACAAAGACCTGAGACTTGGACAAATTGTTCATAAATTAGTCTTTTATAACATTCATTTTCTTGGCTTCTTCCACTGGACGGTTTCAGTTTATGTGCCGTGTTTATTGCGTGATAGTGAAACCGATCTATACCGTCACCAGAGAGGATACCGAAAAAAAATGATTGAAAAACGATGGTGAAATAGTGTGGCGTAGCCCTTTTTACGTGGAGATGGCCAATTGAAGCATTTTGGAGAGCGTTTGATCGGCCTCGTTTACCGTATTAATAACGAGGGCACTCTTTCTTATGGCGCGCTGCGACATGACATGCGCGAATTTGTAGCTAATTAGAATTGGCTCTGACCACTAATAGGTATGGTTGCATTCCCAGCGTAAGGAAACTGCGAGATCATCAGGAATGTCCAGATGAATGAAACAATTATATCAAAGTAATGCAGGGATTGTCTCAAGAACTAGAAACTAACGTTTTGGTGATTGTAGAAAGTGCCATTTTTATTACAACGTTTTTCTGAAAAAGTAAACATATATAGAGAAAAAGAAGCCCTTTAAAGGTGGTTAACTCTTACAAGTTTTCCTATTAAAAACTGCTGTTGTTTTACTGACACAGTTTACTTGGATCGATGATCCTGCTAAGTAAAATTAATTCTTCATCTGTAATTCCTGCAACGAAAAAGGGTTGTAAAAAGCACAGATAAAGGAGGTTTGAAATATATAATGTACAGTTGTGAATAAATACTGCATATTTAAGGACCAAACTCAAGTTTCTTTTTTTTCTCGGGTATTCAACAACTTTATCCCCTAGGCCTTCATAGGAATTAAGAATCTAGCTTTAAATTGCCGATAACTACCCCAAAATAAAAGGAAATTTTATGCCAGAACTCTAAAAATGTAGGTTCTTATTAGCGGGTGTTAATTACTGAGAACTTTATCTATGCTTTTCAACCCGTTATTTAAACGCAGTTTAGCCACAAGAAAAACCGGTTCTAGACCATTTTCAGTTTTCCAATCGCTGCTATCCTGATCATCTTTCATCGAGAGCAATTTCATAAAATGATCAAGACAGACAAACTTTATCTTCCTTAAAAAAAAAACACTTGGTTAAGGGGTCTGGATTACTGTCCAATGATAAAACTCCACGGCTACTAAGTTATATTAAACGGTTTCAATAACCCACGCAAAATGCATTATGTCGGGGAAGAAATAGGTGATGCTTAACTTGAGTATTTTGTGATTTAATATTAATAAGAAACTGACATTTGTAGCGCAAAGAAGTTATATTTCGTGACATTAGATTTCACAATAATGTAGACAAAGTCCGAGTATATTTACGATAAAAAAAGAGGTAACTGCATGCATTTTCTTAGACTAAATAGGGCGAAAGAACGTGCGATTTTGTACTAATTTGATCAAAAAGTTAAACGCTAAACGATTTTTAAAATACTTCTAAAAAACACTTTAAAAAGTGAACGACGTTTCAGCGCTACGTTACGCCATTATCAAGTTCAAAAGTGAAAAAGTATAAGGTGTAAAACGAATATATAGAATTTTAAACAATACATAAAATATTTGCGGGTCCAATGGGTATAATTCCCAAGGTAAGAAACACAATAAGAGACAAAAAAACAAATGTACGAAAGTGTCGCGTAAATAGTTTGGCGCGAATGGAGTCGGCTTGCGTGTTAAGAGAAGGCTTGATGTCCTTTATAACATCTTGTAGACTAAGCAATCAAACTTGCTGTTACATTTCCTCAGAACTTTGAAAAGATGGTCGGTCTTTGTTCTGTTGTTGCCATGCTGTGTTTCAAGGTGTTTCCCGATGGCTGAAAAACGGTGTTCACTTATGCGTTGATGTAAGTGTCGGGCAGCGTACCCGACATAATTTGCATGGCACAAATCACATTGAAATAAGTATACAACGCATTGAGTGTTGACGATCGGGCGCTTGTTTTCCTGACACTCAGGGTTTGTGACAGTTTTCTGCTTGTAAAGACGGGTTTTACACGATGGTTAACCGTGCGTACCGTCTATCTTCAACCAAAGAGGGTTTTGCAAAAGAATGTGACAAGTTACGCACCATGTTTTCAAAGCTGTGCTATCCCAAAACATTGGTCGATTCCACTACAAATAAGTTCAGCCAGGAACCAGATAAAGAAATACACACCGTGCCTTCAGTAGACCCATCTGTTTACATAGTATTGCCCTTTAAAGATCAGCGATCAGCTGATCGCGTACGCAAAGATATCTATTCTCCGGGAGCCAAGATCGATGTTAACGTAGAACTCGTCTTTACATGTATACTTATTTCAATGTGATTTGTTTGAACCAGCGAGCGGGGCAATAAGAATTCCGCAACACTTTGTTGTTGTGGTATTTTTTTTTCGTTGATTTAAGCGGTTTCTGCTCACGAAAATCAAAAGGTTAAAGGCGTTATAACATAGCTATTTCCGCTATGTTTACAAAGAGCTTTGTACGGTATTTACGCACTCGTTGTTTTTGTTTCAGAAATCTTACTCGTTCGCTGCGCTCACTCGTTCGATTTCTGATACGTCAACAACTCGTGCGTAAATACCGTACGCCAGCACTTTCCATGAAGTATTCTCTATTTATCCCACTTATCAGAATTGTAAAAGAAATAACTCAAATGATTTCTACCGAAAGAAAAACTAATTTTGATTTGTTTATGGTCAACCTTTGACAACACTGGAATAAAATTGAAAAAAGTTGGCTCGTTTTATTCAACTTTGAATCTGTTCCCATACTTGCCATCGGAAGCCAAAGCCATTTACTTAAAGTTGAGAAACTTAGGGATATTAGTAGAGTAATTTTGAATAAAACTGAGAAATTATTTCTCTTTTCCCCTGTTATTCCAATGTGTCTTTAGGCCTTTTAACATAATGCAAAAAAATTGCACTGAACAGACCACAAGGAACAGTTGCAATGCCTAAAGTTAGTCTCAAATAACACAATGGGATTACATGTACTAATTTTCCAATTCAAAACAAAACAAAAACAAACAAAAACAAAAACATAGCAAATAACGTGACATAGTCCCCTTAACAAATGAGTGAATAGCAATTTTTGGGTAACTTAAAATACTCTTGGCTATTAGGAAGCTTAAGCAACGACGACGGCGACGGCAACAAGAACAGCAAAAAAGCAATAGGTTTAGATTAACAAAACAACAACTTTGCAAGTGCATAACGCTTTTTGTACATTTGTTTGAGGTAACTGTACGACTACAACATGAAAGTGCCTAATTTCTCGTTTTGTGGAGGACTTGAACACAAGACAACGACTTTCTCTTTCTTTTCCTGAAGTTCGATGCAGTCTTTTAGCATTCAACTCCAGAAAAATCTGGCAACATTTGACGAATTCAACGAGATGGAATAAGGGCGATAAGTTTGAAGCAGCGCGAATTCACTTTATAAGTGACGTTTTCGTAGCCGTCGCCGACCTTGTTGCTTAAGCTTCCTAATAACTCACTGTATAGGGTAGGAGTCAATACGCGTTCCGTTTCCCGACAGTTCCTGAAGGCGATATTTAAGCGAAAAATAAGGCATCTGTACCGACAAATACCAAAAAAGTGATAAATTTTGGTTTAAAAAGATCTTACTTAAGTGAAATCTTTTATTTGGAAAAGTTGCTCTCGTTTTTAAACTGATTCGGAAATACTAAAACAACTATCACCCTAATGTTAGGGATAATGTTCACCTCCCCCTTTTTTTTGGGGGGGGGGGGGGGAAGCATTCATTGAAATTAAATGCAAGGATAAAATCCAGGGAAATGTCAAAGGCTTCTCTTTTAAAATTTATATACACGTCAACCATTCGTAGTAAGAGTAATTCATCAAGCTTTACATTGTGGTGCTTCCCAGCTACAGCCATACACTGGATATACCATAATAATTAGTACAATATTAAGCACACAATCGTGGTGCTGCCTACCATTGGTTTCACAAAGGTATTTAAGACTTCTGTAACATGCTCGATCATTCCATTTTCCTGCACGAGGAAACATATGTGCGCAATCCTCAACACCTCCAACGTCGTTGGGTTCTCCAGGAGACCAGTGAGTATATGTCGCTATTGATCCATCAACCCACAACCAACGTGAATGGACATTGGGGTCCCTCCACAAACCAATCCATACCTTTTGTGAGATTTTCGAGACTAGTGCTTGTTGTTCGGCTTGTGATGTCACTATGGCGAGCTTAGCCCCCTGAGCTTCACAGTCAGATTTTGCAGCGGTCCAGTTCAAACTCTTTGACGGGACTCTGTAGCATGAACCTTGTAGATGGATCCAATTGTTAGGACAAAGCCCTAAAGTCAAAAGTAAACGTGGTGATGAGTCAGTTTGTCTCACCACTTTTCTTTCTTGTTGAATTAAACATATAACACCCTTGTCTTGATGACTGATGCTCAATGGAAAAAAAAAATAATATAAAATTTCAGCAGAGAATTATGACTGTTGTTATATAGCTGGAATTTTTTTACCAACAGCGCGAGCTCTCATTGTTTACTTCGAGGTCACATGACATCTAACAATGAAACTGTTTCACGCCAAAAACTCTGAGCGGGCAACATTGTAAAATCTATGAAGTCAGGGGGTAACAGTGCACTGTTACCCGCGAATGTTGACCGCTCGCAAGATTTATTTTCATAAATTCGTACACGAAAAAATGTTCTTCTTCGTGCGCTATATAACAAATCACTTAAAGACTGGTCCCTCGGGTAACAGTTAACTTTGTTTCCCTCGAATCTCAGAGCTATGAGCTGCCAGAAATACTAAAAATAATGTCTCGTAAACTTAACTTTAACTTTTATTAATACATAGCAAAAAACCAAAAAGACTCGTGCTCTAGTTAGTCCAAACAATTAACGTTAATAAATCTTATTTGAAGCTGTAACAAAAATTTATAGGAAAGACCGTCTTTCTCAGCCTGTTTAAAAAAATTGTCAGTGAGTGTATCACATTCATCTTTGTCACTCACTAAACTTTTTCTCGCTGAGTTTTATGCGACGTCGAGATTAGCCAAAGACATAAGGTTATCGTCATTCAAGTGATGTAACGCAATCGCGCATTTGTCGGTTATTGCCACAAATAGGCGGAGAAGGAGCAGTGTATTTTTGCTGGTTTAGGGCATCTTAAAGAGGGGAAGAATCAGGTAGAAACTTCTGTAGGCAGCAAAAAGGAAAGGCAAGTTTTTGGGATTAATTATTTTGTAGCATTAGATTAGAAGTAAAGTGACTATAGACCACAAACTACAAACGCACTATACAAGCAAAGTGCCTTATTCCCATTTTCAGTGACAAAAAGGACGTTTTACTTACTCCAAGGAATATTCGTGTATCCTCCGAACACGTACTGGTCTTTTTTGATGATTGTAATCATGTGACGTTTCCCATCGCATTTGTTGTGAAAGGTACTGGCAGCCCAGCCATGAGTGGAAGCCTGCCAACACAGCGCCCAGTTGCTGTTATTCCCAATCGCAGGCGAAAGAAACCGTGTTACCACACTCGAGATAACATCTAAGGGTGAATGATAAAATATGAGTTGGTTTCCCAAGCGTTTATATCTGGTGCAGCCATCCTCTAGCCAACCTGCGTTCGCGAATCATACGGCAGAGATGAGTGACAATTTTTTTGCAAGGATAAATTACTCTCAAAGTATACGCAGTCCACTAAAGGAAGTCCACAAGCTAATTCGTGATGACCCTGTCTATGCGAACATTTGCGGGAAAAATCAAATCCAGAATAAAGAACGCACATGGCATTACCAGGGCAGGGTGATGTTACAAAATAGACGGCAAACACTTTCAAATCAGTATTTAGTCAATAAAGAAAGTTGTGGGAATTTGACCCAGACCTGAATCCTTGTTCATACTAGTTAAATGAAATGAGACAGCTATTCTGAAGATAACCTTCCATAAGCTAGGAAAACTTGGC
Source organism: Porites lobata (assembly GCA_942486035.1). Classification (NCBI taxonomy): domain Eukaryota; kingdom Metazoa; phylum Cnidaria; class Anthozoa; order Scleractinia; family Poritidae; genus Porites; species Porites lobata. The sequence goes on from CALNXK010000029.1 coordinate 3,589,246, forward strand.
ATGGAAAAAATACACGTGAAGCCCAGGGCAGACAGAAAACAGATTCTGACCTTCCACAGACGTAACGACTCAAAGAGTATTACTGAAAGTAAGATCTTCGCAAAATTAAATTTAGCCTTGATCAAAATTAACCTGCGACCAGGTTAGAAAACATTATCCGTCCCGTACGGATAAATCGTCTTTTATCTTAAGTGTCTGGTTAGTGTTCAGAACTACGAGAGACGATCAATGCGAGATCTTGCGCGCGGCAAAATATAAAAGAATGGGCACTATAGGTTTGGTTTTACTTGTTTTAACACGTGCTTCATTTGTTGCTAATACTTTAACACCCACACGCATTATGCGTTCAGAAAACGACCTTTCGTAGTGCTTCGTTTAAGATCCAATAAAGAATAGTTCGTGTAGACGCATGCTTCAACTTCTGCCGGTCGTTATACTATAGACGCATAACCAAACGAACTAAAAATGTTTTCCCAAGTTCGTCCAAACGGGTAATGACTCTTGAACATAAAAACCGGTAATTACGCCCTCTCGAATACAATCGAACCTCTAGTAACGGCAACCTTTCTTCACTTTTATCATCCTGGTGGACGCAAGATTCAAGACCTTTTCAAGATTGTACGAACTATGAATAACGTTTCCTTGGCCAGAAGTTTATTTTCGTCACGCAACTTATGGCATGCATACTGTTGTAATCGTTTAATAAAAACAGCCGCCGCCAACTCGATAGCCGCTTCATTGTATATCCAAATACTTTGAGCACACAAACACACAAAATTCATGAGCCAGCAACCTCAAAAATAACTCAACAGATAGGTTGGGGATAAAGTTTCCTAGTCTCAGAAAACTTAATAAAGTAAAGTAAAATAAAATGAGGCATTTCTATTTCATTATTAGAAGAGATTAAAAAACTTTAACACTTATTTTTATTGTGGCCTCAAAGTTATAAAATACAAGTTTATTTGAATCTTCCTCCTTCCTTTTTAGGGTTTGTTTCTTATATTCCCCAACAATAATAACCGAATTTGGCATTCCTGTCGTTTCCGTTGCCGTTGACGTTATTTTAATTATTTCAAAAGACTTACAGCAAACAATATATCCAAATAACAATTATTCCACGAGTGCGTGTTGGATATGAGATGGTAGATAGCTAACGAGGAGGGCAGGGCCGATTTGGCTATAATCATCTTATTTCCAACAAGCGCGAGTGGAATAATTGTTTTATTAAAAAAGCCCACAAAATATCGAGAATTCTTCCTGACTTTATTTGTAAAAACACATGATTTTCAGCTAGTTTTTAATTCTGAGCAGACTCTTACAGTTACCATATTTGGAGAGCATGGTATCATGTCTCATATATCATGATGGCTAAGCCAATAAGAGCGCTAGAGTTATATTATCCAATGATTCAGTTTTTGAAAATACATTTTAACAAAGAAGTTTTTTTTGTAAAAGGGTAAGATGGGTCTGCTTAGTTGTCTTTAGGAACAGAAGTTAATGCTGTTTTATGAACTAAATTTTTGGTCATGCAACTGAAAGGCCCAGTGTGCTGATGACACTTCCATCCAAAGATCAGGAAAACAAGTTGGACAATTATCGCGAATTAAAAATTGAGAAACAGTCTATTCGTCAGATTGAGATATACTATTTTAAACAGGTGTATAAAGCTAATGGTGGAAGGCTATCACAATGAAGGTATATCGAAGTTTGTGTAATTTTCATTTGAAGCCTAATATGTGCGAGAAGTATCCTCGTATAATGCCAACGACCATTTGACGCTTTTTGTTGGCAAATATTTTGGTTGAGAGCCCAGTTTCAGCCTGCCTCGCAAACTTAATTAGGACATTGGAAGAGAAATATAACCGGTACGATTAATTTCACCACGTATGTCATGGATACTTTTAATTATAAGTCGGCAGGTGTATTACTAATGAAAAATAACCTTCGTGTTCCTTTTTCCGTCTTTCCTTCTTTATTTCATGGCTTGAACGCAAACTAACCAGCCAACTAGTTTTCCTTTGCATTTATAAAATACAATCAGAGATTCTCCAAGCAAATTAGGAGATACGTGCAGTGTCCCATTTACAAAAAGCTAACTTCCGAAACCCATAACTAGGGAGAATAATTAGAAGGTTGTTATTTTCCTTCATGAAAACGTTGTGAAAAATAAGTTGTCTTACCGGAATATAAAAGTGATGAAACGCTTTGCTGGCGTTGAACTTGTGCCAGTTGTTAAACTTGTCCGATGGCAGGAGTTCACACAGAAGTTTGCCGTTGACATCGGGAAAGGCAGCCACATTATAGGAAAAACATGTAGGAATTTCTAGACAGGCGTAGCCACAATCGTTTTCGTGTTGAGTAAGATTCCATCCAATTCTTGTGATATTCAGGTACGAAAATTCACTTATCATAAAGTTGACATAGAAAAAGTTGCCAATGGATCCTTGGCTGAAAGCTGTAAGAAAAAAGTACAAAAAAAAAATGAAAGCTTGAGGAATGTTCTGAAAATATTTTCCAAAGGACCTAGACTATTAAAAATATAGACTACATGAACACAGGTTAGAGTGTCACCTGTAGAAGAATTTGGAAATGTTGCAAAGATCCCCATTACGAAGATACAGTATCTGAAAAGTACTGCGTAGCCTGGCATCTTTGTTAGAGTGAATCGCAGCCGAGTGCCGCGGCCTTCTTCAACGGTTTTACCTTTGTTTTAAGAAAGTTTCAGTTGTCTAGGTCTAAATGCGTTTGTTAGCTTCCTTGCTGTCAAAACAGACTGAAATTCGATCTTTTTATTGCATTGGCAGACATGTGCTGCACGTCTTTGACAAACTGCTATACTCTAAGTAAATGAGAAAAAAAAAAGGCTTGTACTTGACAAAATTAATTCCAACTAACTACAAAGTTATTGAATAATGACAGTTTTAGGTTCAGAACTATTATTGGAATTTTTTTTCTTCGTATTTCTCAGTGACGAGAGGTATCTTTTCACCCTGTCGTCTATTATTGTGTGACTCATAGAATCTAACTTCCCAAAGTGTAGGTAATTGCAAATCGAAAAAAATGTTGACGTATAAAGAATTTCATTAAATGGGCTAAATTTAGGTTAAAGTTATTGGCAATCATCTGTTTAAAGGATTGTTAATATTGATGATTCTTGAATGGCAATAAATAAATGATAGTTACAGGGATGTAGCTATCTAAAAGCACGTACAGGATCTAAACACGTATCTAGAAGCACATGCGTACCTGAAGGGTTACTTTACAAAAGTAAAACCCACGGTAACGACATGTTGATAATAAAACCTTCACAACCTGCTTTTAAAAGTTCCTGAGTCTCGGGGAAAAAAAAATGAAATCTGTGACTTTTGGGTGCATGGTTGCACTCATGATCAGGAACAGAACGGCAACCCATCGGCTTTTCGTCAGTCGTTCGAAAATGAAAATGGCCGTGACAGGCTGTATCATGAAAAATTGTTGAGATTCAGAAATTTTGCTTCCATGGCAGTAACGTGATGTTTCTCCTGTCTTCTAGAGGAGAATGACAATGTGTACTGCTAACGGAAGTGAACGCATTAAAGACGCACTGCTGTCAGCGGCTTTTGAAAACATTTCAATTTCCCGTGCAATAAGGGCCGCGGAATACCTTAAAAATTTCTTCCGCTTAGCAGTTTAGTTTAATCAGAAAGTCAAAACATTCCAAAGACTTATTTGGGAGTTGATGCTCCGTATAATCGGCTCCGTCCACAGGCGGAATAATTTTGACATCCATTCATTATAAAGAGGGCATGTCTGTTGTCCTCTCATCCATGACTCCTTCCTTCTTTTCTTCCTTGTAACAAATGGTCCACCTTATGAGGGGAACCTAATATCACTAAGTTTACAAGGCACCTATCAAAAAGGGTCATGGAGCAGCTCTCCTAACCCTAAAAGCCAATTGATTCGATACCCTAACCGTGAAACAATGGGAAATAATGAAAAACAATGACATGTAACTGTTTTTTTTTTTAACCAATGAGGAAACACGTTCTGAGCAGCTCCCACATCACTGATCAAATAAGTAGATCGCTGGATAATCTCCTCTGGCGAATGAATGATGTCTCGTTGAAGTAAAATCATCAGGATATTTATTTGAAGAAAAAGTTAAATCGGCGACAAAAACTTAATAAAAACTCGAACTTATAAACAAACGGCATGCCTACCAGAAATACCCGGCGAACTCAAATAAGCCGTGCTAGTAAAACTATTTAAGAAAACAACATCAGCCGTAGATCAATGCCAATCAAGAAAAGAGTACATAAAACATAGCCTAAGCTCGGATCTACCTTTACAACTTCATTGACTAACTATTAATCTAAATACCAGCCGCATCAAAAGTCTTTATTATTTATTTAAAATATTTCCCCGGTTCTGACTGGCTAAAAGGACACGCATAATTCACCATAACCAGTTACTGATGACCAATTTTGGAAGAATTTTGTGTTTAGCGAGGAAATGACGTCAAAAATGCAGGGTTCTTGCAGGTTAATGCACCGTTAACTGAGAAGACCTGGGGACGAGGTTGAGTTGGTTTGGTTGTGAAAACAAAAAATGACGGACACTAGGCGAAATTATAGCTAAAAACATGACAAGAACAGCAAAAACACAACTCGAAGGGCGACATCTGCTATTTGGAGAATATTTGCGGAGCTGAACAACCCTAAACGAGCACTAACGAAGGTGAACTTAAAATCGATGGAAGCAAACTAGGAATTATTTTGAATGAGTAATAAGACGATTATTGAAATCGGCTTTCGTATCATATGAAGAATTATGGAGATCTCGGAGGGTGTTATCCGCCTCGGCCTACGGCCTCGACGGATAACACCCTCCTTGATCTCCATAATTCTTCAAAAAATACTCAGCCTCATTCATTAATTGTTAAATAATGAAAGCAGTACTGTCAGTTGCTAACAGTAGAAGGGGTCGACTTGTTGCCCCTTACACTACCAAAACAAGACAAACAAGGTAGCAACAGTATTCCCCGAGTGTACTTTAAGTTCACCCCACAGAAACATCCTTCAGTTGACAAATCAAACGATTCAGGCTCCACAAAGTAAAGCAACCAGTAGAATTTTAAAAATAAAAATACGTGTATCGCAAAACTTCGCTACGCTTGAGGGAGGGAGGGTGGCCTATTAAACGTTAGGAATGGGAGGGAGGGATTGTGTAACTGGGGAAGGCAGGTTGTAAAATTTTCTCTAATATTAGAAGCTAAAGTATATTCAATCTTTTTGGTTGAAGTTGAAGTCAGTCCACTCACTTTAAAAAGAAAGGGATGGGGTCTGGTGTTGCAAGTCAAGTCAAGTCAAGCCAGTTATGATTTAAACTCACACAATAATAATTAAGGTAATTCCCTTGAAATTTTTCTACGATCAAATTTTTTTTGAAACTTTGCATAGTCAACATTCATGTATGAACATAAAAAAAAATGCAATAAAAAAATGGGGTCACCGTGCTTGCTTACGCGTCAGCAGGCTCTTAAGCTGGGGTATTTTTACAGGTTTAGCGTTAAAAATTGGAATCACCTTCTTACAAATTGAGTCTTTGCTACTTGAAACACACAAAATTTTATCTTGGACATAAAGCTTCTGTTATTTAAATAAGCATTATTGCTTCATTTAGATCGTATTTGATTGCCTGGTTGTGGGGAAGCTTGAAGTCCTCGCATTAGCTCAAATACACCAAAAACAGAACTATTTTCCAAAAAAAAAAAAAATCATGTTGCACAATCAAACTTTTTTCTTCTTGAAATATGTTCTTTATTAGACTGTTCTTAGCAAATAGCTAAAAAAAAAAAAAAAAAAAAAAAAGGTATCACCGTGCTTGTTTCCTCACAAACTGCTGTGAAAGATGGACATGGTTTAGAGATCGCGGTCAGGATGGATACATTGCGCGGCGGAGACTGGGGCGAGATACAAAATAGCGCCCATCGTTTTCGAAGCATACACTCCAGATCAAGCTTGTTTTCGGTTGTTTTTATGTGTTTGATATTGCCAACACAGAAATTCAAACTTGAAAAGAGTACGATAAATACCAAGGAATGAGGTAAGTCAAGATTTGCTGAGATTTTGGAGTTATGAATGTTTATTTTGGACTATTTTGTAGCGCCACTGTTCTCTTTAATTCCAGTGAGCGCAATAATGCTTGACAAAGAAACTTGAAGAAAAGACTATTGATTCCTATTCTTCATATGTTCGCTTGTTTGCTTTCTATACACAGCAAAATGTGAATTCAGCAGCAAACTTCGTGTTTACATCAAAGATTGGTCTCCCTCGTGTGGTTCTGGTGCTACGGTGGGTCTTATTTGTTCCACAAATATTCGTCTCTCCATTCTCGGAGTTTGAACAACATATGTACAGTAGCGATCCCAGGCCAGATACAGGCTCTTAATGCAGTTGGGAGCCGTAAAGCTGTTCCACAGGCTTCACAGCCCCCATAATCCAAAGCCTCAGCCAGGACATTTTAACAATTCCACAATTCGACGGCCGCGAAGTGAAAAACCAGTGCAGACTTTGGGATCACGGACATTTCTTTCATTTTCTTGCTTTTTGAAAGCAAACCAGGAAGCTGTCAGTCGATCGGCGGCATTATTATTGCGAATAAAAGCATTGGCTCTGCAAAAGCGTCCCTTGTTTGTTCTTTTCGCGCTAGTGGGAAGAACAGCCGCCATCTTGGATGTCGCAGTATTATGCATATTTGAGGGTGCACAGTGTAAAACGAGGGAAGTACCTTGACAAAAATTAGTGCTTTAAAATACAAAATTGAGAATTGGGTTGCTTAAATTGTTAAGAATGGGTTGCACAAGTCTCGTTTTCATCCCATTTGACGTTCCTTATTATTGTCAAAAAGAAATGGGTATGATAGTAAATGGCTGCACTCTAATATGAAGGGGTATTTGATTAACTTCCATTTGTAATCTGTTCAAGGGACACCTCCATTCAGGGGACACAAAATTTGGTCCCGGAAAAACTTCCACATAAATTAAACTTCGAATGTGTTACCGCTATTGAAGGGACACCTCTTTTTAGGGGAAAGGGACACAATTTCTGGGTCCCAAAACCTGGGTTTGACCCCCATTCAGGGGACACTAAGCACTCAAAACATGACTGACCACAAAGGGAGTTGATAACTTTAAGAGTACACTAATCAGAATTATAGAAGCTTTCAAAAACTGAACTATCTCACTTAAATTGATGTAATCCACTCATGTGAATTCAACCACAAATGTCCAGTGCTGGCCACAAGATCCCTACTTTCCTTTTTCATCCTTAGTTCCACACTTCTCAGAGGTCTGGAAGTGTGGAGAAGTCCGACAAAGTAAGGATATTGTCGCACTTTTCCCCCAGTCATGAACCCTTTGTCATTCTTTACTTAGTTTTACACTTCTCAGAGGTGTGGAAGTGTGGAAAAGTCCGACAAAGTAAGGATATTGTCGCACTTTCCCCCCAGTCATGAACCCCTTGTCATTCTTTACTTAGTTCCACACTTCTCAGAGGTCTGGAAGTGTGGAGAAGTCTGACAAAGTAAGGATATTGTCGCACTTTTCCCCCAGTCATGAACCCCTTGTCATTCTTTACTTAGTTCTACACTTCTCAGAGGTCTGGAAGTGTGGAAAAGTCCGACAAAGTAAGGATATTGTCGCACTTTCCCCCCAGTCATGAACCCCTTGTCATTCTTTACTTAGTTCTACACTTCCCAGAGGTGTGGAAGTGTGGAGAAGTCCGACAAAGTAAGGATATTGTCGCACTTTTCCCCCAGTCATGAACCCTTTGTCATTCTTTACTTAGTTCCACACTTCTCAGAGGTGTGGAAGTGTGAAAAAGGTCTGACAAAGTAAGGATATTGTCGCACTTTTCCCCCAGTCATGAACCCTTTGTCATTCTTTACTTAGTTCCACACTTCTAAGAGGTGTGGAAGTGTGGAAAAGTCCGACAAAGTAAGGATATTGTCGCACTTTTCCCCAGTCATGAACCCCTTGTCATTCTTTACTTAGTTCTACACTTCTCAGAGGTGTGGAAGTGTGGAATAGTGTGACAAACTAAAGGTATTGCAGCACTTTACCCCAGTCATTAACCCTGTGTGGAAGTGTGGAATAGTCCGACAAAGTAAGGATAATGTCACACTTTTCCCACAGGCACAAACCCCTTGTCATTCTTTACTTAGTTCCACACTTCTCAGGGGTCGTGTGTGTCCGAGAGGCCGCGACTTCTGTAAACGTTTATTTGTGTGAGAAAATGCGTGATCTCGTCATAGAGTCCAATTCATTTGTTGCCATTTTCAGCCATCATAGCCCCCATTTTTTCCATTGAAGCCTCCTCTACTGCCCAGTCTGGAAGAGCATCGTTGTTCGATGTATCTTTTCCACTTGCGATAACGCGTTTTCTCACGGTGTCCAAACTTCCCCTCAAAAATTTAAACAACGTCGACTTTCCCGCACCGGTTGGCATTACAATTACAATCCATAATATCATAGGTTCAAACCAATCCTTCCCAAAAGGATTTACTACGGCGTGAGAGGAAAAATACGAAATTAACATCAATAAGCCCGACAGGACGGCAGTTGAAACTGCGACGCAAACAACGTAGAAGAGCTGAAAGGGGTAATGAGAGAGAAAAGATGTGGTGTGCAATGTTATCAATTTTATTTAGTACTATAACGATCTCAGTTTTATTTAATAGGTCGTCGGCCAGAACACTGAAATTTATTTTAATCTTATCACTTACTAAGTTATTTAATCACGGTAATTAATCCTTTCGCGGCATATAAGTGCATTCTACATGAAGCGATATACAAACGTTTGGATACAGATTGAAACAGAAGTTTGCGAGCAGACCTTCTCTTGGCTGTCAAAATATGCAAAAATGACAAGGAAAATGAACAGAGGACACTTCGTCTTTTCCATAATTTATGTTCAGCATTTACATAACCTTAGAGAAGAGGAAAAACTACGAAACAGTGGATATATGGCGTGATCTAACAATGATCAAATTTGAACCCGTACTGATAAGGAAGAAAGCTTGCTTGGAGATCGGATTTCTTAACTTTAAGTTTCTTTCAACGGCTGGCATTGAAACAATGGTTATATCTGCTATTCAAAGTAAAAATAGTTCTTAAGGAAAAATGTAACAAACCATACAGAAATAAAACCAAGTGCTCATAAAGCGCAGCGAGCTTCTCGTGACTCAGGGAAAGTGCGACATTAAACTCAACTTGTCAGACTATTCTACCCTTCCACACAGAAGAGTGGAACTAAGTAAAGAATGACAAGGGGTTCTTAACAGGGGGAAAAGTGCGACAATATCCTTACTTTGTCAGACTTTTCTACAGTTCCACACCTCTAAAAGTGTGGAACTAAGTAAAGAATGACAAAGGGTTCATGACTGGGGGAAAAGTGCGACAATATCCTTACTTTGTCGGACTTCTCCACACTTCCACACCTCTGGGAAGTGTAGAACTAAGTAAAGAATGACAAAGGGTTCATGACTGGGGGAAAAGTACGACAATATCCTTACTTTGTCAGACTTTTCCACACTTCCACACCTCTTAGAAGTGTGGAACTAAGTAAAGAATGACAAAGGGTTCATGACTGGGGGAAAAGTGCGACAATATCCTTACTTTGTCAGACTTTTCCACACTTCCACACCTCTGAGAAGTGTAGAACTAAGTAAAGAATGACAAAGGGTTCATGACTGGGGGAAAAGTGCGACAATATCCTTACTTTGTCAGACTTTTCCACACTTTCACACCTCTGAGAAGTGTGGAACTAAGTAAAGAATGACAAAGGGTTCATGACTGGGGGAAAAGTGCGACAATATCCTTACTTTGTCAGACTTTTCCACACTTCCACACCTCTGGGAAGTGTAGAACTAAGTAAAGAATGACAAAGGGTTCATGACTGGGGGAAAAGTGCGACAATATCCTTACTTTGTCAGACCTTTTCCACACTTCCACACCTCTGGGAAGTGTAGAACTAAGTAAAGAATGACAAAGGGTTCATGACTGGGGGAAAAGTGCGACAATATCCTTACTTTGTCAGACCTTTTCCACACTTCCACACCTCTGGGAAGTGTAGAACTAAGTAAAGAATGACAAAGGGTTCATGACTGGGGGAAAAGTACGACAATATCCTTACTTTGTCGGACTTTTCCACACTTTCACACCTCTGAGAAGTGTGGAACTAAGTAAAGAATGACAAAGGGTTCATGACGGGGGAAAAGTGCGACAATATCCTTACTTTGCCAGACTACTCCACACTTCCACACCTCTGAGAAGTGTGGAACTAAGTAAGAAGTGAAGAAACTCTGGATTTCATGGCCAGGGCTGGACATGGCTCAATTCAACATATAAAGTCGCATAGATACGTTAATGCTTATTTTGTATATTGCTTTTGTTGGTTTATTATTAACAAACCCCAGACCAACTTCTATTTAGGGGGCACCTCAAGTCCTCTATTCAAGGGACATTTGCCTTGGTCCCGAGGGTGCCCCCCTGAATTGAGGTTCCACTGTATTAAGGGCATGTTGCAGGGGTTTCTTGAAAGCATCAAGTCTGACAACAGGCAACAATGTTGGTGTTGAAAGTGCTATTTATTATAACTTGTGTTTCTCAAAAAGTACATAGAACAAGAAAATTATGTATAGTACAAGAACTTTTTAGTAGTGGTTACCTCTTATAAGCTTTCCTATCACACAGCCGCTATTCTAGGAGGGTGGAAGATCCTGGTACCACAAAAGATACTAGAAGGCGGGACAACTTTTCGTTGGGTAACTTACATGCAGTACGGTCTGTGTGGTGCCCAAGTAGAGATGGAATTAAAAATTGAGAGCGACAAAAACAAAAGTGCAGTTTGGGCCCTTGTGCTCTCTTTACTGACTTTCATAACTACCAGCTTTCAGCAGAACTGTCATATCAATCAGCTCATGGTAACGACAGACGAAATGGTCGGCTCTGCATGTTTATTGCCGTGATTACTCCAATGCCCTACCCGCCACCATATTTGTCTGGTTTGTTCCTAGTAGAAAGATCGTCCTACCTCTAAGCCAAGAAGATCCTAGCATTAGGAAGCCCCGGCTTGCGCTTATGACTAGTTCAACACTAAAATTATCCGCCTTTTAGGGATCTTACTGTCGCTTGGATCTTCCTTCCTCCTTGAAAACAGCTAGCCTTTTTGGAATGGTTTTCTTGAGTCCGTGCCCAATGCAAAAACACAATCGGCAAAGGACCTTTGTGATAATTCAAAACATAATCGGCAACGGACCTTTTTGATAATTATAGAGAATATATGAGACTTCATTACCAGCAAGTAGTGAATTCTTACCTAAATTTTAGATGACAAACCGATATTGACCCCTTCTTGTCTTGCTCCTTTCCTTAATAGTACGACTATTCACTGGCCATTTTCAGGGTATATTGCAACTCGCTTCTTAATTCAGGTTTGAATGCCGAATACATTCTCTTGCTGTCTTATTTAGTTTCTCTTTCTCTTGTTTCTCTGGTTTTGTACTTAGCATTTACTGAGAAGTTTACGGTACAATCACCTGCACGGGACGAAAAATTGGCTTTACTGCACTTTTGACAGGAGTCAAAAGTTAAGTCAAATATGGTATTGGCTTTGACTTCACCTTTGACGCGCGTCAAAGATGTCTCCAAATATATAAGCTCTTTGCTTACTCCTTTGACCTCGGTAAAGGTGAAGTCAACTTGGTAACAACTTTGACTTCTCGTTTGACGCGCGTCAAAGATGAAGTCAAATGAATCAATGCTTTGCTATTCCTTTAACCCTTATCAAAGTCGTTGTCAAATATGCTGGTAACTTTGACTTTACCTTTGACGCACGTCAAAGATGAAGTCAAAAGTGTAGTCAGCTGTGACCAGACCTTTGATACTAGTCAAAAATGAAGTCAAATACGACCGCTACACTTTTACAACACTCTTGAATGGTGCTGAAAAGTGAGAGCAAATATGCAATGAATTACGTCTACAAACACTTATGTCGAAACTGATATTGAGAAAGGAAATTAAAAAGCTGTATTTGAATACTGTTTTAAAGATATTTATACCATAATACCGAACACGGGCGGGTAATCATTGTAATTGCTGTTTTATAATTATTTTTGAAAATGTTCTAGAAAATGTACTTTTTCGAAGTGATTTTTTTTGTCTTATCTTGAGTGGATCATTTTCTCCTTGATCGATCAATATACCATGTAATGACAGCGAAGCAAAACAATGACTCAACAATTGGACGATGGAAGACTGAACCCAAGCAAGACACCCTGTTTTTGGCGCGAAATTGTCGCGGCTGCAAACTCTCTCCGCCCGCGCAAACAAACAAACTACGCAGATCTGAAGAAAACAAAAGCTGCTTTTTTGTACGAACCAGTCCAGCTTTTGTTAACAAATATTTTCACCCTTATCTTTGATAGAGTTTAGAACTTGTTCAAAAGGTACGTGTCATTCTTTTCTATGTGTTCATGCAATAGTTGTTCTTCAAACTTCAGAGTTGTTTTACTGTGTTAAGCTTACGGAAACCAACTCCGAACCGGGCGTGTATGTCATCCTTGGGAACTTTTCTGATTGTTAAATCTGGTTCAGTAAACTATAAAAATTTTTCTATATTACAGTAGAGTTTACATTAGATCAAGCCCTTTTTTCTTAATAGGGTTAGTGCATTTCTGCAAAAGTAATAGCTGGCTTATATTTCACAATGCAATTCAAGTCAAAACTCCATGCGAGAACCTACTAACATCAAGATTATAAACCAACTCTGGTTTATGTAACAGTTATACTTAACTACGAAAACTACTTCAGGGTAATGAAATAATATAAGACTTACATATATTTTTTTTTTCATGGACAGTGTACTTCAATAAAAATATCTGTACCAGACTTTGATGGGCATATTACTGAAGAAAGTATATAAGCTCATTTGAACAGGATTCAGTGCAGTTTATAGAACAAAGAAGTGTGGCTATTTGAAGACTTCGGATGTTTTACAGACGTGAGTATCTCTTTCTATTGATTTTTCTGGGTTCTATACGTAATGGGGCTCAGGCTGCATAATTTTTAAAATATTCCATTGGTTTTTGTGCCACCACAGTGGCAGCTAGGTATGTTTCAACATTTAATAATAATCATTCAAACATACCGAGCTGTCCCTTCTTTATTGTGACTGGACAATAACTTTAAAAATAGCCTGCGTAGCAAGCTTTTCCGCGCGAGTTTTCTGCAAGAGACTAAGTTTGTAGAGGGCAAAAAAAGAGGAAGGAGGGGCCGGGAGGGGCTAACTCGCGCAACAACTCTATTGGAAACGCTTGTTATGCGGGTTAGGTATAATATAAAGTGTTTCTTTAGTTTAGTTTTAAGCTTTTGGCATGGAGGGAAATTTTCATTGAATTTTCCTGAACTTAATTAAGTGATAATAAGGCTCGATTCAAAAGTCAAATTTCACAAATGACGAACAATGCATACACGAAATGTGATGTTCCCATTCAAAAGAATTAGGTTCGCTACACATTTTTAACCGGGTCTTTAAGTTTTGATAAAGGTAAAGAGAAAGGGGAATTTTCTGCGGCAAAGGAGCGATAGTAAAAAGGGAGTGGGGCCGAAAAATTTATTTGAAACACTACGACTGAATTTTTTATCTCTAATTGCTATATTCTTTTACAATTATTTCAGAGATAAAAGAAACAAGGCAAAGTGATAAGTCTCCAGTGGAACGAAACACACAACAGAGGAAGATTGAAGTTAGATACATGGCGTTTGTCTTTCACTTACATCAAGAATCAAAAGCACTCTAGAATGAAAATCTTCGCAAAGATAACATCAAGACAGATGGGCTCCTGATCAAGAACATTTCTTACTTACCATGATTTTTGCACTGGCTTGCGTGAAAGAAGTGTTTTAAACTATTTTGCAGGTTGCCGTCCGTGACAACAGCGTGTATCTGGAACATTTATAGTGCTTCAAAAATGTGCGGCAGTCATTATGATTGTCCATTGACAGACCTGAATGAGTACTTTAGAAAATAAGTCGGGAAAAGGTTTTAAAAAATCATTTTCATGCGTTTAAGTTTTAATCGGAATTATTCAGCTTTCTAATCATCTAATGAGGTTTTAGGACAATAAAGTACAAGATTAAGAACTCAGTCTCTTATCTGTCCATCTTTTTAAACGGTATCCAGGTCGCAATTGAATTTGATTGAAATCTCAAGTTGGATTCAAGCGCTTATGACTAGCGAAACAATAACGCAGCATTCGCGCGAAGCGCGAGGCGAACGCGGAATTCACGCGAAGCGCGAAACGAGCGAGAGGCGCGATGCGAGGGGAGGGAAAAAACCAAACATATTTGGCAACACCTTTATTAAACCTTTGACTTAAATCTCAGACGCATTTGACGACAACTTTGTCACACATTTGACCTGAGGCTCAGACACATTTGACGACACTTTTCACATGCCTTTGACTTTAATCACAGACATAACTTTACCACGCTTTTGTCACACCTTTGGCCTGAATCTCAGACATATTTGACGACGCCTTTGATAGGGGTACAAATGCTAATGAAATAATATATAGATTTAGCCAGGGCTAAAAGCGAAGCTCCCGTTAATAAATTCATAATTTAAATCAAACAATAAACTTGTAATCCACAGATCAGGGCACATTCATTTGACGTTTGAGGCAAAGGCTAAGTGATTTTAGAGAAAAATAATTTGACAGTCCAATAGTGAAACAGCTTTTACATCGGGTTATTAAATAGTCTTATTTGTAGACCCAAAAATAGCAATCATGTTTGATCACAGTAGATTAGGCCTGGAAAACAAATAGACCTACCTATTCGTGTATTGTATTTGCATTAGCTGTTGCATCATAATGTGGCATTCACCACTCTCTCCAACATTGCTCCGTTTGAGAGACTATGGATAATTGGACAACCCCGAAATATAATTTTAAGAAACACACGCGCCACGATAGTCCTTGGTGGCAGCCAATTTACACGTTGCATTCCTCTGTCTAAGAGACAGAGAGAGAGAGAGAGGCCAAAATAAAAAATCAGGCCGGATTTTTTGTATTCGACAAGTTTAGTTTACTAGTAAATCTTGGCGACGAATCTGGTGGCGTGTAAACCAGCCTTTTAAACATACTTTTTCTCATCACGTCTCAGGTAAACAGTACTATGAAGCCCTTGTTTTTATCATACAGACCTCGGACAGAATTTGTTCTTTTTTGCCCTATTTAAACCTACAATTCTGCAGTTTTTCACAATTTTGCAAGAGAATTTGCACTCATTCAATATCCACGACGATCAAAGCACGCGCTTCCTTTGCACAACAAATTATAGCATTGAATTATAAAACGTTTCATGAAGAGAATTCTATAATGCCAGGACTTTCAGTTAGAAAAATCTGGTCCTATGTGATATGCAGGGTAATATGGGCTTTTAATGAAAACGATAAAAAAATTCCCAAAATCACTTTTCGGCCAGCCGGACGGGGCTCACTTTTGACAGGCACCAAATTTGCAGTGCGATTAATAGAGTTACCATTTACGCTTCAACATGATAGATAAATTGTTATGTTTAGGTTTTATTTCCCTTTATTTATTAAACTGCGTACGGTTTTGTTATGTGTAATCTTTAAAAGCGAGTGATATTTACGCGCGGCGTTTTGAGTATTCCTGCATGAGATGTTTATGTTCGACTGGATACAACCGGTGCAGCGATAAAAATTGCGAGAGGAACTACTAACAATCAATAAAATAACTATAATTCGGTGAAACATGTACAGAGACAATAATTTTCATTCACGAAGAGACGTATTGAGAGTAAAGTGTCTTTGAAAATCATGAGTCAGGTAAGCATAAGCTTATTTATGTTTTAAGCCGGCTTCCCGGTGTTTGCTCTTTTTCAAGATGAACTCGAGGCAAGAAAATCGCTCAGAGCTTTCTGTTTACAGCCAAAATCATAAGTAAATAATCTTCGGAACGTTTTCTTTGAATTTGCGGTCAAAAAATGTCTAAAGGCTTTTTAAACCTGATACTATTGTAGGTTAGATCATTGCTCGTGTATAAACTTAAGCCGCATAAACTATACGCTCGACTTCAGGAAACCGAAAAAAAAAAAACACACATCAAAGACAACAATTTCTCAGGCTTACCAGTCGAGATGCTGCTTCTGAAGGTCATCAAGTGTTCCAGAATTTTCAACCCTCTTACGCCTCTAGCAAGGGCAAGTGAGTAAGCTCATTTTTGAAAACGATGCCATCCGAAATCGGATTTCCAATGACTTTGACAAGCGGTGCATTTGTCAACAAAAAGCGCAATAAGCAAACCAGCCATGAATTACAGAACAATCTTGATAGCAGCTGTATTTCACTTTGTACAGCAAGTAGAAAAAGCCAGTTTAAAACACCACAAGATGACACAAAACTCTGTAAGCTCCAGCTATCAGTAAGCAAGTTCCAGACGCTGCATAAATTTTCCGCATGAACTCACCTGTCAAATTTTGGCCAATCAGAACATAAAAATTGGACGTAGAGCGTGATCAACGCGTGACAGTGAGAAAAGTCAAAAGTGATTGCCTTCCTCGCATGTAAATGTAAAAGCCGGTTGAATTTTCGCGTCTGAGGTCAGTTCGAAATCGACATTTTAAAAGTGCGGCTCATGAACTCGACTTGTTTCATATGCTTTTTAAAAAAATTGAACTTGAGCCTGCGATAATTGAAAAGTAGCAACCTGTCAGCGGGTACGTTAAAAAAACACTCGAACTCAGTGGGTCGATACCTGAGCCCGCGATAGGGTCAGGCGATACTAGTCAGCAGAAACACTATTTTGACAGCTGTCAATTAATCAAAACATGGATGTACAATATCAGGTTGCAGGTTCCCAAACTAGCTAGAAAGTGTGAGATTAAACATTGGTATACCTGTGGTGCGGACGAACGGAAGGTCGGGTGGTCGGTGTACGGTCACGTGATTGCCGAATTTTCTAAGATGGATCGATTTTCTAAGCTATGGGACTTCGATTTGAGCCCGTGATCAAATAAAATATCAGCGCAAAACTTTAAACACTACGTGACCTCAATGGATAGACTAATGAGCCCGCGATACACTCAGGTGATGATGGTCAGCGTATACTCTAGTTTGACAGCTGTCAATTAACCTTCATTAGAATGGCGAACATTCGAATTAACAGACTACGAGTGTGAGTAAGACATATCCGTCCGGCATGTAGTGGAAACAGTGCCAGATCGTGTACCTGAGCGAACCTGAGCCCACGTTATTAGTTTTCTAATAGTGGTCTGCACATGTCCCATTTTGACAGCTGTCAATTGACCTTAATTTGGCTTGCCAATATATCTTTAAACGACTGTCACCCAACTGACAGCCTTGCTCGGCGTAATTTTGTTTTTATGTTGAATTGGTAAGTGAGACATATTATATCCGCTTATATGTAGGGGCAAAACGACTGGTTTTTCATCTGAGCCCGCGAGATAGTCATGTGATAATTGTCAGCGGATGCCTAATTTTGACAACTGTCAATCTAATCGTTCTCATACGGATGGCTTACATAACTAAGAGGCTAGTCAAGTTGTGCAAGATCTGCTGAACAATCAAGGTAATTATCTATCTCCACAAGAATTCAGTAATAAATATAACATCAAGGTTAATTTTTGTGACATTTGACATCGGCTTACATCAAGCGTGTGTATGGGTGGGCGGGCGGGCGGGCGTACGCTACGTCATAACCAAATTTTCTCAGATGGATAGTTCACCAAATTTTCTTACCCATGGTGCTCCGCTCTGCGCGCGCTTCGCGCGCGCGAGGAGCTCCGCTATAACTTTGACGCGCGTCAAAGGTAGGGGTTAAAGGCGTGACAAAAACGGCCTTTATCGCCCGTTTGACTTCACCTTTGACGTTCGGTAAATCCGTTTTCTCGTCCCGTGCTGGTCTTGGATCGATGATCCTATTGACTCTATTTTTTCATTAGACTTGATCACTCTGAAATACATTTTTTGTACTAAATGTGAAAGTTATAAAGGCTCACGCTATTTAAAGCTCCTTGTACTTTTCTTTACAACAAACAAGTTAATAAATCTCAGCTAAGACCTGAACGAAGACTGATAATATAATAGGCAAAACGATCTTACAACTCATCTAAATTCGTTAGTGGCCTGTTATAGCTTAGGCTGTAGAACGGCCGTTATTTTTCGCCTTTTTTGGAAGCAAGAAACACAAAGCGAAGTTGGAGCGCTAGACACGCAGTCGCGCGATTAGGGAAGGCGAGGACTTTTTTTACGGGCGTCGATAAAACCTGGAACATGGAACATCCCGGAACATCCCGGAACATGAAAAAATAATTAATTAATTAATCAAATAATAATAATAATAATAATAATAATAATAATAATAATAATAATAAATAAAAAGAATAATAGAAAACAATTTTTGCAAAAATTTTTAATAACAAAATAAATAACATAACATAACATACAAACGAAAAATAAAGAAACAAACAATGAAAGAAAGAAAAAGAAACTGGTATCATTTCCGAGTATGAAAAAACAATATTTTGTCGTAATGAATTTTTTGGGCGAGTGAGGGTCCATTCAAATGACAGTAATGAGTGAAGGCTTGCTTCTAAATTCAAAATATATTAAAATGGGTCGCGAGGAGAGGGTTTTTAAGCTTTCCTCACACAGCCACCTCTTGTAAATGTTTGCCATGCGGTTTAACGGTTATCCATTTACGGCTTTGCGACCGTAAGAAGAGCTTAGGGGCTCGTCGCTTTGGACTTGGAAAACTAAATTAAAGATTCACGTTGCATTTGCAGTGGTAGCGGTAGCGCAGCGATAGTTTCTAACTGCTATCAGTTAGCCTGAATTTTAGCTGTCTTCCCGCAAACTCCTCTTGCGACTCGAGGAGACGTCTGAAATATCATGCTGACTCATGTTAACATCAAGTGAAGCAAAGCACTCAAAGTAAGCAATAAGGAAACTATAAGTCGCCTTGAAATGAGCTACTTACCGACTTGGCTTGACATGACATACTGCACCGACATTTCAGACCATTGCAGAACCGTAAATGATTAACCGCCAAATGATTAACTTATGGCAAACATTACAAGAGGTGGCTGTGTGAGGAAAGCTTGAAAACCCCGCTCCTCGCGACCCATTTTAATATATTTTGAATTTAGAAGAAAGCCTTCACTCATTACTGTCATTTGCATGAACCCTCACTCGCCCAACAAATTTTAATTTGTTGCGACAAAATATTGTTTTCCCACACTCAGAGAGGATACCAGTTTCTTTTTCCATATTATTTCATTATTTTTCTTTTTTATTATTACTATTATTTTATTATTTTTTTTTTTTAATGAAAATTATTTTTATTTTTTCATGTTCCGGAATGTTCCATGTTCCTGGTTTTATCGACACCCTTTTTTTTGTGTTAATTTCTCTCTCGAGCGCGGTTGTCTGCCGCTCCTCGCTCGCTTCGCGCTGGCCATCGCTCGCGTGAAAAACGCTTAAGGAAGTTATGGAAGACGCCAAACAGGGAGTAGACAAGCCAAATACCGTGAGAGTTTAACTCATCTCATTCTTTTATTTTTATTTGTTCTCGTTTGACAGTTCTGAAAGCTGAGATGCATTAGAATGGCTTTCTCGATCTTGTGCAAGTGTTGAGTCCAAGAGCTTTTAATCACTTTATATGAATTATGTCATACAAGGAACATTGGTGACCTGACAGGTGAAAACTTGCACATGATTTCACCGATATCGATCTCTCCAAGTCAGGTAATAAAATGTACCTTGAAGAGTGTAATCGTCACACAAATCTCATGTATTGAAATTAAATCCGTCCCGTGTATATATTTGATAAAGTAAAAAGTCTCACATGTATAAATTCAAAGGGGATTAAGGTTATGGCGAATAAAGCATCGAAATTATAAGTTGCGAAGAGTCGACGTACAAAGCCATCCTTTGTTTTTGTGTTTTTCTTTTTGTTTGTTATTTTTTCTCTAATTGGTCCTGGGATTCGTCTTTAGAAATTTTTCCGGATGATAATTTCATCTTTTGAAATAAGGTTGGTATGCCGAATACACTCTATACACTCTCTTACTATTTTAGTTTCTCAGTTATTGGTAGGTATACTGAATTTTACATTTAGCCACTTTCCATTTTATTGTTTACATACAATATTAAGCTTTTTCTTCGCGGATAGATGATCCTGCTTAACTTATTTCCTCATAAGACTTTACTCGATCTGTGATCCATATATGTATTTTTTGGGACTAAGAAAAGTTGCTCTCTGCTATAAAAACAACGTCTTGTACTTGAGCTTACAATGCAACAAACAAGTTAATAAATCTCAGTTAAATACAACGACGACTAATAATTAGCAAAACATTGTCGAACTTACTAAAATTTGTTACAGGCATTTATATATTGATCATTACTGGCACTAGAACATTTCGCAAAGGCGTAAGTTCCTTTATTTTTTCCCGATGGGTAAAACTGAAGTTACTGCTGCGCGACTGAACGTTTTACTGATAATTAGGGTTAGAGCTTGTGTTATAGGACTTTAGCAAAGGCTATGTTCACACTAAAGCGGATAGTGTTTCTTTGGTGCCCATATGAAAAGCTGGGTATAGTGAGAACACAAATCCATTATGTGACTCTCCACTTTAGAGATCGGGAAAGCGCAGCTTCGCTCCGCTATAGAAATCGCCCTAAAATCACTGGTGAACAGAGGCCCTATCCGGTATGGTTTTCTTTCCAGCGCAAAAGCTATCCGGTATATTGTGAACATAGCCTTTAAGCCTTAAGGTGTTCCTGGCTCAATCAAACCTGGACTCTGCTGTGAGCTGTGAAACAACCGAGAGGGGAGGGACGCGCGCACCCCGTTCCCAGAATTGATCTTGCGACGACTACAGAGCAAGAGGGAACGCCTAGGGACTAGCCTGACTAAACTTTAGGTCACACTTTCACACCTGCAAATATGACCCTCACTTACATTACCGGACTGCATTTCGTAGCCAGATCTCCCACGGCCAAGACAGGTGTGAAATCTGGGCTCGAGATTAGGCACCACAAGTCTTAGTATTTTTAGGTTGGAGTCACATGTGACGCATGCAAAATCTTAAAGCTTGAAGCATCCCTATAAATGAAATACCTGAATACCTGTGTGAGCTTAATGCAAATGCAATTTGAACTCATACCAGTATTAGCAAAGCACCTCTTACTGTTTTAACTTGTGAATTAATCTTTATATAGGATTAAATGCTTGATCATTACGATGAATAACTCAGTTTATGTTGCAATGGCTCCCGATTGTCCCTATCTCACAAGTTGAAATGTGCAGTGTAGGTACTTTTCTCCGTTTTGGCCTTGCGTCCACACGAAAACGGGTTTTAAAGCCACCAAAAAGCTGCAGGCTTTTAGAAACGGTCTCCAGAGCAAATGTCCAGAGTGGAGATTTTGGAAAACGCCGTCTTCTTGTTTACGTGTGGACGGACGAAAAAATTGTTACGATAATATAAAAACATCATAAACACTGTACTACTAGCATTACGCATGCTATGTTATCATGCTATAGGGATGTTATCAGATGATTATATTTCCATCGTTTTAGCGTTTTCATCTAGGCGGGCGAAAATGATTCAAACTGAAGCTAAGTGCAAACGCAAAATAAAGAGGAAATATCCAAAAACGTGTGGGCAAAACTTAAATGACACGGTAAATAATTGATCTGGAACACGGATCGGAGACAGGTCTAGTCGCGTCGTCCACAGGCCTGTGTTTGGCACCATTTTTGCACCGAAACGATTCAAATAAAGCTGGAGAGTCTACAATCGCTAACAGTTCAAATATCTGCCTTTGATGTCCATGGACGTCTGAAAACGTTAGACACAGACAGAGTTCCGATCGTGTCGCAGACCGTTGCATACCGTTCAGATTAACGACCTAAAGATACAAGGACAGCGATGGCGGCAAAAACGTAAAAAACAAGAGTGAATTTATAGGTTTACCAATTTTTGACCTGCTAAAAAATTTTACCGAATATTTTCGCTCTGTTCACACGGAGGCTTTGAACAGCTAAGCGTCTAAATTTTCGTACGGTTAAGATCTTCGAGGGTTAGATCCGTGTGAAACGAACAGAACACCAAACGCACAAATTTTCATCCGTTCGAAAATTGGTCCCGTGTCATGAGAACGTAGCCTCCCACGCAGGCGTTTTTAGGGGAGCTCGTATTTCTTCCCTCCCTGTGTTGTGGGGAGGGAAGAAATACGAGCTCCCCTAAAAACGCCTGCGTGGGAGGCTAATGAGAACGCAGCCTTAGCAAAACTCTATCTTTACACGTTCCCTGCGTGTGCATCACGCTTTTTTGCACGTTTCTTTCCCATCACTACATGACAGTACATGACAACGATGTGAAAAATGCCTAGCTAGTTTCACGTTTTAATGGAGGACGTAAACAAGCAACGAACAAATTTGCTTTCTTTTTCTGAGCTTGGGCATAATGTTTAGAAATTCATCTCAAGGAGGGATTGCCTACATTTGACAGAGTTGGTGAACATTGAAAGAAAGCGAGTTCAGTTTTTAAGCGACGTTTTTGCCTTCCACGTATCTTAAGGTCGATCCCTACTTTACAGTATTCAAACAGTCTAGTCATTCTGATGCTTGCTACTTTGCAATACGTCTTAAATTCCTTTTTTGGGCAGGAGGAAACATATTTCTCTGATTTCAAAAGGTTTCAGCGCGTGGAAATCAAGGGGGTTAAAGGACTCAAGCGAGATAAAATACCTCAACTTCGTCAGGTGAGAAGTACAAGGCTCCAGCCAGGATTGTATAAAGGTCTGAAACTCCACTTGGAGGAGAGTAAGCAGTGCCAAACTTAGTAAAGGAATAAGTATTCTGATTGGCATTATCAGCAATGTATATGTCATGCCCACAACCAAATGTTGGACCGTAACTTGAATAACGGAAAATTGCATGTGATGAATCGGCTTGTTTTACCATGCTCTTAAATGGTGCAAGTCCTTCCTTGTCCACCAGGGAGAAAATAAACGACTTGGAAGTGGCACTGTAAGTATTCACAGACGCTAGAAAACAATAATAAACAAGAAAGAAAAACTTGAATTATAATTTCGGCTTTTAACCAGCTGACATTTAACACTTCTCCCCGGGAGGGGAGGGAGGGGGGGTGATATTCTATCATTATTTGCGTAGAGGAGAGCCGCTGTACTTGCCCTGTTTAGGACAAAGGACATGTACTGTGTTTAGGAAAGACTTGCGCGAAATAGTATACCCTGTTTAGGACAGACTCGGGCAAAATTATATGGTGAACAATTCTTGCAAGGACCACTTGGACAAACAGCAGCGAGGGACAGCCGGATCTTGTCGTAGATACGGATCAGCAATGTAAAATAACACTTAAAATTGAAGGCAAGACTGATCCGAAAGCTAGGGTTAACACATTTATTTGCCTAATATTTCGACTAGACAAAACTATAATCTTCATCAGGGTCTAGCTTTTCTAGCCGCCGATCAAGACTAGTTTTGTCTACTCAAAATATTGGGCAAATAAACTTGCAAACCTTATCTGTCTGATCAGTCTTGCCTTCAATTTTAAGCTAAATTATATACAATGTAGAGGACAGAGAGGATGAAAACCATACCCTGTCCAGCAGCACATCCTCGTATTGCTGGTTTCCAGTGTCACGCCATTCAAAATAAGTCAAAATAAAAATTAAAACTGTTTAATAGATAAAGTCCAGAATCTGGAAAATGAAAGGAGGTAAATATGCAAAGACTATCGCCAAGATTCAGGTCAGAGGAATATTTCGTATACGAGATATCCGAAGAAATGTTTTCACAAAATTAATAGAGATTTGTATGGAGACGTCATGCTGGTGCCCACCCGGATGAGCACCAACATGGCGTAAGGAAACCAGCAGAAACATATGTTACCGAGTTTTGCTGCTAAAGCGTGAATTTATTCTTCGAGGAACTCATAAACATTGAAGTAGAACGCTTTCCCTGAAAGAAGTAATTTCTTTAACCTACATGACAGCTCTCTTGGCCGTCATGTAAATGCCGCGTCACCCATAAGCTTAGAAATTCAAGTGTAATCTATCACAAAACCAAGATCCCTTTTGAAGCCAAAATTCGTATGAAAATTAGTTTTCAGCTGCTCTGATACGTCGTGAAAGTAACATATCGGTTCTATCGATAGTTTCGTAGTTGGAATTTTAGTGACATCATGTGAAAACCAACAGTAGGCCATATAAGGGACTATTCCCCGGATTTGCCCCTCCAACCACCTCCTATATCATTCTATCTGCGGTTTAGCTGTACGTTTGACGTCTTATTGTTTTGTTGACTTTGCGGGTAAACATGATCCGAAAGCCAGGTTTTGTTAATTATATTACCACCGGCTATCTCCTCATCGGTTTACAAGCTACGCCAATGGAACAGTTATACGTGGACGCTGTGAACCCGCAGTGAAAAATTTTGCTTAGCAAACTTAATTTCGCCACATTAGAAACAAGAAGGGAACTAGAGACGAAATGCGTCCCGCAATTGTTTCTGGGATCGATACTATCCCTAGTAACAGTTCCAGAAGTCTCCGCTAAAGTTAATTCGATCCAGATTCCTTCAAAGGGTGTTGTTAACTGTTAACCGATGACTCTTTAAAAATTCATGCAAAGAGTGGAATAAACGTTAAAATCTTTTGTAACTTTTTTTTTTTTTTTGCAAATTCTTTTTTTTTAATCAATTAACACAAAAGGGCTAAAAAGAAAAAAAACAATAACAAACAAACAAACAAAAACAAACAAAACAAAAATGCAAACATAACGACCAGGAGAGAGGATGCATCTCGTCTCGCTAAGAATTGCAAATTGCAGATTTTGGTCGCATTATAGCGTGTCCAGGACGGAGAACCTATAATATTTTTATCCATACAGTTATCGCTTAGAACAGCGGGTAAAAAAATATCAAAAGAAAACTAGACTGCGAGTACCTCTTTCTTTACTTGTTCGGCAAAGGTGGCGCTAACACATATACCCGATCCGGAAGAAAAAAAGCGTCATAAAAACGAGCCATTTTTGTCTATTGAGCTCGCAGTTATAAAAACTCTACTGATATTAAACAGAAATGAGGGACTGCGAGCAGCCTTAACTGTGTAAAGGACAACTAAACTGGCCGCCTTTTTGTGTCGAATAATTCATTCAATTTTAATATATTTCGCACAAGGCGATTCATACCATTAGAGCTCTTGATGGGTTCTGGAATTGGTTGCTGGTTTTATTTTAAGTCAAATAGCGCCTAAGCCACAGCAGTTTGGTTTCTTTAGGGGTGTAATTTTAATTTTGAGGACTTCGCCCCTTTTATTGCTTTTCCCCCGCGCGAAAAAGTTACTTACGCCAAGGAATATCGGTGTATCCGCCAAACACATACGGGTCTTTTCTGATGACCGTAATTGTGTGGCTTTTCCCATCACATCTGCTGTGGAAAGTAGTGCCAGCCCAGCCATGAGTGGAGGCCTGCCAACACAGCGCCCAGTTGCTGTCATTCCCAATCGAAGGCGAAAGAAACTGTGTTACCACAGTTGAGATAACATCTAAGGGTGGAAGAGAAAAATGGAACTGATTGGTTGCACAGTCGTGTAAATTTGCTGGGGACATTCTCAAGCCATCTGCGTGCACGAAACATACGGGAAGACGTGTGGCGATTTTTCAGGGATAAGTTTCTTCGAAAGGATGTGCAGGCGACAAAAGGACGTCCATCAAGCTAACTCAAAAGGAGGACGAGGTACATAATTTTGAGTTGAAAACTTTTAAGATAAGCACTAGCTTGCAGAAGAAACTACAATCCAGAATAATGAATGCACTTGACGTCGCCGATAAACATTTAGTCAATCACACTGGTAATCTTTGGCAATACAAATGAAATCAGGCTAGATCCTCTATAAGGAAATAGCTGTTTGGAAGATGTACTAGAAGATAACACTGGAGGAGTTTGACAGAGGGGTAACCTGCCAACCAGGGTACGAACTAATAAATCGCTGAATAAAGGTTTAAACACAAAACAATGTCTGTAAGAGAATGATATCAAAGCACGCGTCAAAATTAGGACGTCCTTCTATAATTAAGGTTAAGAAATTGCAAAATTGTAGCTAGCTAAAACTGATGCTCTGACCAATTTCACATCGATTCCCGGAAAATCCTGGAGGGCAGCTGCAGTTGAATGGATTGATTCGGTCAGTGCAATTTCCGTTGTTCAAACAGCTACCTGCAAATGGACGCAACAACTCCCAACAATGTTGGGAGGAGCTGGCCAGCAATATTGCGTCTGTTTGCACGGGGCATATAGTTTGACCGGTTTCAAACTTTGTGCAATGACTCCCAACCACACGCAACGACATACAACAGGGTGTGCAAACGGACGCTATTTTAACATGTAACATCCAACAATGCTGCGTCCATTTGCACTGGGCTTTACGTAAATTTCACCTTGCGTGAGACAATTATGGGCTGCTTTCACACTGATGTAATTTCCTATAACAGAAACTATAAGGGCAATGGCTACCAGCTCTTGGTCTAACGATTTCTGGGATCGTTTGGTGGACAAGCGTTGTTTATGATTGGTTAATGGTTGCCTTGAATACCATCGACCAATCATATATAACTCTTGCCCACCCAAACGATCCCAGAAATCACTGATCCCAAAGGTTGTACCCATTTTCTTTGAAGTTTCTGAAGTGAGGGATGGGCGTTCACACTTGATCACGTCTTAACCTTACGAGGTCATTATAGGGTAACTATACTAACCAATTTCACATCGATTGCCAGAAAATCCAGGCGGGCAACTGCAGTTGAATGCATTGATTCGGTCAGTGCAAGTTCCGTTGTTTAAACAGGGTCTGCTCTCACACTCGTTTGTATCTAAAGAAAACAATAATCACAGATAAATTGCAACAAAAAAAGAAACAAAAACCCACTTTTATATACGGAGGGTTCTTTACTAGCTGTATAAACCTCAACGAATTGGAAGTTGGGGAAGAAAAATATAAATGCTAATAGATCTCCTCTTCAAAAACACAACATTAAATGAACATGCAAGACCAACACCGTCAGTTAGTGTATAGATTTTCAAGCTGATAAACAATAAAAATAACAGCTAAACACAGCTCACCAATTTCACATCGATTGCCCGAAAATCCTGGTGGACAACTGCAGTTGAATCCGTTGCTTCGGTCAGTGCATGTTCCGTTGTTAAAACAAGGACTGTTCTCACATTCGTTTATATCTAAAGGAAAAAAGTTGTTCAGCCAAGATAAATACGTTAATATTATTGGCCAAGTTTTTTTTCGACATTTTCATGGACCAAGAGGAATTCGAGGTCAATAAAATTGCAAAACATATATCCGGTGGACCCTAGAGCCGCCCGAGAAAAAACTTATGTTGGTATAACATCATTCACATGTAGGATTTAAAATTGAGCCATATTTATCAGCCATCCGCATTCAACAGCGTCCAACATTGGGTGTTTAAACGGATACACAGCATGTTGCGTTTTGGCGGAAATGCAATGCAAATAGCAGCAACACGTATCTAACCAATTTCGCATCGGTTGCCGGCAAATCCTGGAGGGCAACTGCAGTTGAAGCCATTGATTAGGTCGATGCAAGTTCCGTTGTTCAAACAAGTAATATTGACACAGTCATTTATATCTGCAGGAGAGAAGATGAAAGATATTAAATTAAAAAAAAAAATTATTTGTACCTTTCAGCTAAGCTACATTAGACTTCAGCAAGAGTCAAAACACAGCTAGTAAATGTAAATGTTGTTCTAGAGGTTGATGGAGAAACGTGTATATAAATGCTAATAGATCTCTTCTTCAAAAACACAACATTAAATGAACATGCAAGACCAACACCGTCAGTTAGTGTATAGATTTTCAAGCTGATAAACAATAAAAATAACAGCTAAACACAGCTCACCAATTTCACATCGATTGCCCGAAAATCCTGGTGGACAACTGCAGTTGAATCCGTTGCTTCGGTCAGTGCATGTTCCGTTGTTAAAACAAGGACTGTTCTCACATTCGTTTATATCTAAAGGAAAAAAGTTGTTCAGCCAAGATAAATACGTTAATATTATTGGCCAAGTTTTTTTTCGGCATTTTCATGGACCAAGAGGAATTCGAGGTCAATAAAATTGCAAAACATATATCCGGTGGACCCTAGAGCCGCCCGAGAAAAAACTTATGTTGGTATAACATCATTCACATGTAGGATTTAAAATTGAGCCATATTTATCAGCCATCCGCATTCAACAGCGTCCAACATTGGGTGTTTAAACGGATACACAGCATGTTGCGTTTTGGCGGAAATGCAATGCAAATAGCAGCAACACGTATCTAACCAATTTCGCATCGGTTGCCGGCAAATCCTGGAGGGCAACTGCAGTTGAAGCCATTGATTAGGTCGATGCAAGTTCCGTTGTTCAAACAAGTAATATTGACACAGTCATTTATATCTGCAGGAGAGAAGATGAAAGATATAAAATAAAAATAAAAAATTATTTGTACCTTTCAGCTAAGCTACATTAGACTTCAGCAAGAGTCAAAACACAGCTAGTAAATGTAAATGTTGTTCTAGAGGTTGATGGAGAAACGTGTCTATAAATAAGTCACTTTATCGATCAAGCGGAGAAATTGAAATTTGTGGTTGGGCAACTATAAGGAAAAGTAAAAGTTCAGCGTGATACTTATTGGTCGACTTTTCTTTTAAGGTAGTTTTTAAATCTTCTCAGTTAGATATTTTTTTATTGTAGTGAGCTCAGAGAAGTAAAAGTCAATAATATAATACCTAACATCAGCTTGATGCTGATTACCGTTCCCACTTGCAAAGTACGTTAAAACTGTGTCACCTGTGATTGTATTATAGTTAGTGGCAACATTGTTTCAACTCAGTATTCCTTACTCGTTTCGCAGTCTTTCCCGGTGAATCCTTCCACGCAGATACACTTATATCCATTTTCCTGGTACAGCGAAATGCATTTTCCTGTGTTCTTACAGGGAGAACTGTCACAAGGAGACTACACAAAGGAAAGGATACTGCTGTAAGTAAAGACCATTTCATGACAAAGTCAAAACATAATCCAGTAACGTGACGCATATCATTTATCCATATTAGACGTATGCTGAATTTACGGCAAATTCAGCTTTTGAGTTTCGTCGACCAACTTGAGCCCCAAGTTTTAGTTACATGTAGCATTAAGTAACACAATTATTCCACCTGCGAGTTGTTGGGTATGGGTTGGCTATATTATCTCCATGGAACAAGTGCGAGTTGAATAATTGTTTTATTTAGTAAAAATGCCCACAAAATATCGATGAATCTTCCGGACTTTATTTTGTTACTACAAGTGAGAAAACACAAGGCACTTCCACTTTTCAGGCTAGCAAACTGCTGTCATTAGTCATATCTGTGTCTAAGCGAACGGAATGACTGAATGAAAAATAAATACATAACTAAATAAAACATCTTAGCGGTGAACACTTTCAAAAATCATCAGGATTCTCCTTTCTCGGCACCTATGATGATTGCAGATAATTTGAAATTTGAATTTCATTTTAGCGCAGTTACAAACTAAAATCATGCAATAAGCTGGTGTAATTATATAAATTTAACTCGCTTGTTCATCAAATTATTTCAGGGAGCCGCCGGCTGGTTTTGCTGAACGAAAACAGAAGCTATATCTAATGCCTGCGTTAATTGCCGCAGTGAGTGAGTTCACAGCCTGTATTCTCAGCTAGTTGCTTCTGGTCAATGCATTCTTCTGACTCAGCTTTTGTAGGATGAACAGGCTGCAGATATAATTATATCGGCGAGTAGCCTGACGATGGCATTAAGAGCCACTGCTTGGCTTCTTTCGTATCTGGTCAGGATACCTTTTAAATTCATTTTTTTCTCCATTTTTCTATGAATTCTAATGAAATTCCATCTTATATTTCTAATATACTTTGTAAATTTATTTGTCCAATTAAATTGCATTTTCTTGCAGTAAGAATTAAAACGCCTTTTTCGGGCACAATTCTTTCGTCCTGACTTTCAGTGTGCTTTTAAGGAGGCTGAACACAGTTTCTTTAGAAGTACTAAATGAAAGAATGTTAACATTTTTATCAGGAGGAGATATGCAGCCAATAATAAGTGAACAAAAAGTACGAGTGCTTAACTGTTGAACATGCTTACTTTTTGTCTTATTTTCTTAAAAAAAAATTAAATACTGTTAAAATTTGGTTAAGTTGTTTTAAAAAGTGGGGGTAACAAATTGTAAGTTGTGTACTAACTCATCAAGAAATCTACTAATAACTAGATTTTGTGCAAACCTAATTAATTCGAAATTTTAAGCTTGTTTTCAATCATCCATGTTGAACTTACGGATATACTGAGTAGGATCTCAGAGTAGGGACGTCTCGGTAAGATAAAAGGACCAAACCTATTTAAAAATAAGACGCACGCGATCTAGGAAAGGGGATAGCGGTGGAAAAAAAATGGTCCCCTCTGTCCCTGCTCCCGCTGCACTACTATCTCGGAACCTATATAACAGGCTACAAAAATCGAGGTGTTTCTCGAAATAAGGACGAAGAAAAAAAAGGTAAAAAGAAAATTGGACATAATAAAATGAGATCAAGTAACGGGAATTTTGCGCTGCTCTAACAAACGTAAAGCAGGCTTTGATAAGTCCCTTAATTATTGTCTCCGTTTTTTAGAAAATTTGATGCTTGCTTTTTCATAGTGTAGCACTTCTACCGCTAGTAACATGTATTTCTTGTGACACAATAACAAAAGCTGCTTTTTTCATAATAACAAAACACGAAAGGTTCATCAGTTACAGGTGGCAGTCCTATCTTTAAATGTGCGTTGCTATGGCAATATCCCATTGAATCAGCCAAACATGAGGATCAAAGTAGCTCGCTTTTGTGAAAAAGAACGAAGACCTCGATACAATAAAAATTGTTTCGACAAGGCAATTTATTGCCAGGAACGTTTAATGGATACGAATTCCCTCAGTTGCTTGTTCCCATAGGTTAACAGGTTAGGTACTTTGTGTTGCCATAGTAATGTCCAAACAGAACAAGAAAAGCACTAGAAAGAGAGAAAGTTTCGGGGCCTCTTGTCTTCACTATATGATGTTATAACTACTTCAACGAGCCGAACTGTGGATTAAATTCAGCTTACTGTAAACCTACAAAAGTTGGGTTTAATTTTTTTGTTTCCCTTTCGCTTTGTTTCATGGATTCAAAAAGCAACGAATTTGACATACATGTCGATGCTTAAATGACATCGATATAATTAAGGACGGCAAGCAATATACATTTTTATCTCTTGCACTCCCCGCTGGATTTGCTCAGTTGAGTTTTTAGTGAGGTTTTGAAAGTCAACGCTGTTTCATTTACCCAGAAATTTGCAGAGATGCTACCGAATTTCAAGGCGTTGTGCTGATATAGTCTAGCTGGCAAAAGATTAGCCTAAAATAGGAGTATTAAAACGTTTCTGTAACTTTTAAGGCAAGCCAAGTATGCAAACAAATAATAAGCTAAACGCTTTTTGTCGGAAAATATTTCAGTCGAGACCTTTGTCAGCAACTTCCCCCTCACTAACGTTTAGGACATTCGAACATAAATATATCGATTTCATCAAGTATGTTTAGGCATCAGCAGATGTTTAAATTAAGAGTTGAAAGGTTTAACTTAGTTGTAAAACTTTTATAAGGGTTTTTTTTTATCCAAACTCATTAGCCAATTCCTTTGCATTTGAAGCACAACGTAATCCACTGCATTCAATATTTTCCAAGCGAAGAGATACATTTTCATTTACAAATGCTAACTTTCGAGACTAGCGAGAGTCAAAAGAAAATAATCAGACAAACAAACAAGAAGAAACTTTTTATTTTCCCGAGAAGGAACATTTTTGATGAATTAGAAGTTTGACTTACCGGAATATAAAAGTGATGAAACTCTTTGCTGGCGTTGAACTTGTCCGAGTTGTTAAACTTGTCCGATGGCAGGAGTTCGCACAGAAGTTTGCCGTTGACATCAGGGAAGGCAGCCACATTGTAGGAAAAACATGAAGGAATTTCTAAACAGGCGTAGCCACAATCGTTTTCTTCTTGAATAAGATTCCGCCCAATACTGGAGATATTCAGGTAGGAAAATTCACTTATCATGAAGTTGACGTAGAAAAAGTTGCCAATCGATCCTTGACTGAAAGCTTTTTAAAAGAAGGGAGGAAAAATATGAGATTCTTTTTTCATGTCATAATATACTGAAAAACTACAATAAAGGAAATAAAAGACAGAGTCTTTGTACCTTCAGAATTAGATGCAAACGTGACAAAGATCCATAGAAGGAAGAAGTAGTTTCTCTGAATTACTGTTTTTTTCATCTTCTCGTGATACGCCGAGAAGTGAAGTTTTAGCATTTTTCTGAATCAGTCTTTAAATTGAATGCATTAGAACAAGCACCCACATCTCCTTATTATATCGTTTGTCTGTCACCTTACACGGACACAAAAGAGGTTAAACAATTGCCATCAATAAATAATATGAAAACTCGTCTAAAAACCTTATTTTAGACCAAATGGCTTGTTTTAAAAATGACTAAGGGGATTTGATGAAATTTGAAGCAGAGAGAGAGAGAGAGAGAGAGAGAGAGAGAGAGAGAGAGAGAGAGAGAGCAGTATTTCCATGTAGACTTTTTCTGGTGATTAAACTAAATTAAAGCACAAAAACTTCTTTCAAATACTTTGTTCCCAATTCAACGAAATAATTTCATTATTTGCCCAATTTAATTTATATTAATGAACCACTTAAGATTCTTCTGCTTAGTGTTCGTACCACTGAAAAACAGTTTGCACTGACGTTTTTAAGTGTTAATTTAATTGTGGTTGCTTTCCTGAGAATATCAAAATTTGTCCATTGCAGACAAAAACGAAAACAATCTTCCTGTCAAGACTTTAGCGTGGGCTTACATTGCGTAGTCTGGCAAATTATCAACAGGTTTAATTGCGTAAACGTAGTTCAACTTAATAAATTGCTTTTTCAAATTTTCCGTCGACCACTGAGATGGAAATATCTCCGAGCCTAATATAATCTACTAGGCTTTAAGTCTCAGCTAACGGAGTGTTCTAAAAATCGAGCTTAATGAACTGTAGCTTCGTTTTGTCAGTATTATATGAATAAAACAGGAACTTCCACTTTCGTATAAATATGTGTGGGGTTAATCAGCAGTACGACTAATGATGTTTTTCCCTTGCTAAGTTTCGGTTAAATTACCTTGCATAATTAGGAACTTAACGAAAATGTGGAGATTCTAAGCGGGCTTTACTTAATTATGCTAATCATTCCTTAGTATAACGTCTTTTCTAGCAAATCGCAAAATTTCAATTCTGCGATTTCTTTTAAAAGATTTACACCAAATCACATTGGAGTAGTGGTTTTCCACGGAAGACACCTTAACTTGCTACACGATTAAATTTATCTCACACATAATATAACCATTTCTCTCAATGGAAACTAATTAGAGAGCAAGCAAGTTCCTCATTTGGCAAAATAAGATAAACTTAGCACAAATTACCTACGCGTATAATTGAGTAGGCAGCTTTCGTTAAAGTTATCCATAGATGTGAAAGATGAGGAGAAGTTCTGAGTCATAAACAAGTTAACAAGGAATTTTATTGATGTACAGGGGTTCAGGTGGGGGGTGCACTGGGATTTTGGCAAAGAACACATGAAAAAGGTAGGTTTAAATAGGGGTAAGCTCCAAAGAAAATAAACAAACAAAAAAAACGAAAAATAAACACAAAAATAAGAAAAGGAAATTTTAAAAAATCAATTTCAAGTGCACATGGTTTTCACAGTGACGTCATCAAATTGTAAAGTCATAAAGCGAGAATTTACGTATTCCTATTTACAATGGGTTGAAGATAAACAAAAAAATATATCTTTGTACAAGTTTCCAGTCCCGTAGCATGTTTCGTTTCGAAAATACAGCCATTTGAACTTTCGAGTTTTCTCAGTGTGTGACACCAATATATGAATACTGTCTCGTTGAAAAAAAAAAGTCTCTCCTTTTGATTTTCAGCAGTGAGTATAACCATTTCAAGTTTTAGAAGATATGCTTCTGCGCTCGTGTGCTAGTTCTCGAGTGAAAAGAAAGAGCTTTTATAGAAAAAGTGAACTCCAGATGTGTTTGTTGATTTCCGCCGGCCATATTGATGTACCAAAACTTTACACCAATATGGCGTCTCCATACAAAGGTCTACAAAGATGCGTGAAACGTTAAGGCAAATAACTCGAGAAACTGTGGGTCACAAAGACCTGAGACTTGGACAAATTGTTCATAAATTAGTCTTTTATAACATTCATTTTCTTGGCTTCTTCCACTGGACGGTTTCAGTTTATGTGCCGTGTTTATTGCGTGATAGTGAAACCGATCTATACCGTTACCAGAGAGGATACCGAAAAAAAATGATTGAAAAACGATGGTGAAATAGTGTGGCGTAGCCCTTTTTAAGTGGAGATGGCCAATTGAAGCATTTTGGAGAGCGTTTGATCGGCCTCGTTTACCGTATTAATAACGAGGGCACTCTTTCCTATGGCGCGCTGCGAAATGACATGCGCGAATTTGTAGCTAATTAGAATTGGCTCTGACCACTAATAGGTATGGTTGCATTCCCAGCGTAAGGAAACTGCGAGATCATCAGGAATGTCCAGATGAATGAAACAATTATATCAAAGTAATGCAGGGATTGTCTCAAGAACTACAAACTAACGTTTTGGTGATTGTAGAAAGTGCCATTTTTATTACAACGTTTTTCTGAAAAAGTAAACATATATAGAGAAAAAGAAGCCCTTTAAAGGTGGTTAACTCTTACAAGTTTTCCTATTTAAAAACTGCTGTTGTTTTACTGACACAGTTTACTTGGATCGATGATCCTGCTAAGTAAAATTAATTTTTCATCTGTAATTCCTGCAACGAAAAAGGGTTGTAAAAAGCACAGATAAAGGAGGTTTGAAATATATAATGTACAGTTGTGAATAAATACTACATATTTAAGGACCAAACTCAAGTTTCTTTTTTTTCTCGGTTATTCAACAACTTTATCCCCTAGGCCTTCATAGGAATTAAGAATCTAGCTTTAAATTGCCGATAACTACCCCAAAATAAATGGAAATTTTATGCCAGAACTCTAAAAATGTAGGTTCTTATTAGCGGGTGTTAATTACTGAGAACTTTATCTATGCTTTTCAACCCGTTATTTAAACGCAGTTTAGCCATAAGAAAAACCGGTTCTAGACCATTTTCAGTTTTCCAATCGCTGCTATCCTGATCATCTTTCATCGAGAGCAATTTCATAGAATGATCAAGACAGACAAACTTTATCTTCTTTAAAAAAAAAAAAACCACTTGTTTAAGGGGTCTGGATTACTGTCCAATGATAAAACTCCACGGCTACTAAGTTATATTAAACGGTTTCAATAACCCACGCAAAATGCATTATGTCGGGGAAGAAATAGGTGATGCTTAACTTGAGTATTTTGTGATTTAATATTAATACGAAACTGACATTTGTAGCGCAAAGAAGTTAGATTTCGTGACATTAGATTTCACAATAATGTAGACAAAGTCTGAGTATATTTACGATAAAAAAAGAAGTAACTGCATGCATTTTCTTAGACTAAATAAGGCGAAAGAACGTGCGATTTTGTACTAATTTGATCAAAAAGTTAAACGCTAAACGATTTTTAAAATACATCTAAAATACACTTTAAAAAGTGAACGACGTTTCGGCGCTACGTTACGCCATTATCAAGTTCAAAAGTGAAAAAGTATAAGGTGTAAAACGAATATATAGAATTTTAAACAATACATAAAATATTTGCGGGTCCAATGGGTATAATTCCCAAGGTAAGAAACACAATAAGAGACAAAAAAACAAATGTACGAAAGTGTCGCGTAAATAGTTTGGCGTGAATGGAGTCGGCTTGAGTGTTAAGAGAAGGCTTGATGTCCTTTATAACATCTTGTAGACTAAGCAATCAAACTTGCTGTTACATTTCCTCAGAACTTTGAAAAGATGGTCGGTCTTTGTTCTGTTGTTGCCGTGCTGTGTTTCAAGGTGTTTCCCGATGGCTGAAAAACGGTGTTCACTTATGCGTTGATGTAAGTGTCTGGCAGTGTACCCGACATAATTTGCATCGCACAAATCACATTTAAATAAGTATACAACGCATTGAGTGTTGACGATCGGGGGCTTGTTTTCCTAACACTCGGGGTTTGTGACAGTTTTCTGCTTGTAAAGACGGGTTTTACACAATGGTTAACCGTGCGTACCGTCTATCTTCAACCAAAGAGGGTTTTGCAAAAGAATGCAACAAGTTACGCACCATGTTTTCAAAGCTGCGCTATCCCAAAACATTGGTCGATTCCACTACAAATACGTTAAGCCAGGAACCAGATAAAGAAATACACACCGTGCCTTTAGTAGACCCATCTGTTTACATAGTATTGTCCTTTAAAGATCAGCGATCAGCTGATCGCGTACGCAAAGATATCTATTCTCTGGGAGCCAAGATCGATGTTAACGTAGAACTCGTCTTTACATGTATACTTATTTCAATGTGATTTGTTTGAACCAGCGAGCGGGGTAATAAGAATTCCGCAACACTTTGTTGTTGTGGTATTTTTTTTCGTTGATTTAAACGGTTTCTGCTCACGAAAATCAAAAGGTTAAAGGCGTTATAACATAGCTATTTCCGCTTTGTTTAGAGAGTCAAAGCTGAGCTGAAATTATTACTAAGTATTCTCAGTTATATTATCTCTTATCCCACTTATCAGAACTGTAAAAGAAATAACTCAAATGATTTCTACCGAAAGAAAAACTAATTTTGATTTGTTTATGGTCAACCTTTGACAACACTGGAATAAAATTGAAAAAAAGTTGGCCCGTTTTATTCAACTTTGAATCTGTTTCCATACTTGCCATCGGAAGCCAAAGCCATTCACTTAAAGTTGAGAAACTTAGGGATATTAGTAGAGTAATTTTGAATAAAACTGAGAAATTATTTCTCTTTTCCCCTGTTATTCCAATGTGTCTTTAGGCCTTTTAACATAATGCAAAAAAATCGAGACATAGCTCCTTTAACTATGAACTCAAGTGAGGTAAAATACCTCAACTTCGTCAGGTGAGAAGTAACGGGCTCCAGCCAGGATTGTATAACGGTCTGCAACTTCATTTGGAAGAGAGTAAGAGCTGCCAAAATTAGTGTAGGAATTAGCATTCTGATTGGCATTATCAGCGATGTATATGTCATGCCCCCCACCAAATGTCGGACCGTAACCTGGCTCACGGTAAATTGCAAAAGATGTATTCGTCACCATGCTTTTAAATGGTCCAAGCCCTTCTTTATCCAAGAGAGAGAAGATAAACGACTTGGAAGTCGAATCGTATCCATCCACGAACGCTGAAAAGCAATAACAAAAGGAAACGTGACGTACCCCCCTATAGAAAATTTAACAATTATTCCACGAGAGCGCGTTGAATATCGAGTTGGCTATAATCATCTCATATCCAACAAACGCGAGTGGAATAATTTTTTTATTAAAAACGCCCACAAAATATCGAGAATTCTTTCCGACTTTTTGGTAAAAACAACCGATTTTCAGGTTGTTTTTTTTTTTTAATTTTGAGCAGACGCGTACAGTCGCGTACAGTCGCGTACAGTTACCGTATTTGGAGAGCATGGTATAATTATTTGCTTAAATACCATGATCGCTGAGCAAAGCTCACGTAGCGACACGTAGATATATGTTTTTTAGCAACTACTATAATTTGCAGTCTGTCCACTTTGAATTGCACTACTAATGATTCAGTTTTTTATAAATGAAGGGGATACGTCACAGGGATATTGATGTTTTAGGTCAATCTGAGTCAAGAATTGAATTGTGCGTTTACTCATTACACAAAATAGTCCTTTCGAGTTATGAAGAAGATATCAAACAAATTTCATCAGGGAGCACTAACCGATAATAAATTTGGTGGGATTTTTGTAGTCATAACATTAAAAGTTGGCACGACTTTTCCAAGTTTCAATCTGATGTCTATCGTTGTCATCGATAATTGCACTGAACAGACCACAAGGAACAGTTGCAATGCCTAAAGTTAGTCTCAAATAACACAATGGGATTACATGTACTAATTTTCCAATTCAAAACAAAACAAAAACAAACAAAAACAAAAACATAGCAAATAACGTGACATAGTCCCCTTAACAAATGAGTGAATAGCAATTTTTGGGTAACTTAAAGTACTCTTGGCTATTAGGAAGCTTAAGCAACGACGACGGCGACGGCAACGAGAACAGCAAAAAAGCAATAGGTTTAGATTAACAAAACAACAACTTTGCAAGTGCATAACGCTTTTTGTACATTTGTTTGAGGTAACTGTACGACTACAACATGAAAGTGCCTAATTTCTCGTTTTGTGGAGGACTTGAACACAAGACAACGACTTTCTCTTTCTTTTCCTGAAGTTCGATGCAGTCTTTTAGCATTCAACTCCAGAAAAATCTGGCAACATTTGACGAATTCAACGAGATGGAATAAGGGCGATAAGTTTGAAGCAGCGCGAATTCACTTTATAAGTGACGTTTTCGTAGCCATCGCCGTCCTTGTTGCTTAAGCTTCCTAATAACTCACTGTATAGGGTAGGAGTCAATACGCGTTCCGTTTCCCGACAGTTCCTGAAGGCGATATTTAAGCGAAAAATAAGGCATCTGTACCGACAAATACCAAAAAAGTGATAAATTTTGGTTTAGAAAGTGAAATCTTTTATTTGCAAAAGTTGCTCTCGTTTTTAAACTGATTCGGAAATAGTAAAACAACTATCACCCTAATGTTAGGTATAATGTTCACCTCCCCCTTTTTTTTTTGTGGGGGGGGGGTGGTGGGGAGGGGAAGCGGTGATTGATATTAAATGCAAGGATAAAATCCAGGGAAATGTCAAAGGCTTCTCTTTTAAAATTTATATACACGTCAACCATTCATAGTAAGAGTAATTCATCAAGCTTTACATTGTGATGCTTCCCAGCTGCAGCCATACACTGGATATACCATAATAATTAGTACAATATTAAGCACACAATCGTGGTGCTGCCTACCAGTGGTTTCACAAAGGTATTTAAGACTGCCGGAACATGCTAGATCATTCCATTTTCCTGCAGGAGGAAACATATGTGCGCAATCCTCAACACCTCCAGCGTCGTTGGGTTCTCCAGGAGACCAGTGAGTATATGTCGCTATTGATCCATCAACCCACAACCAACGTGAATGGACATTGGGGTCCCTCCCCAAACCAATCCATACATTTTGTGATATTTTCGAGACTAGTGCTTGTTGTTCGGCTTGTGATGTCACTATGGCGAGCTTAGCCCCCTGAGCTTCACAGTCAGATTTTGCAGCGGTCCAGCTCAAACTCTTTGACGGGACTCTGTAGCATGAACCTTGTAGATGGATCCAATTGTTAGGACAAAGCCCTAAAGTCAAGAGTAAACGTGGTGATGAGTCATTGTGTCTCACCACTTTTCTTTCTTGTTGAATTAAACATATAACATCGTTGTCTTGATGACTGATGCTCAATGGAAAAAAAAAAATAATATAAAATTTCAGCAGAGAATTATGACTGTTGTTATATAGCTGGAATTTTTTTACCAACAGCGCGAGCTCTCATTGTTTACTTCGAGGTCACATGACATCTAACAATGAAACTGTTTCACGCCAAAAACTCTGAGCGGGCAACATTGTAAAATCTATGACGTCAGGGGGTAACAGTGCACTGTTACCCGCGAATGTTGACCGCTCGCAAGATTTATTTTCATAAATTCGTACACGAAAAAATGTTCTTCTTCGTGCGCTATATAACAAATCACTTAAAGACTGGTCCCTCGGGTAACAGTTAACTTTGTTTCCCTCGAATCTCAGAGCTATGAGCTGCCAGAAATACTAAAAATAATGTCTCGTAAACTTAACTTTAACTTTTATTAATACATAACAAAAAACCAAAAAGACTCGTGCTCTAGTTAGTCCAAACAATTAACGTTGATAAATCGAAGTATTCTTTACTTATATGAAGCTGTAACAGAAATTTATAGGAAAGACCGTCTTTCTCAGCCTGTTTAAAAAAATTGTCAGTGAGTGTATCACATTCATCTTTGTCACTCACTAAACTTTTTCTCGCTGAGTTTTATGCGACGTCGAGATTAGCCAAAGATATAAGGTTATCGTCATTCAAGTGATGTAACGCAATCGCGCATTTGTTATTGCCACAAATAGGCGGAGAAGGAGCAGTGTATTTTTGCTGGTTCAGGGCATCTTAAAGAGGGGAAGAATCAGGTAGAAACTTCTGTAGGCAGCAAAAAGGAAAGGTAAGTTTTTGGCATTAATTATTTTGTGGCATTAGATTAGAAGTAAAGTGACTATAGACCACAAGCCACAAACGCACTATGCAAGCAAAGTGCCTTATTCCCATTTTCAGTGACAAAAAGGACGTTTTACTTACTCCAAGGAATATTCGTGTATCCTCCGAACACGTACTGGTCTT
Organism: Porites lobata; assembly: GCA_942486035.1. Lineage (NCBI taxonomy): Eukaryota > Metazoa > Cnidaria > Anthozoa > Scleractinia > Poritidae > Porites > Porites lobata. The sequence goes on from CALNXK010000029.1 coordinate 3,629,957, forward strand.
TTTTGATGATTGTAATCGTGTGACGTTTCCCATCGCATTTGTTGTGAAAGGTACTGGCAGCCCAGCCATGAGTGGAGGCCTGCCAACACAGCGCCCAGTTGCTGTTATTCCCAATTGCAGGCGAAAGAAACCGTGTTACCACACTCGAGATAATATCTAAGGGTGAATGATAAAATATGAGTTGGTTTCCCAAGCGTTTATATCTGGTGCAGCCATCCTCTAGCCAACCTGCGTTCGTGAATCATACGGCAGAGATGAGTGACAATTTTTTTCCAAGGATAAATTACTTTCAAAGTATACGCAGTCCACTAAAGGAAGTCCACATGGTAAGTCGTGATGACCCTGTCTATGCGAACATTTGCGGGAAAAATCAAATCCAGAATAAAGAACGCACATGGCATTGCCAGTGCAGGGTGATGTTACAAAATTGACGGCAAACACTTTCAAATCAGTATTTAGTCAAAAAAGAAAGTTGTGGGAATTTGACCCAGACCTGAATCCTTGTTCATACTAGTTAAATGAAATGAGACAGCTATTCTGAAGATAACCTTCCATAAGCTAGGAAAACTTGGCATGGAAAAAATGCAAGTGAAGCCCAGGGCAGACAGAAAACAGATTCTGACCTTCCACAGACGTAACGACTCAAAGAGTATTACTGAAAGTAAGATCTTCGCAAAATTTAGCCTTGATCAAAATTAACCTGCGACCAGGTTAGAAAACATTATCCGTCCCGTACGGATAAATCGTCTTTTATCTCAAGTGTCTGGTTAGTGTTAAGAACTACGAGAGACGATCAATGCGAGATCTTGCGCGCGGCAAAATATAAAAGAATGGGCACTATAGTTTTTGTTTTATTTGTTTTAACACGTGCTTCATTTGTTGCCAATCCTTTAACACCCACACGCATTATGCGTTCAGACAACGACCTTTCGTAGTGCTTCGTTTAAGACCCAATAAAGAATAGTTCGTGTAGACGCATGCCTCAACTTCTGCCGGTCGTTATACTATAGACGCATAACCAAACGAACTAAAAATGTTTTCCCAAGTTCGTCCAAACGGGTAATGACTCTTGAACATAAAAACCGGTAATTACGCCCTCTCGAATTCAATCGAACCTCTAGTAACGGCAACCTTCCTTCACTTTTATCATCCTGGTGGACGTTCCTCAAGTATAAAACAACCCCCTCTACAACGGTCACGTGGCCGTTACTTGTAGGTTTGACTGTACCAAACAACCTATCAGAGATGGTAGCCTCAGATCTTTTCATAGGAGAAAAGTCAGAAGATTCGGCCATTTATCATTATAGTACACTGATTTTGGAAGTCGTTTTAACTAAGATGTTTTCAGTTGTGTAAACACCTTTTACGGGTTATAGTTAACCTACTAGCTTTACAATTGTTTTTTGCAAGTCTTAAAGTCCTCAAACTTCAAGAACATTAAAGTACAACAGTCATAGTCCACAAAAGGTTTGTATTTTTAAGACTCGGAGTGCTTTGTGAAACTACGGACTTTACGATCCAACGACGCGACTGTTACGAGAACGTCAAAAAAAAAAAAGCAATAGGTTCTATTAGCAAAACAACAGCTTCGCACGTGCATCACACTTTTTTGTACATTTATATTCCATTTTTGCACGACTATGACTTGAAATTGCCAAAATTTCGCGTTTTATGGAGAACATAAACAAACAACGACGAAATTTTATTTCTCTTTCTGGACTTGGATATGGTCGCTTGGAATTCAACATCAGTAGGGTTCGTCTACATTTGACAAGGTAAGTTGGTAGGGATAATCGCGATAAAGACTCTCGCTTTCTTAAGCGACGTTCTCGTTGCTGTCGCGGTGTTGGATCTTAAAGTCCCTACTAACAATGCCACACTTCTCGACGTTTATCATGCCGAGGAATTAGCCAGGGATTTGAATTCTCTTCTAACAAAACTCTGTGAGAAACATATTTTTCAGTCAGTGACACAGGCAAGCGGCTCGGAGGAAAAAACCTGAGTTCTCCCAGTAGGATTTCAACCTATGACCTTGTGGTTACTAGTCCAGATGCTCTACCACCGAGCTACAAGAGACTTGTGGAAAGCTTCTAAAACAGGATCGGAATGTCGATATATGTGTGTTTGGGCGCAATGATGGAAATGTGATGGTAAGTGAATAAAGGAGAAAGATGTTTTCAAATCAGTGACTTTTCTCGCAGAGTTTAAACATGGTTCTTGAACAAAGTTCACAAAATTAATTGGAGGCCGTGAGAGAGTATCGCGGAAAAAGAAAAAAAAATGTTCATCAAGAAAAGAACATAACAATCAAGCAACGCCTTTAAGGTAAGTTAAAACGGGCAGGTGTAATTCGCTTTCTTCTTTTGCAACATTGCTGCCAAACGATTTGAATAGCGATGTTGGGCGTTTTACCACCCACGAATTAAACCTATGTTGCAACAAATCAGGTTGTTGCAGGCTGCAAAAAGGTTGTTATAGAAAGAAAAGAATAGTTCTACTTTTTACAACAAAATCTGCACATGTATTTTGCGCAATTTACCGGCCCATGAGAAACTTGTTTTGCGGCAAGTGACGTAACTCCCGCGTAACTTTATCCAATCAGGTCAGCATTCACGCAACTTGCTGGTTCATCATTTCCATGAGTTAGACGTTATACAGTATATCCACAAAAATTATTTGTCAGTTCTATCATTTACCACTCTTTTTCCCCACCTATTTCACATCGTTTCCCAGCATATCCAGCTGGACAACTGCAGTTGAATCCGTTGATTCGGTCTTTGCATGTTCCGTTGTTAAGACAAGGGTTGCTCCTACACTCGTTTATGTCTGTAACAGAATAATATCAAAAGACGCATCAAAACAAGGAAGCCTGTCTATAATAGAGCATGGGAAATTACAGCTGAAAGACTGTTCTAACCAATCTCACACCGATTCCCGGCAAATCCTGGCGGGCAACTGCAGTTGAATGCATTGATTTGGTCGTTGCACTATCCGTTGTTAAACAGGGAATGTTCTTATGCTCTTATACTCGTTTACATATGGAGGAGATATGATTTTTTTTATCAGTGTGTGCAATACAACAATTCATTGATATCAACGATATGTAGTATGGACAGCAAAACAACGAAAATAACAAAAAGTATTCTAAGCATTTCTTACCCGTTTCGCAGTTTCTTCCCGTGAATCCTTTCATGCAGATGCACTTATATCCATTTCTCTGGTACAAGGGAATGCATTTTCCAGTGTTCTTACAGGGCGAACGGTCACACATGGACTGCACAAAGGAAGGCATATTGACATCCGTTAACGTGAGTCCTGATTAAGGCCACCCTTCTCCTAGCCCATTTTTGTGGTGTCCATCATACATAAGCCCGATGGATTTTTCTAGGTAAAATTTCAAATGATATCCAATGATTTAGTTTTAGAAAGGTTAGTCAACGTAGATAGTTCAAGAAATTAACTGAGACTTTTGAAACAAGACGGTCAAACTTCACTTCCCAACTTACCGTGTTGATTCGATCAAGCGGCCTGAGCGCTTATTGAATTTTTGGCCCTGACAGAGAGTGAGCGCTTCTTCCAGGCTGGGTGCTTTTTAAATTTTCAGCAAAAAGAAAGTATATTTTGCCAAAAAATAGTAATAAAATAGAAGAAAATAAAATAATAAACAAATTAAAAAAAAAAAAACAACCAAACGTGAAGACGTGCCGAAGCGGCAGAATTTTTACGGTTCATCGAAACGTTCTTTAAAACTCTTACTAGAAAACACTAGTCAGAAAACTCGGTCCTCGGGGAAGTCTCTTAGTAGGGGTAAATTTGAATTTCATCGTCACTAAGATCAATTAATTAGTTATGTTGAATAATTACTTTTTTCCATTAAGGAACTGTGGTAAACTGCGTAATATGCGGTTTTCGGTGTTTTTTTTCCTTGTGGTTCGTAATGAAAGAGACTTAAACAGCACGAAAGAAAAGAAAAGAAGCCACACAGGAAAAACGATGTTCCTTTTGCCCTCGGGCCCCCTTCATTTTCTCGTTTGAGCTCTTTTTTTACGAAACTCAGCGAAAAACATACCAAAATTACCGCTTGTTAGGCAGGCTAGGATCGTTCCATGTAAGGGTAGGGAATCCTTGCCTGCGCCACAGTCGAAACTAAACTTTGGTTAAGTCCATCTGCGAAACAGTTCCAGCTAGGCCTCCACCTGTGTACCAGGATTTGAATACGCGCCATGATTGGCCCGTTAAAAAAAAAACAATCAGGTTGAAAGCAAATTTGAAACGCATTTCCGGTAATTCGGTAATTTCCGGTAGTCCGTTGGGGGTCCAGAACAAGGATTTCGGCGATGCCTTGTAAACTTTACTACACGGGGTTAAATTACGTCTGCGACGCAGGCTAGGAAATCCGAGACAGTCCGTCGATTCTGGATTGACGCCATGAATTCCGGATTCCAGGTACTAAATCTCAGTCTTTGTGAGGGGACCTTCTATTCTGGATTTCAATCATTAGTGAGATTCCAGGTTTCTCCACAGGTAGCCCAAGCTCACTATGAGAGCCCTGAACAACATTATCCTACTTAGCTAATTAATTATTCATACAGCAAGAAAATTATAAGACGTTGTATGGAGAAATATTCTTTGCTCACTAAATTAGCAAAATGTACATTGAATATCGCTTTGAAGCTTACCTTTAGCGTCTTCTTGTTTTTCTTTGTATTCTGACTGCACCCACAGACCTCTAGGCACTGAAAAAGGCCTTTTTCCAAAAAGTTTTTAAACAGATGACATCTAGGAGGTGAAAATGCAGTCAGAATACAAAGAAAAACAAGAAGACGCTAAAGGTAAGCTTCAAAGCGATATTCAATGTACATTTTGCTAATTTAGTGAGCAAAGAATATTTCTCCATACAACGTCTTATAATTTTCTTGCTGTATGAATAATTAATTAGCTAAGTAGGATAATGTTGTTCAGGGCTCTCATAGTGAGCTTGGGCTACCTGTGGTTTCTCGAGCGGTATTCCGAATTCCAAAGCCCAGGATTCCAAATTTCACAAGCAAAATTTTTTCAGAGTTCGGATTCAACAAGCAAGAATCTCCCGGATTTCTGTCTGCCTTACATGGAACGGCTAGGAAATGTGATCCGGCGCCTTTACTACCGCTCCTACATGTCAGAATTTGCACAAACCTTTATTTGGTTCTTGGTTCTAAGGATTAACCATTTTTAAAAACCCCAATATCCACGATATAAATTCTCTCTAGACTGGTCGCCAAACATTTCGTTATTGAATTAGCCCTGAGAATTCAAAGAAAGAACAAGGATTTCGGTGCCTTATCCACCACTAGGATTCTATATTTTCAGGTAGTCAGTTTGTTTATTACGTCATTTTTCTTAACTTAAATCCTTTCAGTAATTGGTTTTTGCGGAAAGTGGTCAACTGTTAAGACTGTTTAAACTATTGTAGTACGGGGTCCATATCCTGGTAAAAGGTAGCTGAGCTTAAAAAATAACAATAAAATGAAGCCGGAAATTTTCAATGCTAGAAATTGGGCTATTATTGACGAAAACTGCTCATTAATAAAAAGAAGAAATTTCAGCGGATTCAAAATTACTGGTGGCGATTGTGGTTTTAAATTTGCGTTGCCGTAACAACATCCTGCGATTGGCACAGGCAAACTCTTAATAGAGCGAGTAAGTGCACCTCGTTCGTGTTTGTTTAAATAACTAACGGAGGCTAAAAGCACCAATATGTACAGCTCCATTCTGCCCGAGGTTAAGGACATTGTATCACCAAGACATACTTCATTGACATCTCTGTTTGCATGTTAATAAACAGGAAATGCGAATATTTTAACTGTAGCTATTTTGTGTTGCTATAAATATCAAGGATCTCATTTACATGTCCAGCTGGATTTCTTCAACTTCCGTGTAGAGATTTTACTTGGTTTAGAAACAACTGAAGGTTTAATATGTAGAAATGGAGGCATAATTCAAGACTTACTTTTCCTTCACAATCGAAATCGAGTCTTCTAGTAAGCGACCACCTGCAATAAGCGACCATCTATTTAAAACACTAAAATTTTCCCATACGGAGACCTTAAGTTGCAACTTCCCCCGGGCTTAAACGACGACCTATCGTCAGAGACCGCGACAACTTTTCTATGATGGCGATTTTAGAATTTTCCTTTGTTCTTAACCTCATCTAGGCGACCACCTGATATAATGGTCTGATCTCTGTGTTTCTGTATAAACTAAGCAACTCCGGATTTTGAAAAGAACTTTTGGTCGGAACAGCATGTATTTCAATAATTGTCAGCCTAAATTTCGATGCCATACATTCTCTTCTCGTATATATAAATGATCTGTGTAATGTGTCAAAGGTCTTAGAGCTGATAGTATTTGCTGGTGACACTAAAATCTTCTATTCGCATACTGATGCTTCCTATCTTATGGAAGTTGTAAATTTAGAATTGAAAAAGATAACGTGTTGGTTTTATACAAATAAGCTATCTATTAATGTTAAGAAATCCAATTTTATCATATTCAGACCGAGACAAAACAGGCAAACACTTGATTTAGCTTTTAATATTAGTAATTATTCGATTGACCGTGTTAAGGAAGCTACTTTTCTTGGTGTAATTTTGGATGAACATTTAACATGGAAATCACATATACATAATGTTGCTAGGAAAGTGTCTAAAGCCATAGGTATAATTTATAAATCAAGTTTTTGCCTTAATAATTCCTCCTTACGGATGCTTTATTTTAGCCTTATCTACCCATACTTATTCTACTGCGTGAGCGTCTGGGCATCGACCTACCCATCAAACCTCAGAAGATTAATCACACTTCAAAAACGGGTCGTAAGAATAATGTCGAGGAGTGCTTTCGATGCTCACACTGACCCCTTATTTAAAAATTTAAAAATTCTGAATCTTGAGGGTATCTACAAACTTCAAATAGGAAAATTTATGTATCAATACAGATCTGGCTTACTTCCTTATAGCTTCAATAACATGTTTCTGGTGACACGCCAGGTGCATTCTTATGGCACTAGAAGTTCGGAGCATTTTTATTTACCACAATGCAGGACTAATATAAGAAAATTCTCCATCAGTTTCCAAGGTCCTAAATTTTTTAACTCCCTTAGTTTTGAAATTCGAAATGCAACAAGTACCGCTTCCTTTTGCTGTAAGCTGAAAGGATTCCTCTTATCATAAATAGTAATATATGTATTTTTTTTCTCCCTTTGCTCCTTTATTTTCTTTTGTTTTGTTTTTGTTTTTCTTTTTTCTTTTTGTCATTTCGCTTTTTTTAGCCTAGAACTATGATTAGTACGACTATCTAATATACTTATTTTAAGATTTACTGTAGCTCTGCCATTGATTTTCCCGTGTGTAATTATGATAATATTTTGTTCTAATTATCTAACTGAGGGAGCCCATTCCTTATAAGCCCGGTGGCTTCTCTTGGGCTTCCTCGCCATGAGAGTTAAGGTAATTAGATTTTATTTGATTTGTTTAATTTTTGGCAAACAAAACAATAAACAATAAACTCTTCAAAAAGTAGATGTGTCCGCACTTCTCCTCGCAAAAGATTTCCTGCATGCAGTTCGACCCTCGTCAGCGACTGCTAACTCTTCGCAATTTAAACGGTCGCTTACTGGAGTCCGACTGTTGTTGGAAAGTTTCTGTATATAGACGAATTGCCATCAGAGGTTGTCTAAATCCCAGAATAGCACAAAGTAGAAGTCTTCATCTCGAGGGCATCGGCAACATAATGGGCGGTGTTATTGACTTTACATCCCTTTTTTTTTTTTAAATAAGAACATTGTTTTTCTAGCCCAGGCTGAAGTTATAATACTTTTTTCTGCCGATTTCAGGCAAAATATCTTAAATTATAGCTTTTTGATGGAGAACATTTTTGTGGAGAGATCAACATTGAACCAGTATGCCTCATAAACTTAGTCCGATCATCCAAATTTCCTTTTAATGAACTGAGGAAGCACGACTGGGCATTGGAAGCTGCCAGTCTATAGGTATAACATTTCACTACCGTTAATTTTACAAATAGAAATTGCTAAGGTAACTATTAGATACATATAGTTCAGAGAACTCACTCTCTTGTTTTGGTTATAGTGATATAAATAATTCCGCTACAAATTCCCATATTGAATTAGATAATAATAGCCAAGTTCGTCCAAAAACTCCGACAGATTTACCTAACAGATTTTCAAGTAGCGCACACGTACAGCCAAAATTGGGTATTCCAGTAACTAGAGGATTTAAAATTGCTTCTAGTAATTTGGCCAGCTTGTATAAAAATATTGACCAGCTTAGGATCTATATGCTGTCCAAGACAGTTGATATACTAGCTATTAATGAGACTCGTCTTGACAGCTCTATTCAAAATGGTGAGGTCAGTATCCCTGGATATACCCTTGAAAGGAAAGATAGAAATAGAAATGGGGGTGGTGTGGCCCTCTATATTAGGAACTCAATAAATTATAAGCGTCTCACTGACCTCCCAGATGATAACATGGAACTGATCAGTATTCAAGTGTCAAAACCGAAAGCAAAACCATCTATTGCGTGCACTTGGCAGAGGCCTCCTAGGTCCACCACTGAAAGGATGAACAGATTTGAAGATGTATTGCAAAAATTGGACTCATATCATATGGAGGTTCACATTATCGGTGATGACCTAAAGTGTAATTGTAGATAAATGTGATAGCTACTAGTACAGCCAATTAATTTACCAGCCAACACGTATAACAGTTCACATCATCTATTATTAATAAGTTTTTAAGTAATCATCCGTGGAATTTTCTGGAGTCGCCGATATCGGAATCAGTGATCACTGTCTGGTGTATGTAATAAGGAAGATTTGTATCCCCAAATCATATCCAAAAACACTAACGAGCAAATGCCGTTAAAACTGTATTCCAGACAGTTTCCCAACCGATTTATCTATGGTCCCGTGGCATCTGATTGAAGAGGAGCATAATCCTGACATTGCTTGGGATATAAGGCAACATATGTTCTTAGACATTGCTGATAGCCATGCACCACTAAAGAAGAAGAGACTTAAAGGAATCTCTTCCCCCTGGATTACTCCAGAGCTAAAAAGGCTAATGTTTCAGAGAGACAAACTCAAAAAATTAGCCTCAAGCTTCCCAACAGATGGCAATTGGACTTCTTACAAACACATGAAGAATAAGGTTAATTATAATGAAACTAAGAATGCTAAAATGAACTAGTACAATGCCTTCTTCAAAGATAACTGCAGAAACATAAAGAATACTTGGAAAGGAATTAATAGACTAATTGGAAATGAACCTAAATTTAATAAGATAACTCAGCTGGACACCGGGGATACTATAAATACTGACGCCATCGAAATCGGTAATATACTCAACACACATTTCTCCAAAATAGGACCTTCCTTAGCCTCTGAAATTAAAGATACATCCAGTAATTTTACTGATTATATTACCCCCCGCAGAACACATTTTTTATTTGGCAAAAGTATCATACCAGGAGGTCTTCAATTTAATTCAGAAAATACCGAGTAATAAAGCCAGTGGTCTTGATAACATCTCAGCACGTCTCCTGAAAGAAGCGTCCCCCATAGTTACTCGCAGTCTAACTTTTATAATAAATCAGTCAATTACCACTGGAATATTTCCTTGGAAACGAGCTAGAGTTTCGCCAATATTTAAAGAAGACCCCAGGACTGATCCTAACAAATACAGACCTATCTCAGTTCTGCCTGTAGTAAGTAAATTAATTGAAAGAGTTGTTTTTAATCAATTATATGAATATTTAAATAATAATAACTTGTTAACTGAATCACAATCTGGCTTCAGACCTATGTTTTCCACTGAAACAGCTTTACTTGAGGCTACGAATGAATGGCTATGGAATATTGACAACAGTCTCTTAAATGGTGTGATATTCCTGGACTTGAAAAAAGCTTTTGATACCATGGATCATGCTATCCTTCTGGGAAAGCTTAAACTCTTTTGGGTCAGTTCTCAATCTCTTAACTGGTTCCAGTCCTATCTATCTGACCGAAAGCAACAAACGTTCATTGATGGAGTTCAATCTGATTTCTGTAATATAACATGTGGTATTCCACAGGGGTCTATTTTAGGCCCTCCCTTATTCACTATTTATAGTAATGATTTCCCTTCATGTAATTTGTTTTCAAAACCCAGAATGTATGCAGATGATACTACCCTTGCCACATCTGCAGAGGACCCATGTGTCCTTGAACATAAAATGAATTATGATATGAATTTAATCCAGTCACGGCTGTCAGCAAACAAATTAACTTTAAATGTTAAGAAGACTAAATACATGCTTATAGGGAGCCAGTTTAAGTTATCCCAAATAAATGGTGACTTCACAGTCAAAGTCAATAATACACCCTTAGAAAGAGTAATTAAACATAAATCCCTTGGAGTTCAAATTGATGAATCTTTGAACTGGCGCCCACACATTCATACCATTTCAAAGAAAATATCCTCTGGTATTGCTATCTTAAGGCGTGTAAGTCATTTTATACCATTTGATACTAGAGTTAATATGTACAATGCACTGCTAATGCCATATTTTAATTACTGTGGTGCCGTATGGGGTAATATCAATAAGGGACTAGCAGACAAACTTCAAAAGCTGCAGAATAGGGCTGCTAGAATTCTCACCTTTTCTAACTATGACGTTCGCTCAAGTGTGTTGTTGGATGAGCTTGGCTGGGAAAGGCTAGAATATGTAAGACTTAAACAGTTGGCTGTGACAATGTATAAAATCCATAATTATCTTTCCCCATCGTATCTGAGGCGGATCTTTACCAACACCTCAAATGTACATTCACACAATCTTAGAAATTCTGAGTTAAATTATTATGTCCCCAGACCCAGAACTGAGTCTGCAAAAGGGAGCCTACACTACAGAGGATCTGTTCTGTGGAACAAGATTCCCCCAGAGATTAGAAAACTACCTAGTTTAAACGTTTTTAAAACTTCAATTCATGGGAAAGATTTCTCTAATACACCATGACCCATTGAAACTCTTATTATTCATAATGTAAGTTTTTGTATTTTTAACATTATAGTCAATAGTTCCTTAGAGTATTTTAGTCTAGTTCTAAACACGATTCCTAGGAAGACCATGTAAAATGATACGATTATAAACAAAGATTGATGATTGATGATGAATGTTTTCTTTCGTATTCGAGGTAAAGAGAATTCTGAATGCCTGCGCGCCCCCCCGCCCCCTAGAATTCGATCATACGAAGCCCGTAACTAACTATGCAGAGAGATAAGAATATCTACGCAGTATTTCCATAAAAAGGAGGAGGCAGCATGGCCGAGAGGTTAGAGCGCTGGACATGTAATCCGGAAGTCCCGAGTTCAAGTACCACTCTGTCTACTTGCTTGATTGTTCTTTGTTAGTCCAGTGTTCAAATGCTAAGTCATTTTTAAAATAGCCAACTGGTTCGCCTCCTACCATTTGGGATTTTTAACCATGTTATGTCTCCTTTGAATCATCTCACTGTTTCATTATCCCTGAGAGATCCCGTAAGGGGTGAGGATTATTGAGCATTTTTTCTTAAAACTCTCTCACTGTCAGGGGGAATGATGGAGTTTGTAAGATGGCTCAAATGTTTAAATCCGTGGACGAAATCCTATGGAGTGATCATTCAAATGAAACCTCCCTGCCCGTACATTTTAAGAAATGAAATTTGGATATTCTTATCGAATTTTGCCTTCGGCCACATTTGGCAGCGAAAGGGTTATTGAGCGAAACAACTTTGATCATTTAGAAGCTTGACTCACCGGAATAAAGAAGTGATGAAACTCTTTACTGGCGTTGAACTTTTCTGAGTTGTTAAACTTGTCCGATGGCAGGAGTTCGCACAGAAGTTTGCCGTTGACATCAGGGAAAGCAGCCACGTTGTACGAAAAACACGAGGGAATTTCTAGACAGGCGTAACCACAATCGTTTTCGTCTTGAATAAGATTCCGTCCAATACTTGTGATATTCAGGTAGGAAAATTCACTTATCATGAAGTTGACATAGAAAAGGTTGCCAATGGATCCTTGGCTGAAAGCTGTTCAAAAGAAAAGAGGAAAAACATAAGATTTTCACCTTTTTTATGTCACAATGAAAATCACAATCAAAGAAATAGAAAATGGATTTTATGTACCTTGAGAATCCGTGTGAAGGGTTGAAAAGATCCACAGAAAAAAGAAGTAGTTTCTCAGAATTACTGGGTTTTCCATCTTCTCTCAGATGTGAACACGAGCTTTTGTCTAATTCTGCGTGGACTGCATACAAATAAACATCCACCTCTCCTAATTATGTCGCGTTTATGTATATGTTTAACCATAAAAAATATTCATTGCAGTGAATCAATATATAGCCATCACTAAATAATTAACAACTCGTCCTGATGTAAAAGCATATTTATTTATTGATACCTTCCAATATTGCTTGAGTATTAAAAACACAGTCTGCAATACAAGGGAATTTTTACCGCTAGAATGACACGGAAAAAAGACGAAGATCCCCAATACGAAGGCATAGAATCGGACAAGTACTTGGAAGCCTTCCATCTTTCAGTTGCTAGAGTTGCGGCGTCGTACCTCGTTTCTTGAAAGGTTTGCCCTTGGTTGAAAAAAGCTTCAGTTGTTTAGGTCTAAATGAAGTTGTCAGCTTCCGGCTTGCTGTGAAAACAGACCATGAAAAGCAATTCAAATCAGTCTTTTAGTAATTCGTTGACAAATTAGTTATGCCACACCTCGCAGACTCGCTAAAAAGCTACCACCCTAAGCAAGAGATTGCGCTAGTTCATTAACTTCAACCACGGCTACAGTTACACTGACGTTAATAGCAATATCAGTGTTTACGCGAAAAATCTTTTTCGATACACTACCAACTAAAAATAGTTCTTCCTATACCTGCCCCCGTCTTTTAATGACGTTAGATTTTCCCCTACAAAGCTGTTTGAGCCTTTTTTTGACTTAAATTTTGTTGTGAAGTAATATCATTTTAATTTGTTACCTCTCACGCAACGCACGACAACTGAACGGATAAGAAAATGGAGAAAAATAAAAGGAAGTGAATGAACGGCTTGAGAATAAAATAGAACGGCTTAACTGTTTGATGGCCGTGAGCGGATGTTTAGGAAATATAATTTGTTGCGAAGTAATATCGTTCTTATTTTGTGACCGCTCACGCGACGCACGGCTTCTGCACGGAAAGAAAACGGACTTAAGTTTAAAAGGGATAGAATGAGAGGCTTGAAAAAAATGGAAACGGAAGAAGAAGAACGGCTTAACGGTTATTTGATAGCGGTGTGACGCCCAGAACCACAAATTAAATGGATAACAAACAGCTAAACGCCTGGTAAAAAACACTCGCTTACGCAAAAGAAAGATAATGATAATAGTAATGATAATAATGTTAATGATGATGATGATGATGACGATGATGATGATGATGATACTGATAATCAAATGTTAAGTATGTCTGATTTTTTTCTCGTGAAATTTGGAGCTGATTCTGAGCAGCTCTGAAGGCCGATCGAGCGATTCTGCCCTACCTTATCTCTTATTATTACACTGTCAGGTCAAATGATGTTTTAGTACTCAAATCGCGCTGAAACTCCGTAAATACAAAGACAACGATACCAGATAACAATATTTACACTTTACTGATAACTCTTAACTCTAACCGCTTTTAGTTCATTTATTTCATATTACACTTGGGCCACCTGTGGCTGACGCTGACAGAGATTCGTGTCATCCTATCATGTTTTAACCTTCTTTTTGCACTGGATCTACAAAATGAAATACAGCTGTTATCAAGACTCTTTTGTTATTAATGGCTGGCTTGTTTACTGGGTTTTTGTCGAGAAATGCACCGCTCAAGAAAAAGAAATCGGAAATCATCGTTATCTAAAATAAGTTACTGCTAGTAAGCTTACTTGGTCTTGCTGGATGCTTAAGAAGGTTGAAACGTCTTAAGTGATTCTGGCCTTACTTGATGTTTTCCTACCTGCATCTCCACCGGTAAGCTTGAGTAATTTTATTACATTTGATGTTTTTTTTTTTTTTTTCATTTTTTTCTATTTCTGGTTTCATGAAGTCTGGCATTGTTTATGCCGTCATTTTACGCAGATCTGTAAGACTTAAGACTATGATCTCACCTAGTACAGAACTTAAAAGGTCTTTAGACATTTTCTGACCGTGACTTGAAAGAAAACGTTCTGAAGAATAGCTTAATTATCCTATATTGGTTGTAAAAAGAAAGCTTTGAACGATATATTCTTCCCTGGAGTTCATCTTACAAAATAGCAAACTTAAGCTTTAAACTTTAAACTTAAGCTTAAGGCTTAAATCTGCAAGGTTTTATTCATGACTCAGGATGTTTAGAGACACTTAATAATAATGATAATGATAATAATAATAACAATAATAATAATAATAATAATAACTGTTTATTCACAAATCCATGGAAATAAAAAAAAATACATAAATAAAATATATAAATTAAGAACATTAATTATTTAGAACTGTTTAAAATACTAAAAATATACTATACGTTTGAAGAACTTAGTGTTCACTAGGAAAATTTGCAAGATGACGTCTCAGTCTGTTCTTAGAAGTGTTCAAATTTTCCGCCTCAGCAATTTCCTTTCGAAGATTATTCCATTCATCGATTTGTATGGGTATAAAAAAGAATATTTAATTAACAATTAATGAATGAGTATCTTATGAAGAATTATGGAGATCGGGGATCAAGGCCGTAGGCCGAGGCGGATAACACCCTCCGAGACGAAAGCCAAATTCAATAATTGTTTTATTATTCATTCAAAATAATTCCTAGTTTAGAAACATAGCTAAAACATGCTTACCTCCATCGATGCTAAGTTCATCTTCGATAGTGCAAATATTCTCCAAATAGCAAATGTCGCCCTTGGAGCTGTGTTCTTGCTGTACGTTCTTACCAGGTTTTTAGCTATTATTGCGCCCAGTTCTTACTCTTGAAGCGAGTCCGCCATTGTTGTTTTCACAACCAAAACAACTCAACCTCGTCCCAGGTTTTCTTGGTTAACGGTGCATTAACCTGCAAGGAAGCTGCACTTTTGAGGTCAACGGTTCATTAAACGCAAAATTCGTTGAAATTCAGTCACCAGTAGCTGGTTGTGGTGAATTATGCGTGTGCTTTTAGCCAATTAGAATCAGGGAAATATTTTGAATGAACAATAAAACTATTTAACGTTCACTCTCAATAAACGTCTTTGAGAATAAAAATTGTTGTCCTTTTAAACGTTTCATTGAATTATATTTCCTGTCTTCATCTTGAATGTCTGTTAAGATCTCTTTCTTAGTATCGCCTAGCCAGTTATTGTTTTCAGTCGTTTGCGAACATCGCGTGCAGGAGTGCTTTTAAAAAATCACGCGGGTATCAATGAATGATGGTGTTACGTTTTAGAAGTAAAATGCAAAATAAAAAGACCTCTTTGTCATTTCTAGTGTTTATTCAAATACCTGCCAGCTAGCACTGCAAGTTTGGCGCTTGGCAAAGTTCCGATAAAATTAAAGTGACTGTTTGGACGGGTGATTTTGGAAATTGAATTAAAATATGATTTACTTGGAGCGTTTTTGCTCAAAGCCCATTATTACCTTGCATACTACATACAGTGCAATGGGAGATTGACCTGACTCAACACTCCCGCCTAATGGTGAATCCTCTATATCAATACGTTTTATGTTGTTGTTATTTTTTAATTTGGTGTGAAAGGGAAGCTAGTGCTTTGATCGTCGTTAATATTGAATGAGGTTAATTTGTTTTCTAAGATTATTCTGTAAAAAAACTGCAGAATTATAAGTAAGCTTAAAAGAGGGCAAAACTGACATAAATTCTGTGCGAGGTCTGAACGATAAACAGACTACGCCTGATAGTTCTGTTTACCTCTTAGATAATGTAAAAAAGGCTGGTTTACGCGCTACCAGTAGACTTGTAGCAAGCCACACACAAAAAAAGAACGTCCTGATTGTTTATTTTGGCCTTTCCGCCTTTAGACAGAGAGATAAAACCGTTTAGTTATGACATTTAAAGTGGCTGCCACCGAGGACTATCGTGTCTTTACCGACTTTACGGCATAAAATTGTATTTTGGGACTGTCAAATTAGCTTATAAAATTAAGGTGTTGTAGGTGGGCAAAAAGGTAATTTTGCTTGGGAGGAATTTGTACGCCTGGCTACTGTAACCAAAGGTGATTTCTATTTATTAGGTGTACAAATGAGACTATTGGCTCGATGTAAGATTTTAGATGTTGTTTCATTCTTGCACTGTCTCCTAATCATTTTTTCTCTAAGTCACCCAGCCCCACCCTTAAAAGTCATATATATGGATCTCCCCAGTTAATCGATTTGTGGATTAAAAGTTTACTGTTTGATCTACATTATAAACGTATTTACTGGAGCTATGCTTTTAGCCCGGGTTAAATCTATATATTAACGCATGTAACAAATTTGTGCGTGGTTTTGACCAATGGAAGGGTGTACATCCACAAAGAAAGCAAAAGGTGAAATCGCTGGGACTCTCTAGGTAAATAAAAATAATTACATTATATAAATGCAGGCCTAGGGGTCTTTTCGAGAACTGAAAACAAAAATTTCGGTGTAGAAAGTGCAATTTTTATTACAACTTGTTTTTCAAAAAGTACATTTCATAACAAGGTATATACTGCTCAAGAAGCCCTTTACAACTTTTGATTTAAAAGCTTTGCTAAATAAAACAGCCGCTGTTTATCTGACACATTTCACTTGCATTGATGATCCTGCTAAATATATTTGTTTTCATAAGACTTCACTCTGTGACCAAATATTTTAGACTAAATATCAAAGGTCCAAAGGCTCTCTCTATAATAACCTCCTTGCACTTTAGTTTACTATATATACGTCAACAAATCTGAGCTAAAATCTCTAAGAATGGAAATTAGCAAAACGTTCTTGAACTTATCTAAATTTATAGAGGCCTTAACTTAATACTACATTAGGACAGCAGGGACTTAGAAAATGTTTACACTTAATACTGGATAGCTTTTGCGAAGGCACGAAATCATACCTGATAGGGCTTCTGTTCAGAAATAAGAAGGGTGATTTCGGCAAAAAACAGACAAAAAAATAGCGGGAGCTTTCATTTCGGGTAGGTTGTGTGCCATACTGCTGCAGTGTGAACGGGTATTCGTAACATGGCGGAAGTGAATAAGTAGCAAAGAGCACTGGAACCCATTCATACGAAAGAAAGAATCCGAAAGTGAGGATTGCGATTTAGAGAACAAACCCACTCGGTTAATCGCTCCGGCACGATGTTTGATATATTCGGATGACTTGTTCCAGTTCTCTGCTGTTGCTGTTCATACCCTACCGGATAGGTTTTCGTGTCGGCGCTAAAAGCTATCTGCAATAGTGTAGGTGAGGATGCAATTAAGGTTTAGGGTTGACTTTAGGGTTAGTATTACAGGACTGTAAGTCAAACTTGCACACCTGCAAATTAAACCCTTCGTTATTTTAATTGGGAGGAGGGGGGGGGGGGGTTGAGACAGGGGGTCAAACCCTCTATTCTCCAGTAGCTTGCATTCCTGACTTCCGCTCCATTTTTTTTGGCTTCGCCTGCGAAATGTTCAGCATTGCTGCGTAGTTTCCCTCTATCCCTCCCTTACTTCCTGCCCCTTTAGAACTTCCATCTCCCGTATTTTCCCTTTCTGCGTGCCTTCCGTACCCCTTTTCTCTCTCCCCCCCATTATCCCGGGCTCCTAAACCCTGCTGCCGTTCCCCACGGTATGATTAAACCTTGTTAGAGGTTCCAACCCTTGGTTGTGCTGCTTAATCATAAGGTTAAAGGGGCTATGTAATGGATATTTACACTTTGTCTAGTCAAAGCTGAGCTAAAATTGTAACTAAGTATTCTGTCATATTTTCGGTATCTCACTTATCAGAACTGTAAAAGAAACACGTCAAATGATTTTCATCGAAAGGTACACTTGCTATGATTTGTTTATGCTCACATTTTAACAACACAGGAGTAAATTGAAAAAAAGTTTGCCCATTTTTTTTTTTTTAATTTGGAATCCGTTTAAATCCTGGCCATTAAAAGCCTAAGCCATTCACCTAAAGTGGAGGTATATTAGAAGAGTAATTTTCAATAAAACTGAGACATTATTTCATTTTTTCCCTGTTATTCCAATGTGTCTTTAAGGTTTTAACATACTGGGAAAAAAAATTGAGACGTAGCTCCTAACCTAGTAAGGACTCAAGCGAGATAAAATACCTCAACCTCGTCAGGTAAGAAGTAACGAGTTCCAGCTAGGATTGTAGAACTGTTGGTAACTCCATTCGGAAGAGAGTAAGAGGTGCCAAAATTAGTGTAGGAATTAGCATTCTGATTGGCATTATCAGCAATGTAGACGTCATACTCCCTACCAAATGTTGGACCGTAACTTGACCCACGGTAAATTGCAAATGATTTATTCGTCACCATGCTCTTAAATGGTGCAAGCCCTTCTTTATCCAGGAGAGAGAAAATAAACGACTTGGAAGTCGTACCGTATCCATCCACGAACGCTGAAAAGCAATAACAATAGGAAACGTGACGTAACCCCCTTTAGAATATTTAACAATTATTCCACGACTGCGCGTTGGATATTTAGCCTGTTCCATTTTTTTTTACTTTAATTTTTGGGATCATTAACTTAAATAAAAAATACAAGGATGAAACGCTTTGCATTGTACGCTTCCCACATTCATACATGTGCGCGTTTATGTAACTATATAATAACTTAACAATATTAAGCAAACAATTATCCGCCGCCTACCATTGGTTTCACAAAGGTGTTGAAGACTGCTGGAACATTGACCATCATTCCATTTTCCGGCAGGAGGAAACATAACTGTGCAGTCCTCATTTCCCCCATGATCGTTCGGTTCTCCAGGATACCAGTGAGTATATGTCGCTCTTGATCCATCAACCCACAACCAACGTGAATGGACCTTGGGGTCCCTCCGCAAACCAATCCATACATTTTGTGATACTTTGGAGACAAGTGCTTGTTGTTCGGCTTCTGATGTCACCATGGCGAGCTTAGACCCCTTAGCTTCACAGGCAGATTTTGCAGCGGTCCAGCTCAAACTCTTTGACGAGAATTGGTAGCAGGAACCTTGTAGATGAATCCAGTTATCAGGACAAATCCCTACAAGTTTGGAAAGTCAAAAGTAAACATGGTGATGGGTCAATTTATCCTACCACTTTCTTTCTTGCTGAATTAAACAGATCAGGACTGTCACATTGGTTATTTTCATTGATTCAACTGACAATGGAGGTGGCAACAAGGGAAGACATTTTTCTGGTATTTGTAGCACTAGATTAGAAGAGTTCAGTGACTATAGACCATAAACCACAATACAAACGCGCTATACAAGCGGCGTGTCTTATTTTCAATTTCAGTCTGACTAAAAGGACGTTTTTCTTACTCCAAGGAATATCAGTGTATCCTCCAAACACGTACTGATCTTTTTTGATGATTGTAATCGTGTGACGTTTCCCATCGCATTTGTTGTGAAAGGTAGTGCCAGCCCAGCCATGAGTGGAGGCCTGCCAACAAAGAGCCCAGTTGCTGTTATTCCCAATCGCAGGCGAAAGAAACTGTGTTACCACATTTGAGATAACATCTAAAGGTGAAACAGAAAATAAGAATTGGTTTCACACTAGTTTATATCGGGTGGAGTCCTCATTCAGGCAAGCTGCATTCGGGCGAAACATGGCAAAGACGTGTGGCAACTTTTCCAGGGATAAAATTACTTTTTTAAGTATGCGCAGGCTGCGAAAAGACGCCCATCAACCAGATCGTGTTAACCTTGTTTATATGAAACTTAAGGAAGAAAATCAATTTCAGAGAAAAGAATGCACATAATTCTGCCGGTGCAGGACTATGATATAAAATTGACGGTACACACTTTCAAATAAGCATTTAGTCAAAAAGAAAGTTGTTAGGAATTTTACCCAGACCTGAATCCTTAACTTGTGTCCTTTTCCTTACAAATCAAACAAAATAAGACAGCTATTCTGAAGAGAAGCTTAGATAAGCTAGGAAAACTTGGCATGGAAAAGTTCAAGGCAGACAGGAAACATATGCTGACCTTCCACATTCGTAACGACTCAACAAGTATTACTAACACGCAAGCAAGATTTGGGCTTAATTAAAGTTAAACTGTGATCAGGCGGTCCTTTAAAAGACGTTGTAACTGAGTTGTTTGTGTTGCGTAAACACCTTTTAATGGTGGACAGACAGGTGCCAAACGTGCAACATCGTTTTTCAACTCGCTTTGTACATGTAGCAATGTTGTGCCTGTTTTACCATAACTTTAAAGGATTCGCGTCAACCTCTACAGAATAAGATGAAATGCAATCAGTTGGCAAGAAACCCTCAGCAAGGCACGAAGACAACAGGGTCGTGAGAAGGCGTCGTGATTTAATACATTATCTTATCGGCGCTAAGTCGGGATAACACGCTAAACTAAAACAGTGTACGTAGACGGAACTTAACTTAAGGCACAGCTCAGTTGTGATTATCTTAAACAATTGCTTTCTAACCTACACAGCTAAAAACGGAAAGAATAGACCATTTCCGAGTTCCAAAATAACTAGTTTTCAAAACGAGGCTTAGAGCAAAACCTCTCTAGTGAAAATGACTTTCATTTGCATGAGAATAAAAAATCATTTTCAAGACAATGGCTTCGTACTTAGCCTCACTTTGAAACGGAGGCTTGGGACCATGTAGATGACAACCTGTCAAATACAACCAACTGGTTCATTTTTTTTCCATGAGTTACACATGATATATCCACACTCATAATTTTCAGCTCTATTTATCACTCCTTTTTCCCACCTATTTCACATCGCTTCCCAGCAAATCCAGCTGGACAACTGCAGTTGAATCCGTTGGCTCTGTCAGTGCAAGTTCCGTTGTTGAGACAGGGGTTGCTCTTACACTTGTTTATGTCTGTAACACAATAATATCGGAAGACGCTTAAAAAAAGGACACTCGTTTATGATATAGGATAAGCAATGGAAAATTTCAGCTGAAAGACTTATCTAACCACTTTCACATCGATTCCCGACAAATCCAGGGGGGCAATTGCAGCTGAATGAATTGATTCGGTCAGTACATGTTCCGTTGTTTAAACAGGGACTGCTCTTACACTCGTCTATATCTGCGGGAGACATGATCAAAGCAAAATGTATACTCAGCCTGTGTAACACATTAATTCATTAATACGAATCGAACAGCAAAACAGGGGCAGCAAAACAAAAGCAAAACGACAAAAAGTATTTCTTAGTATTGCTTACTCTTTTTGCAGTTTCGTCCCGTGAATCCTTCCACGCAGATACACGTATATCCATTTTCCTGGTACAAGGGAATGCATTTGCCAGTGTTCTTACAGGGCGAACTGTCACAAGAAGACTGTAGAAAGAAAGGCATGTTAGATGCCTTATCGTGAGTCCTGATTAAGGCCGCCCCTTCTCAGCTTAACGTGATGATTCGGTCAAGCGCTCTGAGCGGTCATTGAATATTTTGTCCTTGAGAGTGAGCACTTATTCGAGGCTGGGTGCTCTATGAATTTTCACTATTTTCAGCAAGAAGCAAGTTTATTTTCCAAAATATACTAATAAAATAAAGTAGAGTAAAAAATAAAAAAAGATTAATAAATAAATAATAAAAATAATAATAATGATGATGATGATGATGACGATGATAATGCTGCTGCTGCTGATGATGATGATGATAGGGCACAAGGGTATTTATTACAATTTTTACTGCGACATTCTCCATCTATATAATATTGTGATCGCTACGTAAGTTTAGTAACATCTGTAAACCTGAAGAAGGCTGGTATGGCCAGCCAAAATATTGTTATAAAAAAAAACAATACACGTTATATTAAATCAGCTTTGCACTTGTCTTTGACTTCTCGTTCTTGGTTCTTTATATTATGGCTGATTAGATCTTTTTCTAGAGATCCAACGTTTACAACTAACAGGATCTTCGTCCACGGTTTTGCAGTTAATTTAATCCTTCATTACAGGGGTAGGACAGGCTAGAGCCTTAGCCTATACCACAGGAATGTGGACGCTCCCGTCCACCAGAGTCTGGGGTGATACCTTAAGCAAGTATCTGCAGCCCCTAAGCCACCCCAGTTAGGGTTAAAACATAGGGGTAGGAGGGGCTCCTTAGTCTTGGTTGACAGCTCACCTGGGAGAATGACATTCTGAATAAAAACCAACCTCAACTAATGTTAAGACGTGGCAAGTCATGGATAAAAATTCGGTCGGTCGTCGTGCGGGTGAACAAGGGCTGCGTCCATCAGTAGGGAACCAGGCTGAAGTCAAAATATCTATGACTGGAACAAACTATTTCCCATCATGCACCTGAGGATTTCCACACCCCTCAAAGTGGCCCTCATTTTGCACCATCTCACAATTGCTCTAAAGCCAGTCTACAAGAATGGTCTCGGAAAGAGTACAAAGGCGTTATGGAAGCTTTTTACAATGCTCCCCTTAATCCCAAAACATCTATTACTCAAGGAACCTACGACATATTGCGCGCTAATAACATCACCAAGAGGCTCAACTTAAATGCCAACAAACTGGAAAATTTCCTTCGTGACATTTCCAGTAGCGAACGACTAACCAAAATGGAGCTGCAAGCTATCCAGATAAGTGTGAAGCAGAAAAATCAAAATACTACACCTCTTACAAGAGGTACGAGTGTAGCGCCAGAGAAGCAAAATGCAAATAAAAATCAGGAAAATGACAAAAATAATGAATCTGATACACAAGAACCACTGAACATAGATACACAAGATAAGTATGGGAACATCATGAAAGAAAGTATCCTCCAAAGACATGAAATAGCCAAGGAAACACCAATAAGTAAGAGGCTGCCAATTCCAAAAATAAAACACGAGTGACACAGCAAACAAAGCCAGCAACCGGACAGATGAGCAATATGCGCCAATATCTCACAGATACCAACCATCTTGCGTATGCAACTGCCTCTGCTGTTACAGAATCACTGGGCGATTTGAAAACAGAGGGAAGTTTTTCCACCAGAACAAAACTTACAGAGAAAATGCAAAGACATTTTATAGAGAACTAGGGGAAAAGTACACTGAGATCAAGGAACCACCTAAAATTGATGAAGTAGAGAGCTTCCGGGGAAACATCTTCGAAAAACAAAAGAGTTACGACAAAAACGCTGACTGGCTCACCCAAATAGAAACTGCGATTACTGAAGTCAATCATCAAGTATCACCATAAATAACCCTAGAACAAACAAAAACAGCAATTGAAAAAGCTAGGAGCTAGAAAGCCCCTGCTAAGGACGAGATAGCAAACTTCTGGATCAGGAACTTGCCTTCCTTACACCAAGACCTAACAAATGTTTACAATGAATGTCTCAGCAACCCTGAAATCTGTCCTGGCTAGCTAACAACTGGTACCACTTATCTGCTTCCCAAAAAAGAAGACACTAAAAATCCTAACAATTGTCGCCCCATCACATGCGTTCCTACAACCAATAATATATATTAACATCCATCATCACCGACAGAGTTTACAAACATCTTCATAAAAACATCTGCTACCCATTGAAAAAAGGGCTGTCGAAAAGGAAGCTATGGCTGCAAAGATCAGCTTTAAATAAACAAGTTCCATTATTGAGAAAGTAAAAGAGAAAAAAAATCTGTCAACAGCCTGGATCAACATCATCATTGCTCCACCATCCGCTCTTCTCAACAGCACTAGTCATTGATATACTTCAAGCTAAGTACGTGTACTATCAATCACTTATTCTAAATGGATGACATGAAAACATTTGGAAAAAAATGACCAAGAACAGACTGGCCTTCTGACCATCGTAAAAGGTTTCAGTGACGACATCCACCTCGGAAAACATCCAAATTGAGCTTGACACCACCATCCAAGAACTGGAGCAAGAAGGTACATACAAATACCTGGGAGTGAATGAAGGGGACGAGATACAACACGCCAAAATAAAAGGAAAGATTAGAAAGCAGCACTATCGCAGAATACGAATTGTAACAAAATCTGAGCTCGATGCAGTTAATAGAGTGGAAGCCATAAACACACCACTCGTAGCTTACAGCTTTAACATCGTTGACTGGAAAATGAAAGATTTGAGACAACTAGATCGAAAAACGAGAAAATTACTCACCTTACAAAGGACGCACCACACCCAAAAGCTGACATGGATAGAATGTACCTTCCTAGAAATGAGGGTTACAGGGGCTTGAGCCAACTGGAAACGGCCCATAAAACAGCTACAATACGCTTAGATACTTGCTTTAACACCAAAAATGACCCCCTTCTCGTGATTGCTAAAGAGCATCAAAAAAACAAAACAAAACAAAAAAAGAACAAAGAAAAAGTACTCCGTACCTAGCCAGGCTACAATGTTAAAAGAGAGCTCAACTTCCCTTAAACACTGGAACCTGAGAACAAAGCTCCAACTGTCTATGCCAGAAAAGTTAAACAGAAAGCAAAGCTCCATGCCCAAGATCAATTGAAACAAAAAAATGGGAAGATAAACCAATGTATGGGCAATACCCAAAAATGACCATCAAATGATCAACCAATGGCTTAAGAAAGCTGGGCTTAAGTCTGGGCTTAACAGATGGCTTTGTCATTGCTACCCAAGATCAGGCCATCAACACCAACTACTAAAGAAGGCACAGATAATCTCCGACTGTACCTTCCGTATAGGCCTTTGTACATTCTGCTTTTGTTTCCCAACTAAAATCCTCCACCTTGACGCTCCATTTTTCCCACTAAAATGCTAGCTAGTCCCCAAAAAAGTCACTAAAATGATCAATAACGCTTATCATAAAGAGACATTTTTTTATTAATTCTAAACATTTTCCGGTGGTTTAAGACTAACAAAATGTGTAAAAGATCATCTACATGGCTGCATTAAGGTGACATTTGCTCCTCAAGGTTATTCTTTTTTCGATCACTGAAGTAAGATAATCACTTGTTCTAAAGTAATGAACGCTTTCAAGCGATAGAATTCGTGGACCGACCCGTTCCGGTAAAGCCCTATATGGGATTTCTATTCTATGGACATGGAAGTGTTGAAGTAGAGTACGTGATAGTCAAATACAAAGCTACCCGTATAAACACATCCGTGACACATACGTAACGTCAGACGGGTTGTTGAAGTTGCCTCTAGTATTAGTCGAAGGTTAAATCATTGATATCTCAAGTATTTATACAGTGTAACGCGACTTCACAACTTAACATCTGCGAGAGGCTATCAATCAAATACAAAGAACAAAGTGAATATATTTAACCGTAGATATCCAGTAATTGCGACAATATTCTGAGAAACGTAACGCCTCAATACACCACAAAACAGGACTTCCCCGCTACAATATTTTCTAATCTATAGTACTCAAAGTATTTACTTTTTAATACGCGTGCATAATTACACGAAAATCAAGGGCCTCGAATTGGGGAAAATTACGTGATCAACTTACATGCGTCATTTCAGTCATAGCCGAAAATAGTCCAGTCAATCTAGGCATTTTAGAGGCTCAACATCAAAAAATGGGCTCCTGATTAGACTAATTGCAACAGAACTGTTTTCAACGCCATTTAAGTAAGGGTGGACTTATCTAGCAACATAATAAAAATCCGCCAAAGTATGTTCTGTGGAACATGTCAAAATTAAGCGTTAAACATTTTGAGCTTTTAACGCAGGACACCCACGGTAGTTGACATTATACGCTCAAACAAAAAATGCGCAAAATGTCTTTGTTACTTTCGTAGAAAACTTAAAGAAAAGAGAAAAACTGCTACCTAGTTTTCGGTGATAAAAGAGACCTTTTTGGTTTTTCAAAAATAATAAATATTAAACACAGTTGACTATTGCACAGAAAGACCATCTCCACTGAAGGAAAACCAAAGTAACAAGGGGCTAACAAAGAAATAGAGAGAACTGTTAGCTTTAAAATACCGACAAATTTAGTCGTAAGGCTTTAAATCTAAAAAAAAAAAAAAAAAAAAAAAAAAAAAAAAGACGAAAGCCGTTACTTAAGTATTAGCCGTTACATGTTAAATGTATTATTTTGTTTATCAGATTTCTGCCTAGCTGCATGGGTAATCATAACTTTACAGCCAAAATATATCTCTCCCATCAGGCAGTTTTTTCTCTTTCAAATGCTATCTTCAAAGAACTTGACTTAAAAACTAAGAATGCAGCCACTGCTTTTTTTTTTTTTTTTTTCTTTCCCTCCTTTCTTTCTCCTCCAGTTTCCATCTTTTACTTTTCCTTTTCTAGTATGATTTTCGAGCTCACCGGAGGCAAACAAACTTGTCGCCTTTTTTTTTTCTCAGTCACACGGCTGCAATTTTCGCAAACCTAGCACCTACGATTTGCTCGCGGGCGGCTAAAATTCATATGACTTCCTCTCCCAGCCGCCTTCCGTTGCAGCGCGGTTGAAGTTTCTTGTCCGAAAATGATCTCGAATGAATTTAATAATCGTCAAGAGAGGATAAAGGGGACAGAGAAGGCATCCCCCATACACACCCTATTCCATAGGCAATTCGTCTCGAGTTATTTTTAACACTACAGATCTCAAGGGAATCTCAAGAATCGCCCTTCCTCTCATGTATAGAGCTAACAGTACAGCAGGGAAATCCTTAACACACTGCATATTCTCTCAGGATCATTTATAATTTACAGTTTGAAGAGAGCAATTTCTGGTTTGATATTTATTCTTCGATTAGTCTTTTATTATTCAACAACAATAACGCTTGGCGTCCTACTTGCTTTATTGTACAAACGACCGGTTTCAATAGACCGGCAAAATTTCTAATTTTATTAAAGTCCTGAGGTTACGACAACTTCGAGTTAAACTGATTTCAAGGGTTGTCAAAGAGTCCAGCGATTCCCTTTTCCCAGGTGAGCACGGACTCATTTTGCTTCAATATTCAGGAATGCTCTCGATCTCTTTACGCTTTCATTGCCTTTCGCGCGACATGTTTTGCACGGCGTTTAGTCATGCGAAACCTCCACGAAACATCCACGCAGCGCGCGCGTTAACTTTATCCCGATTCTAAAAATAGCTCGAGACGAATTACCCATGGAATAGATTGTGTATGGGGCATGCGTTCTCTGTCCCCTTTATCCTCTCTTGTAATAGTAGAATAACTTTCAGTACCAAAAACATGACTTTTTTCATGGCGGTTTGCTTCTAGAACTGTAAGGTCGCTGTTGTATGTTTGTAAAGTTGCGTTGCGTGCAAAAAGCAAGAGGTTTCACATTACATGTGACATATGCAAATGTTACTTGCATCTACAACACTCGAACTTCCGCGTTTTCTATCTTGCTACGGACGTAGGCCTTTGTACATTATGCTAGCATTTTTTTCCCGAGCATTGAAAGAGGCAAAAGCATTAAACATGATTCCAGCGTTTTAGTGGCATTTTCCAGGAAAACTAGGTGTTTTTACTTACAGAAAAAAAAAATTGAAACATTTTTGAAGAGAAATGACGATTTTAAAAGTAGTTCAAAAAACTATAGATGATCTTTTAAAAATATTTGTTAGTCTTAAACCCCCGTAAAATGTTTAGAATTAATAAAAAATGCCTCTCTATGATGCGCATTATTGAGCATTTTAATAACTTTTTTTGGGGACTAGCGAGCATTTTAGTGGGAAAAATGGAGCATCAAGGTGGAGGATTTTAGTGGGGAAACAAAAGCAGAATGTACAAAGGCCTTTAGGGATGGTACAGTCGGAGATTATCTATGCCTTCTATTTTTTGTCGTACGTTTTGTGGTAAATTTTGAAAGCCTCTCAAAAACTATGTTTTTGATCACACGAAAAGAGAGTCGCAGCGACTATTTCAGATCAGTTTCAATCTGTTAACGTCTTCGCACGCAAGCGTGTAAGTACATACCTTCACACCTTACTGACGTTATGCACCAAAAATAAAAACCTCTTTTTTTTATAGTACAAGAGATAGACTTTATACAAAAATACAAAGTCAATTTCCAAAATTCAAAGTAAAAAAAAAAAAAACTTTATGTTGGTCCCTTTTTATCGCCTCAAAACTTTAACTCAACTTCGTTTAAATCGTACTTGTATAAAACGCCGTCGTTCGGTGCAACTCGCTGCACGTGCGAATGGTTGTGATATTTTTCTCGAGAACTAAATAGTTTTCTCGAAATCCCTTCGAGTGCTGAATATTCAAAATTACTGGTTTCTTGAAACTCAGAACGGGAAACTGAATTCAAGGAAAAGTTCAAGATCGAAATTTTGGTTCGTTTTCGGCGTGCGGCAGATTACGAAGGCACATTTGTCGGTCGCGTGTGTGGGTTCATTCTATGTTACTTGAACTTACTTACAGACAAAACGGACACCGCACTGTACGACAACACGGTAAGTTGAAGTAGACACAGCTGGTGTTTAACGTGTCATTTTGCATCCTAGCTAGCGTGCGATTTTGTTCATTAGCGTGTCATTTTTCTTACTAGCGTGTCATTTAGCTCAGCCAACACTGCTTTCAAAGGACACGATTCTCTGTGTTTCCCCAAAACGAAAATGTTAATTAAACGTGCCTGATGGCACACTACTCGCACGCTAACGTGTCATTTTGCACACTCCCCGTTGATTAGCGTGTCATTTTAGTGTGTCCGTACATCACCTTATTCCCTGAAATTTCGTGGAGGGTCACACTTGGAAGTTTGACTCACCGGAATAAAGAAGTGATGAAACTCTTTGCTGGCGTTGAACTTGTCTGAGTTGTTATACTTATCAGATGGCAGGAGTTCGCACAGAAGTTTCCTGTTGACGTCAGGGAAGGCAGCAACGTTGTAAGAAAAACACGAAGGAATTTCTAGACAGGCGTAGCCACAATCGTTTTCGTCTTCAACAAGACTCCGTCCAATACTTGTGATACTCAGGTAGGAAAATTGATCGATCATGAAGTTGACATAAAATAGGCCACCAATCGACCCTTGGCTAAAAGCTTTTCAAGAGAAAGGAGGACACAAATATGTTAGCTTGAGGAATGAGCTTGAAATATGTTCCTAATGAACTTGTTTATTAACAACATAGTCTGCAATAGAAGGAAACGTTTTACCTTTAGAACGACTTGGAAAAGCAGCAAAGATCCCCAATGCGAAGACATAATAACTGGGAAGTACTGGGAAGACTACCATCTTTGTTAGAGTTACAGCGCTTTACCTTAATTAGCCTTTTTAAAAGGTTTCCCCTTAATTGAAAAAGCCTTCAGCTTTTTGGGTCTAAACGTAGTTGTTAGCCTCCGGCTTCTGTCGAAACTGACTATTAAAAGCACTGCAATTCGGTATTTCAGTAATTCACTGACAAATAAATTGTCATCCCTCTTCGGACTCGCTACAACGCTACCACTTTAAGCAATAGATTGCCTTAAGTCAATACCTCCAACCACAGCCAGTAATGTAGGAGCTGCTCGCAAGCTATGTCCTCATTGGTCGCAGAATACAATAACACATCATCGTTTATCATTATTTCACATTGTTTCACGGTCAGGGTATCGAAGCTATTGTCATGTAATATCACTACCAGAAATACCATTTAATATCAATATTTGAAACCAGTGGTTTCAAATATACCATTAAAGGCGGGTGTCAAGAATTCAGTGGTTCTTGCCTCTTTCTCTTCCTTAATATCAATACCAGTGTTAACAACGCAAATAATCTTTTCCCATACACTACTAACATTAAAATATTATGGTAATAGAGCTAAATAACTGTGAAGGTAAAGATGACAGGGAAGAGAAAAGTTCAATAAGGCGGGAGACTTCAACATAGTCATCTTCAGACTGCAGGAAGTCTTCAAGTAAACTCTCGATCACTGTCCGATATTCGGCTAAGTAGATTTATTGAGGGTGGAACTGAGTTCCAAATCTTAACACGATACGTAAAAAAAAACAACAACAAAAAAACAACAACAACAACAAAAACACGTAGAAAACATTCAAGAAATGGAAGAGAAATAAAGAAAGTTACGGAGCACCAAGATTCACCATTGTGCTCAGCTCCCGTGAAATACACAGATATATAATACTTCAAAAAGCGTAGAACAGTATAAACATATAAAACACAATGAAACATTAGCCACTGAACCACCCATCACTCAAAGCCCTCTATCTTCCTATAAAATAATCAAGATTGGCCTCTTAACGTTAAGTGCGGCAACTATTGGTTTCAAATATACCATTAAAGGCGGGTGTCAAGAATACAGTGGTTCTTGCCTCTTCCTCTTCCTTAATATCAATACCAGTGTTAACAACGCAAATAATATTTTCCCATACACTACTAACAAAAAAAAAATAGTTCTTCTATTCCTGCCCCCGTCTTTTGATGACTTTTATTTGGTGAACAAAGATATTCGTGACATTTTTTAAGTATACTGATTTTGTTGCGAAGTAATATCATTTTATTTGGTTACCTCTCACGCAACGCACGGCAACTGAACGGATAAGAAAACGGATAAAGAAAAAGAGAAAGGATTGAATTGCTCAAAACCATAAATAAATAAATAAGCGGAAGAAGAAGAACGATATTCAAATTAAGTACAACAGAAGCGAAGATTATAAAGCTGGAAATAAATTGAATGAATTTCATGCAACAAGTTACGGTTTCCTGGTTCACACAATTAGCAAAAATGCTATTCTAGGCAGGACAATAAGAGTTTACAATTATATTTACAACTAGAAATACGTTTTCGCAAAAATCTCGCGAAGCTAACGGTTCAGCAGTGAGAATAAACAGTAAAAAGCCAAAGGGTAAAAAAACGATGAAAGAAAGAAAGAAAAAAAAAAAAAGAATAGTGGCGTCGGGGTTTGAACACAGTTGCACCCCAACTTCCTCCAGCGAAAAAGTGCGGCCCCTGACCACTGGGCCATGCGTCCAAAGGGCCGATTTCTCTATGGAAATTAATAGCGTTGAAGTATTTTCCTCTGCCATTCACACTGTTTGAAGCTTATGGAGATGTATTTATCATGAATTCAAAGATACATTTGAGGAAAAATAGCTCAAACGAGTATTTCAAAACCATTTCGCATTTTTTCCGTGTTTATTCACTCTCGGGCTTTATATAGGCCGCTCGATTAACGGACTGGTCTTCTTCTTCGCTGCTCTCGCTGAAGTTCAGGTCACCGCTCTTTCGGTGTTAAACCTTCCACGGCAAGGATTTCCAGCCACTTGTCCAATTGGGCACTGTTGTGTTTGCAGCCCGCTGTTATTTAGACTACGAGTAGTCCCCCATTTTTCCTCAGGGATAATAGAGCGAGCGAAACGCGAGCGCGCGTGAAAATTACCCCACGCGAGAAAAGGCGACACGCGGCGGGGAGAGAGAAAAATGCTGCGCGCGCGACAAAATTATAAACTCGCTCCGCGAGAAATAAATTGTTATAAGAAATAACACACAAAAACACACACACACAAATAGCAAAGAAAGAAAACAAGGGAAAAGAACAATGAAAGAAAAGAAAGAAAACTCACCATAATTTAACCGATAGTTAAATAAACTATAATAAGAGAAAACACTATAAACAGGAGAAAGAGAATTCTTGAAATATTATGGTAATAGAGCTAAATAACTGTGAAGGTAAAGATGACAGGGAAGAGAAAAGGTCATGAAGGCGGGGGACTTCAACACAGTCATCTTCAGACTGCAGGAAGTCTTCAAGTAAACTCTCGATCACTATCCGATATTCGGCTAAGTAGATTTATTGAGGGTGGAACTGAGTTCCAAATCTTAACACTATACGTAAAAAAAAACAAAAAACAAAAAAAGCAACAACAACAACAACAACAAAAAAACACGTAGAAAACATTCAAGAAATGGAAGAGAAATAAAGAAAGTTACGGAGCACCAAGATTCACTTCCATCGTGCTCAACTCCCGTGAAATAAACAGAAATAGAAAGTGTTTTAGATATATAAAAATCACACGTGAGTTTATCGATGACGTAATTACGGTAATTTCCCTAAAAAAATTGTAGGCGTCTTGCGTCCTTTGAATTTTAATTACACATTTTTCAAAGCTCTGCTTATATTTTGTCATTGTAGAGCCCTATTCGGCGCAGTGTTATTTCTCAAGATTATTGTAAACAATGTTTTATATTGCTGTACTGAAAATGTGAGCCGTCACAATTACTTTTTGGCTCATAAAAACATATAAAACAAAATGAAACATTAGCCACTGAGCCAACCATCACTCAAAGTCCTCTATCTTTCTATAAAATAGTCAAGATTGGCCTCTTAATGTTAAGTGCGGCAACCATTGGTTTCAAATATACCATTAAAGGCGGGTGTCAAGAATACAGTGGTTCTTGCCTCTTCCTAAACCCGCCCCGCTGTCTCCCGCCCCTTAAATAGATTTGATAACTCTCCGTTACACTACATTTGAACCTAACATAGACGCCAGGGTAAGCGCTAGATCTCGAAAAATCTTCAGGAAAACTAGGGGACTGTGAACAGTCTAAACCATAACATGCCCACCACTATTAGTAACACACTGACTGTGGATTGCCGCCTGTTAACTGGGTATAAAATGCGGGTGGAGTATAAAACACGGACTACGGACAATATTTCTTTTTGTCTGTTTGTTTGTTAATGGGATAATCAAAGTAAGATAAAAAGATCGCTTAAAGCAGAAAACGCAATTAACATTATGAGCACGAGTCCCTCGACCGTCCCTTTGACCTTCTCGACAGCGTCGTTCGTTTCCTTAAATCCCAATGTCTTGAGATGAAGTAGTGGCAAGATTAGATTTAAAGTAACCTGATTACCGAGTTAAGACTTATCGTTATTGGCAAGCGGAAGGATTTTTCGAAATATTCCAAATTTTCGGAACGTGCAAATATTGGTTCTGGACGTTGCAACGACAGAACGCGAAATAAAATTAAACGTTGCCACAATTATCGATTAGTGCTTGCAATTCCAATCCGATATAATGAGGCTCGACCAACAATTGAGGGCAAATTCTAAGATAAAGATTAACACATTTCCTTGTAGATATAAGACTTATTTAATAGTCAAAGCCAGTACCTTTCCTTGTTGTGGTTGGTCTTCAA
Organism: Porites lobata; assembly: GCA_942486035.1. Classification (NCBI taxonomy): domain Eukaryota; kingdom Metazoa; phylum Cnidaria; class Anthozoa; order Scleractinia; family Poritidae; genus Porites; species Porites lobata. Next base: position 3,663,171 of record CALNXK010000029.1, read on the forward strand.
AGCAGGTGGCGAAATTACCACCAGTAAATACCATATACATCAGTGTTATTTTCGTTGATGTGAAATTCTATTAAAATCTATTTTCTCTTTAGATTATCAGATCACTATAAGGCAGAAAGGTAGAGAGAGTAAAGAACACCATCAAGTAAGAGCTACGGTGTTGATGTGAAGCTATATTCTCAAAAGTAATTAAAGAAATGTACAAGGAGGTCATTTAGAGAATTTCCATGTTGACTTAGTTATGAACAGTTTATCTCAAAATTATATTGCAAACAGCAAATTAGAGCGTGAGGAAATACACGGAGTTTTTTTGTGAATGACGCGAGTGAAATTGAAATCGTAATAAAACAGTTCTCATGCCTGTCGTTTGATTTTCTTTCTACGTGTATGAAAAATTTGAATCTGGTAAATTGAAATGTTACCTTGCGGATGCGGGAAACTTGTAGGATACAAAAAAAGAACGTAGGCAGATTTAGCAAGAGACCGTAACTTTGAGCCACACACATCGACCTGATTCTAGATGCGAAATTGCTGATTTCGCCATTTTTATGGAGCAACTCGGAGAGGAAATAAGTGCACAAGGAATACATGACCCTGATGAAAACTCAGCTGAAACCAAAGATAAAGATTCAAAGAAAGATAAGATGAACTCAACTCTAGCTGGGAATTGCCCAAAACCATTTTCAAAACGTTTGCATTTTATGTCCTTGTTCGGACCTGGACCGCCGACTGGAGAGTCTTTCACATCGGTTCACTTAGTTTATCTCATGGTCTTCCTTCTTCTCATTGCATCGTCGTATGTTTTATTCCTTCCAGCGATAAAAACCGTATTAGCGGAGAGATTCTTTTGTTTGTCTACCTCAAATGAAACATGGATAAGGAACTGTCAGATGATGCTACCATACTCATTTATTTACAGAGTGTACTTCGCTTGCACGACCTTCTTTGCAGTTCTCTGTGTGTTGCTTCTTGCCTGCCCGACAAGCAGTTCTCTCCGGGACAGATTTAATTCGGGTTTCTGGATTCCAAAACTTGCATTTCTCATCTTATTTGTACTTTGCGCGTTGATGATTCCACGAGGTGGGTTTGGATTGATATGCATGTATTTTGGAATGGCAGGTTCTTTTCTTTACACTTTAATACAGTTTGTATTCCTCATAGACGCAGGCAGGGGTTGGAATGTATTCCTTATGGGCAAGACGCAGGAATCAACACCGAAGTTCTGGCACTTCTTGCGGTTATTATCAGCAGGCTCAATGTATCTGGCATCAGCGACTGTAGTTGTGTTTCTTTTTGTACTCTATAGCAAGCATGACAGTTGCAAGACAAATGTGCTGTTGTTAACAGGGATAGTTTCCCTCTGCTTGCTTTCCATTTTGATTTCAATCACTTTGGACTCGTGGGCAGACCGTTTGTTGGAAACAAGTTTCGTGACAATGTACGCAACATACTCCACCTACTCATCGATAAGATTTGGAGAGACTGAATGCTCTGCGGAGAGAGAATACGCGGTCAAAACTGGTACAGAGCCAGATTTAAATTTTTACACGATAGTGAACGTGATAATAGCTTTCTCTTTGCTTGTTTTCGCGTGCTTGCGAAAGCCTCAAGTTCATTACACCAAGTTTGGACGGTGTGTAGTCTCAAACGGCAAGACATCACACACCACTGAAATAAGCGAAAACTCTTCAGACGCTAAAGGAGTTTACAACTCTTCGCTTGTGTATTTCGTTTTCTCCCTGTTCCTGCTACACAATATGATGACTATTACGAACTGGTACAATCCTAGAGAAAACATTTATGGCGAGTTCACTGCTAACTGGATAGTACTGACATTGAAGACATTAAGCAGTCTTATTGTAATACTTCTGTACATTTGGAATCTAATAGCATCGAGTTTATTTCCTGGACAAGACGTGAATTCTATACAGGGAATGCTGAAGTCATTGGGTATGTTCACATGCAGATCACTCTATATCTTGTTCATTCAGCCATGTCCATCCTGGAACCAATCAAAATCGACTAGGTTTATCTATACTTTCTTCCTATTGGTGGGAACAGCAGCTTCGTGCGTCATGTACCTTCCCGGCGTTCGTCGCGTACTAGAGAGTAACCCTTACTTTTGCAGCAAACTCACAAGGATGGGCAACTGCCTGAGCATGGACCCGGCTTATTTGGCAGTGTATAGGATCTGTTTTTCCATGGCGGCTTTCTTTCTGTTGTTTTCTGTCATTCTTTATTCAGTACGCACTTACAGCGATCCGCGATCGTTAATTCACAACGGCCTTTGGATAGTTAAATTTGGCCTGTTTTTTGGCCTTGTGTTATTCACATTTTTCATTCCTATGGAATTCAGCAGAGTTTGGATGTACTTCGGGCTTGTTGGCACCTTTTTCTTCATTGTCATTCAACTATTTTTGCTAGTGGACTTCACTCGTCTTTGGAATAAGACATGGGCTCGCAAAATGGAAGAATCTGGAAATAAATTCTGGTTTTACTCGGTCTTCATTTCCACGTTAGCCTTGTACGTTCTTTCAGCAACATCCATCGTATGTTTTTACGTATTTTTCGCAGCTTCAAGGAAATGCACCACCAACAAAATGTTCGTGAGCATAAACCTTGTCTTGTGCGCTGTAGCTGGCATTATATCAATCCACCCAAAGGTGCAAGATGGCGGTTTGCTACAGTCCTCTGTAGTGACAGCATTTGCAATGTACTTGACGTGGTCAGCATTATCGTACAACCCAAACGAGAAGTGTAACCCTGTCGCGACCTTCATCTCTGAGGCAGACATGAGGCCAACTCTGAACATCCAAGCTTCCCTAGACCTGTTAATTCTGGTAATTACCATTATATATTTCAGCGTACGGATATCAACGCTGACGGACACGCTACGGAAGCTAGGAACAACGACAGTTAGGTTGATCGTTGGACTTCGCCGTCGCAAAGTGAAAGACGGCAAAGATTCGAACGCTGATGGGGAGAAGAACACTTACGTAGCAACAGATGAAACTAGCCATCTTGCACAATTTGAATTAACAGATGAAAAGGTTCCTTATAGTTACTCCTTCTTCCATTTAGTGTATTTTGTTGCCGCTCTTCATGTCACCATGGTGTTAACTAACTGGTATTCGCCAAAAGATGGCTCGAATATAAAGCTCTCCATTGCCTGGGCTGTCATGAGCATAAAGATGACTTCTAGCGCGATGTGCCTTCTGCTTTATATTTGGAGTTTAGCGGTTCCAATTTTACTCTACAATAACAAACCTTGTTAATCTCTCACCCTTTTATAACTATAGTTTTACTGCCGAATAACTACAGTAACTGAAGAAGAAGAAATTAATGCTCCCAACCCATGAAAATATAAAACAAGACAACAACAACAGATCTGTGGGAGAAAAGGGGGAAGGGGATGAAGTGCTCGAGTTGCCAATTGGAATCTTACAAGATGACACAGGTCAGGTGGTTGGGAACCAGAGGACTCACCCAATAAGAACATTATCACGCAACAACAACACAACAACCAGGCTGAAGAGAGATCCTAATCCTCTCTGTGGGGTCCTGATCCCCAGACCCTGAGAGGTGGTAATCCTTTCCCTCCTTTCCATGAGTCCACCAAGTCCCCAGGCTACAGAGAGGTCCTAATCCTCTCTCTGGGATCCTAATTCCCAGGCCCCCTGGGGCCAACCACAACATGAAAGGTTAGATGGTAACAAGGCTGTCTGGGGGGGGGCATTTTGCCACAATAGCTGACCATGTGAGTCTATGGGGCAAACGGACGACCTGTATGGAGCACTTCATCCCCTTCCTACGGTTTATTTACTTAAAAAGACAAACAATGAGAAATGTTGTTCTAAGTCTGTTGAACTAACCGATCAGTCGTCATAGGCTGTTGCAGCTAAAAGCAAAGAACAAAATGTTTGGATTAACTGATGCTACATATGTAGGATTGAACATAGTCCAAGTGTCGAAAACAGCACTATGCTTGAAACAGTGCCAGTTATATCTGTAGCAATACAGTTGATAATATTCTACTTAGAAATTACGCTGCTCACAGAGAGCCAAACAATAACAGTAACAATAAATTATAAGAATGTCTCAATGAGCAAACATACCGCTCAAGCCCAACAGCACTGGGCTGGATAATTATAGCCTTTGTATCAATAAAGATATAGAATCTCGACATAGCAGTAATTAGTTGATAAAATTATGCTAAGAAAACTTGCACTGCTCACAGCGAGCCAAACAATTAACCCTAACAATAATAAGAATGTCTCAATGAGCAAACATACTGCTCAAGTCCAACAGCACTGGGCTGGATAACTATAACGCTTTAAACATTTAAGATAGGCAAGGAACCCTCTACATAGCACTATGACTAGTGTTGCAAAAGAGCAAATGTAATACTTAAATAATTATGTACATGGCCCAGAGAGAGCCTGATAGGGTCGGGGGTGGGGGATTTCTCAAACAGTCTCTGGGAGGTCAGAGAACTTGAAGTGAACTACAGATGTGAAGGTACGGCCGCATGGTCTTTGATTGACAAAAAGGAAAGGCATCGATGTGATTGGTCTAGAGATAAAACGTCACAAAGGGGGCAAACCGTGAACCTTGTCACGGCAAGATATTGCGTGACAAACCGTTTATTTCAGAAGGATAACTCATATAATTTCTCTGACCTCCCTTTCATGGTTGTTTGCATTAACTTAAATTTATATTATAAATTGGCTTTAAAGTACAGCTTTGTACCAAGAAACACGATAATTATTGTTTAAAAATCCTAGAAAACTTTCAAGTTGTTCAGTAGATGGACCACGTATGGCTGATATATCAAACACTGAAGGCAGTTCTTTAAAGAGCAAACAGCATGCTTCCTTCTTGTTCTCGTTTTTTGATGAGTCAAAAGATTCAACAACATTGAAACAATAAGAACCGCCAGCAAACTCACCAAAACATATAAATTACTGCTCCAGACATGAGAAGAATGCATAAATACCACAGCAAATGGCGCCCTGATGGACAAACTTGAAGAAGATTGACAGAGACTGCAATAGACCATTTTACCGATACGGCGGCCATATTGAATAAGTTAGATTTAAGGAGTATTATGGGATGCCCAGGGGGCATAAGCACATTCCGTTTAGTATTTACGAGCGCCCTTCTGGGCATTTTTTTTAAAGTTTTCTTAGAATAAGATTCTAATGGGAATAAAGATCGTTGTGCCGGGATTGGATGTATCAATGATCGCCTGTTCACCGTGAAATATACAGTGAAAGACCACATTTCTAATACTGAGAGAGTATATCGAATCATGCTCATGCCCCCTTGTGCATCCCATAATACTCCTTAAATCGAATTAATTCAATATGGCCGCCGTGTCGGTAAAAAGGTCTATTGTTCTTTTTGAAAACTTCATTCTAGCCTAACCGTTTTTCAAAGTTTATTTTTGTCATTTGCAACGTTTGATACAATACCTGGACGACATATTTGTTGGACACAAGATTTCATTTTGTCATTTACAAGTAATTTTTCAAGTTCGATAACGAATAGGGATGCGCAATTGGCATTATGAGCAAAATGAATTAGACAGCAGTAACACAGCCCCTGGCCTAAAGGAGTTGAAATAGTTTAAACTATCGTATCAATGACGGGTGCCTTTTTTCATTTCTGTACCTTTTTTCCTGCTAGTTTTAAAGTTTGTTTGTTTTATATGTATAATTTCATCTGATCACTGTGTGGTCTGAATGAAATCTGTCTCTAAGAACCACAGAACGTAGAGCTTTAGTTCATCACCTTTTTTAACATAGTTAACGTTCTAAGTATTCCAGATGATGTACCTCTTTGCAAATATTTAAGAAGAACAATTGAGTTTCCACAGAGAAAACTCCTTAGTGATTCTAATACGCCATCAAGCGCTGGCTTTCGATAATCCCTCCACTGCGACAAGCAACTGCGGATCAAACCTTGACGAAATCTGGGTTAAAATTAGTTGAATGTGTTGCTTTACCAAATCCACGGCCTTGACAGTTACTTCGACTAGATCCCCAAGACCGACCTTCCCTTTAAATTGTCCCATATTACTGTTGTGTATCAAGCCATCCCTACCGACACCGCAGTCCACAAACGCACCAAATGACGTCATGTTTGTAATGCGGCCACTCAGCTGCGTCCCCGGATGAAGGTCTGATAGTGACGTCACGTTCCGTTTGAATAAGGGTTTCTGAAAATCTAATTACAGAAACATGAAAGCTGAATGGACTTTAAAACAATTTCGTAAAGGCTTGCTAAGTAAATGCAAACAAACAGGGGTAACGAGACAAAAATTGAGCTGACTTATTTATCAATTTCACTACAGGTCTACTTACTGACTCTTATGTCGTGGTCTGTTGGTTGTCTAAGACCGTCAATTATGTTGTGGAGTGTAGGAACGCCAACATTTAACCGCCCTGCTAGCTCTTCAATCTCTGCAAGCGACCAAAAAAATGAAAAATACAGAAGTCAGTGAGGTACATTAGCTAACTTGGAGAACATTATGGGCAACCACGAACAAGTGAGTAAGGATCTAAGAGCATCCTGTAGCAGAAAACTGGTGAACGCATTTCACCAAGCGATGTTGACTTCAGTTGGTGTTAAGAATCCAACGACAAAAAACTGGTAAAGCTGTCATGCTACGGCCCCAAAAAGTAAGCATGCAGAAGTGTGGCAGCTGCTATTTTTTAGGAGCTTCTACTACATTGTACAAGCAAGTCTGCAGAGTGATATCCATGTATCTATGCTTTATAGGAACAACTAAAACGCCAAGCCCTTGCACCACAAAGAAAAAAAGGGAAGAAGGACTGTCTGATCGCAGGCATCTTGTAGCACTAGGCAGAAAACTAGGAAACGCTTTTCATCAAGCGATGTTAAGTTTAGTTGGTGTTTGTCAAGAAACGTTTTTAATACTGATCGGTTGGTTAGACACAACTTATAATTCAAGGATAAAGTAAGCGTGTGGAGTTGCAGCCTTCGCAGAAAACAAACAAACAAACAAACAAAAAAGAAAAATCATCATTAACAACCACAACAACAACACACCGGCAAAAATCCCACAGATATAGTCAGCACTTCTGACTTTGCGCAAGCAGAAGTGTGGCAGCTGCTATTGTCTTGGAAGATGGGGGCATCATTACTTTTATTTACTCAGACTATTTCTCAAAAGGGTATAGAGCTAATCATTTGAGACGTTACGAAAGCTGCTAAGCCTGCGAGCAAGCTCTCCGCGGTCCTTTGGCGGCGGAGTGGGAAAAGAAAGGAGGGCTTGCAACTACGTCTCTAGAATTTGATTTCGACCTCCAGTTCCCCTGTGGCTCCCCGTTGACTGAGCTGTCAGATTTCCGCCAATTAGCGCGAATGTAAACAAATATTGAATAAAACACGTGCCAAGGGTAATGACGTCATTACTTATGTCATCTCCGCCAATGAGCATTTCACATCGACCTTTCCGATGCAGATATTCAAATTCCAGAGACGTTGTTGCAAGCTATCCTTCCCTTCATCGGAGAACTTGCTCGCAGGCTAAAAGCTGCTGCACAGACTGAACACTTATCACAGCTCGGATAAGAATGTTGCGAAACAAAGGTAATAGTGAAAAATCAAACATTACTTACTTCGAGACTGGAGAAAGTTGTCGATAGCATTTTTCACCATTGGCTGTCCGATCTGTTCTGGCAAAATACCCAGCAACTGCATCAAACTTTAATGGAAGAACACAACCACGGTCAGATCCTGACTTCGCAGAGAGTATTTATGAAATTAAACAGGGCTTTTTTTCAAATCAATTTTTATTTATTTATGGTAAATTGTAATTTGTTTACCCATGGAGCACTGAGGAGTTCTTAAGCAATCGTTGAAATGTTCCCGTGCGCTCCAGATCGAATTGGAATTTGGAATAATTGTTCTTTTAAGGAGAGGGAGAAACCAGAGTACCCGGAGAAACACATCTCGAAGCAAGGGAGAGAACCAGCAATAAACTCAACCCACATATGGTTTCGACGCCAGGATTCGAACCCGGGCCACATGGGTGGAAGGCGAGTGCTCTCGCCACTGCGCCATCCTTGCTCCCCCAAAGAGCTATATAGGATGCCCTGGTCTATATTTACCATATTGACGTAATGGGTGAGACTGGGTAGTCTGCCACACAGCCGTTTTTAGTGTCGTCACGCAACGCTCCTCCCCACAAACGGCTGCTGAAAACCGAACTACATTCCTTTCCCTTTGTGTTTGTGGTCTAACGAACAAGCCAATCATGTGTAAGAAATTTGACAATACGTGAGCCGCAGGGCGCTAGGAAGCGAGCACGTTCTCAGTTTTCGACAAATCAATCAATCGTCGCTGAATTTAGACGGGCTCTGTGTTTTCAAGCAACGAAAAGGTTAATTTGCAAAAAAGTTTGTTTTAAGCGGTCAAGAAAGTTTCAAGTGAAAAAAAGGTTTGGTAGGCATAGAAGACTTTTACCAGGATCGGTTGATTCTTCATTTAAGGTGCATATGTACTGATATGTAATGAAGAATTTAATGTGCCGGATGTGCTCATTGTGTTCCTGTGAAGACTAAACTCTCAAGGGTACTGATTCAAAAAGCAATCTTATTAATTATCGATGAGCGATTTCCCGAAACTATACCTGGCAACTTTATGAGCACATCCATGTTGTGCATCGCAATTTGCTCGACTTGCTTGCTGCTGCTACTTATCTCCTAACTTTTGCATAGGACTCGACTACGACAACACTAATGTAGTTAATTGCTTGTTTTCACGCGACGATTTTGATTATTCTGTCATTCACACATGGGGCACCGATATACCGCAAACGTGGCACGAACGCCTTCCAGAAAATGGGAGCTGAATTATAATTGGCTAATCACGGGAAAGGAATGTAGTTCGGTTTTCAGCAGCCGTTAGTGGGGAGAAGCGTTGCGTGACGACTCTAAAAACGGCTGTGTAGCAGACTAGAGACTGGGTAGATGTAATTTCGAATTGTATTATGGTACTGTTTTGAGGAACAAAATAGGCCGTCAGTACGATGACGTATTTTTACTAAGTATACCAGAATTTATTTGTCTTTTTCGTTCACATTTATGTTTGGCAATCCCAGCGAGGTTTCAATGACAAAAACCCTAATTCCCCCAAGAAAGCAAAGCCCTGAAGGATTTTGAGAGCAAGTTGGAAAAATCGCGATGAAGCCTTGAAAGTAAGCAAAACAAATTTCAAGCGACGTTTTCCTCCTTCTTTGTAGCCGTGGTATCTTAATCTCCATATTTACCTTTCGGCCACGGGATAAGATTCGGGATGAATCCACGTCATATCCAACGGATTAGCACAGAACTCTTGCTTCCCATTTCTCATTTTCTTTTTCTTTTTTACTCCTTCCTCTGCGCCATCACCCTTTCTTTTCTTCCCTCGCACAGTCGGCTTTTCTTCTTCGTCAGAATCTAATACCGTAACAATCTCGTGACCACTATCTACAGATGTGCTGCTAAGCGCACTGATAGATGGCTTTGAAGTATTGCTATGGAAACGTAAGGCGTTGATTATTCTGACAAACCCAACGCACTGCTCATACGACTTGAGCCCAATCCCCTTAACTTCCTTCAGCTGATCGCGGTTGATGAAGGCGCCATGTTCTTCTCTCCAAGCTAAAATGGCTTTGGCTTTCTTTTCATTTAAACCAGCTATGCGTCTGAAATGGAAAATAATGTATATGTAACTGATCACGAGAATTTATAGTGCCCAAGATCAGTTCATTGTCGGCCAATAATTCACGACTAGGCCTCAGTTGATCACAATTATCCGTCAGAAAGATAGAGACCTTTACATTCTAAGACGAGGACGACGCCGAGAACGAAATTGTCTCAATACTAAATAGTGTACGCGCGTGGACCAGCGTCTTTTTGGCGGGAAAACATGATAGCCTTCGTCATTCTACTACGGGAGCGAGAATGTTTTAGTGGTGGAAACAAGTTATCAAATGTTGGAAGTTTTATCATTTTGCGATTAAGAGCGGGATTACCCTCCTTTAAAAAAAAAAACAGTCCTATCGTTTCTGGAAACCGAAAAAAACGCGAAAAAAAAAAAAAAAAGTCAAATCTCGTATCTTAGTCGTTCTCTTCCTCAAATCTAATGGGCTCTAATGTCGTAGTGGTGGGAACGAGTTATCAAATGTTTCGTAAAATTTTTATCGTTCTGCGATCGGGATAGGGCTTAACCTCCTTCAATATAGATAACAGTGCCAAGAGTCATCGGCAAGTAAATTTCTTGAGGATACGTGAAAAAATTGTAAGTCAAATCTCGTACTCGTATTCTTTCTCGTCCTGGGCCCAGTTGTTCGAACGCCGGTTAGCACTAACCCGGGGTTAAATTTTAACCCGGCTTTTTTTTTTCTTGTTATCAAAAGCACTGTCTCAGATAATTTTCGGGTATTCTTTTTACAGTATCCAATCATCAAATTGTAGGCAAAAAGAATTAAACTGATTTTGAATTTTAAGCTATAATATCTGAGTTCAAAGTCTCCACTAACCCTGGGTTATCTTAACCCAGCTTCGAGCAACCCAGCCCTGGAAGGAAGCGGTTTCTAGTAACTACACGGGGGACAAGTAATAGGAAAACCCATTGCATCATCCACTGGCCAGAGATATATCAACCTTTTGAACAACTTGGGCCCGATGGCTAGTGACAGTTACCTTAACATGCTAATACCCGCCATGTTTAAGTCAACTCCCACAAAACTGACACAATCTTCCACAACACCGTCCAGCGCGCCTCGCAGCAAAGTCTCAGGGATGTCATGCTGAAACAGATCACGAGAACATAAGTACACATACGTAAATAGTTAGCCACTTTCCCGAGGGGCGGGGGGTTAAGTTTCCATCCAAACGAATCCGGGTAAAAAAAAAATCCGGTTTTAAAAATGTCCCGATTAGTATGAACGTTACCTAAGCAACCAGAACGGTGAAGTCTGCGAAAACGTCACTTAATATAAGTGAGTTTACGCTGTTTTGAGCGCCATCCCTGTTATCCCATTTATTTCTTTTATTTGGTCAAATGTCAAAAAAATTCATTTCAATACAATATTCGGCGGGTTTATAATTAGATGTACATTTGACTATTGAATTTCGTACGAATACGCGAGCTTAAACAAGTTTTGAAAGAAGCAAATTATAGGCAGGTCACCGACAGTTTGCCAACACTTTGTCGACTGTCAGCCAACAGATGGTGGATGTGCGTTGTGAAAAAAAACTCGGCCAACTGTTGGCCGACTGTTGACCGGCTGTTGGTCGAACGACGGCCAACTGTTGGCCGGTTGTTGATCGTCTGTAGGTTTAGGGGAGTCCGTTTACAGATGGGGGAGGTTCAACTCACACAGGACCACCAAAATTGCCGCCTTCAGTGTTTTGGAAAACCAATATAGAGCTTTAAATTTGAGGACGAGAATGACTACGAGGGCGACATTTAATTTTCAGTTTCCTCGCCTATTCTTTAAAATAGACACACACCGTTGAAGGAGGTTAAGCCCTCTTCCGATCGCTAAATGATACAATGTACACTTAATGTCAGGTCCCGAGGGAAACAGTTTTGTTTTCCCGATAGTCCTTCGTCTTGGGAAACATCATGACTCGAGGGAAAACAAAACTAACTGGTTTTCAGAGGGACCTGACATTAAGTGTTTTATTATATTTCTGGACTTTCACTTCAACAGCAACAAAAGAATAACCGGAGCGTACCAAAACAGTCGACTCGATACTTATGACAACACAAATTCAATTCTTCACATTAAGTCACTGAATGAATGATTTACAAAGTACTTTCCTTATATCATCTGCATCTTTTTCATCACCTAGCTGCTGTTTCTCTTCTGGGGTGGATTTAAAAATCGTTGCTTTTTAGCTTGAGGCTTCTTGCGTTCATTCACGAAAAAGAAAACTGGTAGTGTTTTCCCGCCTTCTGTCACACCCTTTTCCTCCATGCTTTGATCACGTGCTATAATGTAGCCCGAGCGGGGTACATTGCTTAATATATCACAATCAGGATACATTTGATTTTAGTCAAGGCCACGTGACCAAGAATCAACCAATGGGAGTTCCTGCTGAGTTAAGTGAAAGTCTAGGAATATAACAGTTTCTAACACTTGATAACTTGTTTTCGCCACCACTAAATTCTGGCTAAAACTCGTAGTAGAATGACAACGGCTACTACAGTTTCCAGCCAAAACAGCGTTGGTTGGCGCGCGAGCACTGTTTAGTATTGGGCAAAGCTCGTTGTCGCAGTCGTCCTCGTGTCAGAATCTAAAGATCTCTAATATGCAAGACGGGACGTCATCCAAAAACGAATTATAGATATAAACCAGGCACGGAGAAGTAATTCAAAGCTTCAAACTTCTCAAAAGTACTTATCGAACTAACCTGGTACATCCCAATGCCCAAATGTTTGGGGTCGATTTTTACAAGCTCCACAAGAGGATCCTGTAACCTCCTACCGATAGAGACTGAACAAAGTAACACAACTTCATATAATAATGATGATGATGATGATGATGATGATGATGATGATGATGATGATGATACTAATAGTAATGATAATAATGATAATGATAATGATAATAGTAATAACCTCAACTTGCAGCGGAGGCCAACCCAGCTGAGAGTCTCTCCTAACAGGGCGCTTCTACACCAGAACGGGCAGTTACCAACACAGATAGAAGAAACACCAGACAGAAATGGACACGAGAGGATTACATTGAGTCATGTTCTGCTATTACAAGACAAAGGCAGATCCCAGTAAAGAAGTAGCAAAAGAAACATACAGAATATGGAGGGAAAGAAACCTAAATGAAAGACCCAATCTAACAGACAACGCACTAATGAACCAACGTAGATATATTGAAAAACAAAACAAACTTACAGAAATTGGAATAGATAATATCAAGCAAAGGATTGAAAGTGAATTAAACGTACAAAACAACCAAACAGATAGTGTAGTAGATGATGTGTTTGTAAACGAAGCCAACAACCCTTATAAAGAAACAAATGAAATCGAAGTATCACAGCAGATCAGATTAAGATCAAAAGAGGGATCTTTCAAGGAGATTCATTCTCACCTAGAACTTGCAATACAGAGAATGTAGCACCTGAAAAACCGAAGTGATCCCTGTGGTTGTTGGTGTGCTTGGTACAGTAAAGAAGGGTATGGTAGAAAAAATCGAGAAAGTATGAGAGAGAGCTACTGTGACAGAGACCCAAAAGATCTGCATGCTGGGATCTGCACAATCCTCAGGAAGGTGCTTACTGTACGAACAGAATGATTGACTTCAGTGACTGATGCTCCAGGTGCATGTTTTGCGCCCGTTTGATGCACAAAAAGAAAACCAGCAAAGACTGTGACAGAAGAGACAATAATAATGTTAATGATGAAGATGATAATAATCGATTTTGCGATAACGTATTTCTAGTAATAATAATAATGACTTTAATACAATACATCCACTATGTGGCTCTTCGCCTGCATCTCTAACTAGTGTTTAACTAAAATTAGTACTTAAAAAACTACATCTTTAGGTACTAAGTATAATATGATAATAACAAAATTATAGCGGAGCTCTCACGCGCGCTTCGCAGCGGAGCACTATGGGTAAGAAAATTTGGTTATCTATGCATCCAATAAATTTTGGTTCTAAGAAAATCGTCCGTACGCGTCAGTACGTACGTATACCCCTTCACGTAAGCCGGGGTGGAATTTTGCATTTCAAGCACCCGCCCGTTTCGGAAGGTAAATCGCCGGACTCCTAGAAATAAAAAAAAAACAACAACGAAGCCGATTCTTTCTTTCGACTTAATTTTAATGTCCACATTGACTCTGATAACAGAGAAAAACACTAACATTTTATAGCGGCGGTAAGAATAATTCAAGCGGCCACCAAGGTGAAGATGAGCAGCAGCGAAAAAATAATAAAGACGAAGAACACATTCAACATTTCCTCCATAAAAAGTGGAAGTTTTTGAAAGTTTCACGATGAAGTCGTGCAAAACAACGGAAAAGAAATGTACATAAAAAGTGTGCTGCACGTGCAAAGTCGTTTTTTGCTAATTAGAGCGGATTTTTTTGTCCATTTTCGTTGCTGTCGCCGCTTAGCATTACACGATTTTATATTTCGTTTGAGTAAACTATAGATACATGTATAAAAGACAGCTTCGCTTTTAGCCCTGGCTGAATCTATACATTATTTTCTATAACAATATTAATAAAAGAGGAAAACGTAATAGTACGTAACTGTATGACAAAATCAACTCTGATCAAATCGAATCTATAAAAAAGGTCTTCCGTTATGTTCCTGACCTCAGCAGGTAGGTGGTTGAAAACTGAGGCAGCCAGGTCGTGAAAAGTGTTGTTTTCAACGGTAGGAACTCTGATAGTTGGGGCTACTGAAGATCTTATAGGAGTCAACTTTGTGTAAACCAGTATTCAAATAATCTGAAACGTTACATGTAGTGTCATAAAGAGCTTTAAAATTCATTTTTAGCATTGCCATTTTTCTCCTCTGGACTACTTACCCCTGAATACTGACCTTTCGATAAGATTTACTTTCATTAAAATGTACACGTAGAACTTTTGGTCTATTTGTTTTTGTTATCTTGAAAACTAAGAGGCTGGAAGTAAATATATTTTCTCCTTACCAGCTCCTCTGAGACTTGCTTCAAGGCTTGGAAGCTCAGCAGCTGCTTCAGGAGAGGCACTGTAAACAGAGGCCCCATCTTCGCTTACTATACTGAAACAAAAACAGACAATTCCAAACTGTAACCTTCGTAATATTCCACGTTGTAACCTTGCATCGATCTGATTGTTTATTGATCGTCCCTGTTAGACAGTAATTACGCTGTCTTAAAATGAACTTAATGAGACAACTGCAGGCTCGAGGATAAGACCAGTGTGATTGATATAGCGAACTAAGTGCGCTTTCCGGATATAAATCAAATGGAACGGACCATTTCGTTTCGGTCCAACCAAAACATTTGCGACCAGCTTTGAAGATGGTCCACTTTGAATGGTTCAGCCGGTCGGACTGACTGTCCACGGCCACTTTGGGCCTGAGGAACTGACAGCAATTTTTGGCGAAAAAAATATACATATTTAGTCAAGTTTAGTTTAGGTTAGTCAAATAAGGACCGAATGCCAAGAACAAACTTCTAAACGAAACATAAATAGTAAGATTCTTGGGAGGTTATTTTGGCAGTTGGAGCCGCAAATACGTGTAAGTAGCCAGCTAACATACAACAGCTTACCCTAAAAAATGTCGTTGATAAAGGAGGCGAGATGGTAAAATTTAAGGTCGGTGAAGAAATGAGGTTCAGTTCCTGTCGGGTACTCAGATTTTTTCATCGTCCCGTGCTCGTGACATGTTGATCACATCATTTCTCATTTCTTCACCGAGCTTAAAATTTTACCATCTTTCTTCATTTTATAACACACATGGCGATTTCGACATTGCTGATCCTAGCAGCACGCAGGACGCATATCATACATGAATCTTGTATATGGCCCATTCGCCACGAGTCCTTCGTACTTCAGTGGTTAGAGAGCATCCGACCGGTGGACGGAAGGTCATAGTTTCAATTCCTCTCGGGGACTCAGATTTTTTTTCATCGTCCCGTGCTCGTGACATGCTGATCACTCCCTTCCTTTCGACGCCTCTTATGTAGGCTATTACAATTGTCCTTTGAAAATCTGCCACCGCTAAATGGCAAGGAGAAATGACTGAAATCGCTGGAGTATGTCAAAATCCCATAGAGTTCTCTTCCTTCCATTTCCCGAATAAGAGGACATGGAAAAGTGCATACAAAAAAAAACAAAAAAACAACAACAACAATAATTAAAACAAACAAAAAAACAAACCACCAGTTGTATGATATAAATGCACTTTCACCACGGGTAATTGCATTAATAGGAAATTGTTCGCTTCAAAGCAAGTTTAATAATATTGAATTATTATTACCAATAAGCGATATCTTGAGGTGCAAATGCACGCTGTTTGATGAGCTCACTGATAAATGTTTCTGCATCGCGACATCCTACGCCGTTACCGATGGCAACATAATCGCATCTGCAATGAAACAATATTGTGTGGTAATTATAAAGAACATGTTTACCCAGGATGACTACGTCAGTTTAGAAAAACTGCTATCTATGCGGGCTCTGCTAATTAAAATCTAGCTAAAAAAACTAAAAGGAAAAAAAGAAAAAAAAAAAAGACTGACAATAATACTATACAAATTAGAAAAGTTAAAGTTTATGCTAAAAATTATTTATATAATATAAATACGAATTAAGACATCAAAATTATTAAAAATCCTTGCTCCTTTGTAAAAGAATGATTGCTGCGTGCGTGCACTTACATGTAAGATTTACTTTTTCCAAAATTAATTTTTTACCGTTTCTTGTGTTATAGTTAAGAATGCGAAATTTGCGTAACTTAAAGTAACTTTGAAGATAGCTAGGTGCAGTAACTTAAAGCTAAGTTTACGCGGTACCGGGTAGTTCTTCGTGCCGAAACGAAAAGCCATCCGGTATCGTGGAAACAGTAATGGCACAGATCTGGAACAAGTCTTTCACAACAACGAACATCGCACCGGAGCGGTTGGCCGAGTGGTTTTGGTGAACTAAATCCCAGTCCTCACTCCTGGATATTTACTTCCGTTTTAGTGGATTTCAGTCCTTGCTCCTACTTGTTCACTTCCGTCGCCAGGGTCTTCTTGTTTCCAGTATGGCGGCCGCTGTTATTATTGGAAAACGAGAAGACCCTAGCGACGAGGTTGGTAATCAGGAAGTCCCGGAATCATTCTTTGTTTCTAAGTACATCACAGGTACCGCGGGCTCAGGAGTGAGGATCGTTGTTGCGCAACAGAAATATTACAACGGTTTGTATGGAGGCTCATTTAACGGTCAAGAATAGCACTAAAAATACATTCAGAACTTCTTACTTTGTCTCTTGTTTTATTTAGTGTACATGACAGTTTTTGAGAAGTGCTGATAGATTGCTGTTTTCCCCCATCAACCATCACTGTTCAACTTCCTGTTCGTATTCACCTGTATTTTTTAACGAGGTCAACCACTGTGCTCTTTGCTTGTTCAGTTTTTGCCTTCTTTCCAAATGGAAAGATTACCCTTGTCTCCAGAACTTCACCTATAGTACAATGAACCCACTAGAATTGTAATCCAAGATTCAATTTTAGTTATCCAAAGAGCTAAACATTAAATGCATGAACAAAATTGTAAAAAAAGGAAGGTACATGTAGTTTGCACAGTGTTCCCTCTCATTACAACATGCAGGAAAAATACTCTTTACTTCCACTTTCTACTGAACCGACCCAGTGAAAAGTTCCCTGAGGGGGCATGCAGTGGTCAGGGTGGGGGGTTGCAGTGGTCTAGTGAGGGGGAAGTTCTCTCTTCCCCCTTTACCCCTCTCGCTTGCCCCCTCTCGCTTGCCTAACCGGGGGAGGGGGGCATGCAGTGGTCTAGTGAGGGGGAAGTTTTCTCTTCCCCACTATACCCCCTTATTACTCTCTCGCTTGCTAACTGTTCCCAACAGCAGCTGTATAACAGACCCCTGAGGCCAGCTACAAAATCGTAACACTGGGCGTAAAAGCTATCATTGAGCACAAATCTCAGTTGAACTCTCTACTCCCTAAACAAGAAGACATCACTGTTTAGATAAACTTTGTTCTTGTTATTCAAAGTCATAACGCGAGTGAAACAAAGGAATCTTTTGTTTCAAGAACAAATGCGCTTTTAGTTGGCACATTAATATGAAATGAAATCAGGAAATGAAATAAGCAAATTAGCCAACGACACAATTGTAAAATTAAGGCGCCATTGAACATGCATTACTGAACTCACCAGTGGTGCTCAGCACTGCTAATTTACATCCATGAGAGAAGCCTGGGTCGAGCCCAAGCACGCTCATTCCCCTGACAGGAGGGGTGAGGAGAAGACGATAAAGGTTCATCATAAATAGATCAACACTTTCCTTTTCTGCCTGTTTGGTTAACGACGTCCTAAAATAATTGGAGCAAGAAAAGCAATAATAAATGACGACTCAGTTTCTCTTGTGCCCTGGTCATCTGTAGCTAATATCACAAAATCAACACTTCGTCATCTTTTAATAAAGAAAAAAAAACCCTGTTAACTAGAACTCCACGCAGATTTGAATTATTAGCTTTACTTGCACGGTGCTTTAGTTTCAACTTGGCCGAAAGGGTACAGTGAATTTTGGAGATAAATGCCTTGAAGTCGATTATACTATAACCTTGTCAAGGAAGTCCTCTGCAACCATGTCATGTACGACCTCAGCGCATGATGTTAAAAGTCAAATTACCTGGATTGTCTGGTGACTTTGGGTTTAATAAGTCTGTTATAAGCATCGTCCACTGCGGCGTTAAATAACTTTTTGATGTTTCCTGCAACAGAGGAAGGTCTAATGAGATATAACTTAAAAGCCGCAGAGCCAAAAAAAAAATATGCATTGTATGCTGACATACATCTACGCTTAGCTATTTCAATAAACGTAGTCGAAAAACCTACGATACCAGAAAGCATAGCAAAATAGGGAATTCCAGAAAACATAACTAAATAATTAATAAACTCAGCCACTGAGTAACTCAGTCAAAAAATCACTGACGTAAACTTCTGTTACGATTTACACCATTATATGGCAATGACAAACAAAAACATGTTGTAAACGAATAACAAAGTAGGCACGACCTACCCACACTACTTTACGTACAGTACGTTTGAGGCCCTTAAATCCCACTACGTTACCCCCTGTACAATGTAGTTAAAATAGCTATACAAAGTCAAAGCTACCGCAAATACCCCCCCCCCTCCCTTCCACAAGAAAAAACAACGAGGTTGGCCATCTACAAGAGGCTCCAACGACAGACGAATCTTTATTACTGTACTTATAGTCTCTTTATAGCAAGTAATTTCTCGCGTACTCATTGGTTGAGAGCTATTCATTTAATATTTATTTACTTTTCTTTTGCTATGAGAGTGAAGACAATGCACATGTACTTCACTGCTTTTTCAAAGAATGTAAGCATACACGATGTACCTGGCGCGTCACAGGGCACCCATGTTTTACGAAGACGAACGAGGAACTGCTTTTCTACGTTCTTGGGAATGGTTAGCTTGACAGTAAGGACCTTGTTCTGTTCTCCCCTGTTTAGAGCAAGCACCTTGGAAAAAAAAACATATTAAGTTAAAAACATGTTCAATTGCCTAGATATTGAAAACAATAAATTTCTAACATCACCATGGCTGCTGTCAAACGATTTCAGTTGTAATTTTCAAGTGGTGTTAAGAAATGTAAGCGGATGTGTAACACGAAGAAAAGGATGTGGGCTTGGACCTCGGGGCGGAGCCTCTAACCTCTCCGTATAAAACTTTGTTGAGAAGCCTTCTTCCCCGCTCTGCCCAGCCCTGGTGTGGGCTGCTTTAAGGGATGGCAGGGACATTGTTTGAAAGGTGGTTCTAACTTTTTAAGCTGTGGAAAAATCCTTTCCGTTTTCAAAAAACTACGCGTCCGCACGAAGCGTATTTAATCGATTTTTGACCATTCACATGAAAATGATGGGAATACGATAGCTGCGTCCCTTAAGGTTGATTTCCACTAAGGGGTTTGTGGCTACGCACGTTAACGCGCGTAAATTTTTATCAGGTAAATAAAATAGAGGCAAGATAAAAAGTGCTGAGCTTAAACGAGAAGTTGAGCGAGGTTCAACTTTTACGCTTTACGAGCGACCTTTCGTGCTTTGCCTCTATTATATTTGCGAGCGTAAATTTTACGCACGTAAAAATTACGCAACACTGGAAATCAACACATGGGGTGGATTGCCATTGTCGCGTAATTTTCACGTGTATACGCACAAAAATTATTCGCGCGTAAGTAAAATAGAGGTGCTATGTGAAAGGACGCGCGTCAAATTTACGTGCAAACGAAAGTGAAAATTACGCGACAGTGGAAATCTACACATAGGGTGGATTTCTACTGTGGCGTATTATAAATTTTCACGTAGATACGCACAAAATTTTATGCGTGTAAGTATTTAAAATGGCGGTGAAGTGTGAAAGGCCGCGCGTAAAAATTACGTGCATATGAACGTGTAAATTATGCAATGGAAATCAACCAATAAGGTGGATTTCCATTGTCGCTTAATTGTCACGTGTATACGCACAAAAATTTTGACGCGTGTAAGTAAAATAGAGGTAATGTGTGAAAGGCCGCGCGTAAAATTTATGTGCATACGAACGTGAAAATTAAGCGACAGTGGAAATCAACCTTTACAGTGTGTGCATAATGCTAGTGGCATAATACGGATGACATCATCGTATTCGGAAATCAAACCTACGCTCTTTCGTCTGTCCACACGTTTAAACTTGCGTACAGACGGAAGGCTGTTTTAAAAACGTCCGGATATGTGTGAACGGGGCCATCAGTTGAATAAATGAATACTTACTTGATGAGCTCTGACAGAAGAAACTGATAGTTTGAAGCCATGATACTGCTCATATCTCTTGTCTCCTCCACCTTCCTTCTTTTCTTTCGCGGCTGAACGAGACAAACTTGACTCAAGTTGAAGGGGTTGTTTTTTCAACCTGAAGAAAATTACACACTATAAATTAATACGGCTTTCACATTATACGGGTACATGCATATTTTGTAAGCCAAGCTGGTAAATGTGATGCATTTTTTAAAATAACTCCTAGACCTCCTTGACACACAGGCATCCCAGAGTCACCCTATATCATATGCGGGCACTTATTAAAAGCTGCCACAACTGGCATTATTGTGCAATGAAACGATTTATAGGGTTGATATGGGAACAGTTTTATTTCGAAAAAAAAAATCGCATGAACTGACCGTGCTGTATTTTGGGGAAAAAAAGCATAACAATTCATAAACTTACAGTATCTATGCTATGTTTTTTGTGCCCCAGATTTCAGATTCTAACAGCACCCAGTTTAACCAAGCAGTATGCGTCGTATCTTTCATCCTTAGTTCCAAGTTCTTCTGACTTATGGTTATTTTGGATAAGTTATAGGTCAAAATTAAATTCATTCCCTAGGAGACACCGGAAATTGAGAACCAACCTACAATACTAGTAACATTTATAGTTGGGACAGTTGGCATGTCAGAAGAAAAATAATCAACACTGAGAGGGAAGGAGCACAACTTTTTGTCCGAATATGGGTACAGTGGGGGTGTCCCTCGGGTACAAAACATGATTCTCCCTTTTTGGTGACTTATTATTTCCCAAAGCAATCAAATACTGCTGTGTTAAACATATATAAAGTCCACTTCTGAAATGACTGAATGAATGGAACATGTCATTGTGGGTGGGGTTAGCCTATGTTAGGCAACATGATTGAAGTACAGTCGAACCTCCCATAAGCGGCCATCCCAAATGCAATGACTTAGTGGTCACTAATGGGAGGGAGCAAACATAGAGATCAGAGAATGTCAAGTGGTCACTTACAAGAGGTTAAAAATGATAGAAAATAATTAAACTTTCAGGCCCAAAGAGTGATTGCGGTTGCTTAAAGGAGGTGGTCATTTTCTAGAGGTTCCAGCTGTGAGACTTTGACTGGGAAAGTTTTGGTGTTTTGTGTAGGCGGTCGCTTACGAAAGGTGGTCACACATGGAGGTTCAACTGTAGAAACAACTGAGAATAAACAAAAGCACTTACATCTTTTTAATTGAGCTCATTGTGTCACTGTTCTTAGCAATGACATCAGCCAAAATGTGTTGTATTCCCAGTGACACCTGCTTGATATTCTTCACACCTGCAAGTATGTAAGCCCGCATATATTGAATACGTACATGTACACGTACATACTGTAAGTTCAAATTCTGCATTTTTTGTTAGTCTGATTTTGTTTTGTTGGTTTTGCGTGTTTGTTTGTTTAACAAAATAGAGACAACAAACTACATGCAGAAGTGATAAACACTGTACAGTCATATTGTAGTTTTATCTCAGGTAATTTTTATGTTTCTTTTGTTTCAACTTTATTAGCACACATTACCATACCCAAAAACAAGAGAAAAACAAAAACTGCCTGATATAAAAAAAATAAAAATAAAAAATAAAATAACTATGTAACATATATACACCGCATCTTAATCTAGTTGATTAGAGGTTTAGTGATATATTGAAAGCTTCCTAAGAATACAATGTATGTTAATCTAGCTGATTAGAGTTTTAGTGATATATTGAAAGCTCCCTAAGAGATGCACACTGAAGGCAACTGCAAAACAAAAAAAAACATACCAGAAAAATGACTGTATATAGACTGATACAAGCTCAATATCACAATAACTCATTATACATGTAGCGCACATATTTTGGCAGTCTTTCACTTGCCTCTTATTTACACCAGAGTTGCACTCCTCTGTCTATATTGAACCCATCAACAAACAATCAGGGTGTGAGGAAGGTGCCTGGTCAAACCGAAGGGAGCTGCAAGGCAGCCCAGAGGGTAACCATGACGACCATGTGAGCAGCAACCACCAGACACCATCACAAGTGAGAAACTCAAATTAATGGAAAAATCTGCAGATATATGCCCTTTGAAGGACATCCAGAGGAAAAGGAGGGCAGGGAGCAAAAATGGCTAAAGCTATGGCATGCAAAGGCAACATGAGCAAATATTTGTTACCTCAAGGAAAGCCCTGTAAATTAATACTAGCCCTGCAAATGCCCAAGACCACCACTATCCAATAATATTAGTGATGGAGTACAAGGCATTATCTTGTGTTTTAACTTTGCCTAAATTACATTTAACCACATACTATGGTTGATAATATCTTGTCATTATACCACAGATAATTTAGGTTGTTCTTTGCATGACATGACTGACCTTCTGTCTTTGGTTTGACCAATGTTTCCAGTTGAACACTTTTTGGATCTTTTAACAAGCATTCAGCAGGTTGACCAAGCCCCAGCTGTCTTGCTCTATCAGCATGAGATCCTTTACTGCCTTTCTTGAAAGGTGCATACTATTCAATGGAAAATAATAGAAGTGTAATACATAAATGCTGAGAAAAACATTACAGTTAAATATGCAACTTATCGAGTTGTGACAAAAAAAAACCTAAATATGAAAAATTGGTTATGATCAGCTCCTATTTGGCATGCTTGCCGACTGGTCAAGTGAGTTCAAATCCCAGCAAGCCTGAATTTTTCCCTGCATTTACTTCTTCACAGTCATCCCACAGTTCAAACTATACAATTCTTTACAAGTTACAAATTTTAAGTACTACGATGTATATGTTGCGGTTTAATTTTATCCTGCAGGTTTAAATTTTCTTTCCTTTGTTTCAAACTTCTTACCAATTACAAACAGGCCAATTAAACAAAAGAAAATAAAATTTAAACCAGGGATAAAATCTTTATCTTTATGGTTGACCTGGCCTCTTTTTTTTTTTGGTATAATAACTGGAGTAAACCATCCATAAATCCCTACTGAGAATCATTAGACAAGTAGAGACGCTCAGCAAATATAAAATCAAGCTAAAGCACCATTTTAAAAGGTAACACCTGTGGTACATGTTGCCTTTGTAACTTATTTGTTTTTGTGTTGTGTCAGGGCTCCATTTAACTAGTTCTGCTCAATTGAATGTCCCTGGATAAATACTGAGTAAAAAATAAAATACAATAAATAAATAAATAAACCAATATTTACTTTGACCCAATTTGGACTTGTTAATTCCACCTTTAAATATCAAGAAATCTTTTCTTCACGCATTTGCTTTGATTAGGTTGCATAATCAGAAGAAAATAACTGAAGAAAGTTCATACACTGTATATCAAAGCACAAGCTCACCTGACGGGAGAGAAATTATTGATTTTACAGTATTTTATCCAATGAAAGGCAGAAAATAATCATTCACCTACAGCCAATTCACATTGAGTTATAAATAAAAAAATCCACCAATTAAAGCTTATTCCATATTTATATTAACAAGACAATCAATAAAAAAAGCCTTACCACTTCTTCAACTTCTTCCATTGTGAGAGCATTGTTAAGACAGTTCTTAATTTCTGGAGTAAGCTTCTCTCCTATCTTCTTGGCAACTGAGGCTGCCCGATCTTGGATTGATCTGCCAATATTAATAATCAAACCCACGCTAACAGACATCCTCTATCTCTAGGCAACTACTAGACAAGGAAATCTCAACAGTGGCTCTCCATCGTTATAGACATTACGGTGTGAACTAATGACAGCTATTATATAGTGTATCTCGCCCCATGTAAGGGAATTCGGATTCCGGAATCCAGGAAATTTTTGCTTGTGGAATCTGGAATACAGCTTAAGGAATCTGGAATCCCACTAACAAAAATTTTGTAATTCAGAATCCAAGTTCTACAGAAAAATACTGGAATCCAGTACCTGGAATCCAGAATCCTCAACGTGGAATCCAGAATCCAAGACTGTCGGAGATCCCCTTACATAGGATGATGAACCAGTCTCGCTCTGAATTGCCATCAATTCCCACAGAGGGATTGTCATCATTGTCATCGTACTCTCCCTCGTCGCCGTCATCATCATCACCATCATCATCATCATCATCATCATCATCATCATCATTGTCAACACTATAGATGGTTTTCACTGTGACGTCATCAAATTGTAACGTCAAAATAGCGAGGTTTTACGTATTATTATTTACACTAGGTTGAAGATAAACAAAGAATAAATCTTTGTACAAGTTTCTAGTTCCGTGGCATGTTTCATTTCGAAAATACAGCAATTTGAACTTCCGAGTTTTCACAGCGCGTGACACCAGCATAGGAATGCTGTCTCGTTGAAAAAAAAGTATCTCCTCTTGATTTTCAGCAGTAAAACCACTTCAAGTATTAGACGATGTGTTTATGCGTACTTATGCTAGTTCTTGAGTGAAAAGAAAGAGCTTTTATAGGAAAAGTGAACTCCAGATGTTTTTGTTTATTGTTGCACCAATATGGCGTCTCCTTATAAAGCTCTACAAAGCTGAAAGGTGCGTGAAACGTTTCACCAAATAACTCAGAACTGTGGGCCAAAAAGACCTGAGACTTGGACCAATTGTTTATATAATATCTCATTCATTTTCTTGGCTTCTTCCACTGTATTACTATGCAGTGATCTCCGACCGAACCACAGATATTTGCTGACCCCCATTTTCCCGTTACGAACGTAACTTTAATCAGCTAGTTACCCCCTCGGCTTCCCCCCCCCCCCCCCCCCACCCTTTTCTTTTTCTTTTTGAACTTACTTTAGCTGCTCGTACTGGGTCTGAATGTTCCGTAAGACTGTAGGATCCAAACCTCCAGTTTGTTCTTTGCGATAGCGAGCGATAAAAGGGACTGTGTTGTCTTTATCTAGCAGCTTTAAAACAGTACAAACAACACTAACATCTACATCTTGGTTCTCTGCTATAACGGAGGCAGCCGTAGGAGAGCGTTTTACACCGAAACTGGCCATTATTGTGCTAATTATTTTCTTAGACTTCCAAACAACACATGCAACCCCAAGCTGCCACGTCTGTTTTGTCCGTTCAAATTACCCTCCATTCTCAGCGGTTGCATACCGGCTCAGATGACGAAATCCTGGTCATGTAGAATGCTTGTTTTATACCATACATTGTGTTGCCCTCAAAAGAAGATAAATTAATAAACATTTTTCCACTTTTAGCTCTTGAGATAATCATTTACTTCTTTTTCATCAACGTGGATCTAATCTAAGAAACCTTGGTTAACCTTGGCGGTCATCGACCGGACTTTTGTTTGACACGTCATTTCCGGACTCTTAAACCGGATACTTTCCCTCCGTGCGAGCGAGGTTCTAATTACATCATGGCGGTCGGCTTGAAAGGTCTTCTCTCACTGATCCTTCTTGTAATCATTTTAGCTTCGTCTTGGTTTATTGTTGTTTTACTAGATTATTACACCGGACATGGCAAGTCACTCAAGCCTCACTCGAGGGCAAATGCGGCTCCATTTCCGAGCGACAAAATGGAAAATATTTTTTGGTTCGTGCAGGTAAGAACGAAATGCACACGCATCATGTGATTCTTTCCGGGCCGGTGTTTTTCTCAAAAAAAGGTTTTCATTTAACATCTGCGCTCTTCTTTTGTTGATATAGTGTCTTTTTATTCCGAGCATATAGGGTTGTTGTTTAGTCCGAATGCGTAGGGTTTTTGAGGCGGGGAACTTTTTTTTTTAAATCCATATGTTCTTACAGTTGGATTAATTAACTTATTTAGGAAATTCTCCATACTACCCTATTTAGTCGTCTTGTTGTCAATCTGCAAGTTTCTTTATTCCGTGAACACATAAGTTATTAATTTTGACATTAAGGCACAGGGTAACTTCTGTGTGGCAAATGCAAGATTTTGCTTTCGGGCTATGAGGACCACACAAGAAGAATTTTTAAGTTAAGTGAATTTACTCTATTGATTATTGTATTACTTTTGTATGGTACAACCTTTGAAATACATTACAATAAAATTATTACTTTATAACAGTATTACTAGTTGCGTTTTCTTAAAATCCATGACAAATGGTATGTTTCCTAATAAAATTATTATGTTATTGTTCTAAGTTTATTATTTTAATTCATAAGGTATCAGATATTCACATCAGCAAATACCGTGAGCCTCAAAGAGGTAAAGATCTCAAGCAGTTTTGTAATGAAAATATAGATGTAATCAGGCCCATTGCAGTCTTGGCTACAGGTAAGGAAATACAGTGTAACAATGTAGTTTTTTTGTTAACATGTAATTTGATTGAATAAAATACACTTTCTCATGTTGGTCCATTATAGTTGTCACTCTTGTGTTTGGAGTGCAGTCAAAATGCTGCCAGAGTCCTCACCTTGATTAAAATAATGGTTGTGGGTGTGTTTGAATGTCTCTGACAGCTATATAATTATCTCCAAGTTTACCCATCCCTTTGGCTAGTGAGATAGTGAGAGCTTGGTTGGACATGTAAATTTAGTCAGAGCTAAAAGCAAAGCTCCTGAATGCATTTTAAATAAACTTCAGACAATGGACTTTAAACGATTGCAAAGAAATCTATACTAATAACTTTAGGGGAGAACCATATTACTGAAAAACATAAACTTGAAACTGCGATCAATGAAAAGCTAACGACTGGTTAGCAGAAAACTTCAAAAAACACATGACCTCAATGAGATGGCACCTGGGCCAGCAATGTGGTCATGTGACAATGGTCAGTGGATACCCTGTTTTGACAGCTATTAATTGACCATAATGTGGATGTCTATTAATTATCAAGTCAGGTACAGGCTCCGGTACTAGCTAGGAAGTTTGACATTTTACATTGGTTTCCCTGTGATGCAGACAGACAGACAGATATATCTAGATGGATGTACAGTCATGTGATTACCAAAATTTCTTGGATGGATAGATTACCAATTTTTCTTAGATATGAGGATCTGCTCACATGTGCGTGGAGCTCTGCTATGATACAAATTGTTTTATGCATTTTTACTTATTAAAGCTGTCATTTAAAATGTCCAGCCTTTTCCCTTTCAATCGCATCTCATATTATGGAAGTCATGAAAATCACATGTTTTAACCTTTTTTTGTCCTTTAAAAGGTGATTTGACAGATGCAAAGGATGAATCTAAACGTGGTTCTGAGCAGTATTTAGAAGAATGGCAAGAATATAACAGTATCTTGAAAGAAACAAAAGTCCAGGAGAAAACGAAATGGTTAGACCTAAGAGGAAACCATGGTTAGTAAAACTTATACTAATAACAGAGTTTAAACTTGGTGGCCACATAGCTACTGGGTAAACATTGAGCTTTTATGATTTCTGTTTTAATTTGATCATTAATTGACCAGTAGCCATAAACTCATTACTCTGTAGAAGTCTTGTTGTGTCTGACTGAAACAGTAATATGGTTACAAGTCTACTGAGCTGCCTAAATTAGAAAATTTCTAAGAGTGATTGTGCTTGTAAAATGAATATTAGACAAATATGCAGTATTCCACTCTAATTACATAGTTTTCTTATGTTTACCTGTAACTATTTGGCACTAATAATTGTTGTCACATGCTGTCTTCATAGGTTTAGTAAGATCACTCATCTGGCTTCAGATGTATGACATGATTGGGATGTGTCATTGCATGTGTCTACATTTTGTTATTGTTTCATGTATTGTGTTTGCTAATGTTTTTTTTTTTATGTATTGTTTATTGTCTTTATATTTACTATCAGATGCATTCAGTGTTCCTTCAATCACAAGTGCTGAAAATATGTTCAAGTGAGTACGAAGAGTCAGCATTTATAATTTCCCAAGCTGATTCCTAAAATTCTGCTTACCTATATTACTGCACTTTTCACAAACATGCGAATTTTGAAGTTCAAAAGCCAACTGACGATTGCGTTTTTCGCGGCTGTCAATCATCTTAACGGACCTCCTAGGAAACAAAACTTTACTTTAACGGGTTCAAAAGGTCAAGGTTTGTGATTTGTGATTGGTGGGTTTCGATCCATTTTGTGTGTGTTTGTGTTTCAAGGTTCGTTGCTTGTGATCGTAATTATGATTGACGGCAGTGAAAAACGCAATTGTGAAGGCGGCTTTTGAACTTTAGAGTTCGCATGTTTGTGAAAAGCGCAGTAAAATGTCCAATAATCAGTAACAAATAAAAATAAAAAGTAATAATAATGATGATGATAATAATGGTGATGATGATGATGATGAAGACAATGAGGATAATAATGATGACTATGATGATGATGATGATGATGATGATGATGATATGAAAAGCTGTGTAGTTCAGGGATCTGTTACAAGAAGAAATATGGTATATGGAAAATCATGTACAAAAAAATCAATCAAATGCATTTTAGTAAGACAGTGCATAGAATGCAGTTAAGAATAATAATATTTATTGAGGGAGAAATTCTTTCCTTTTTTAGAGACTATTCTTCAAGTGGTCCAAAGGGCCATGCAGGTTCAAAGCCATATCAGTTTGTTTACCGAACTGAGTATGGTTCCTATGCATTCAATGGAATAGACCTCAATCCAGATCCGGGACCTAAAAGACCATTTAATTTCTTCGGCCATGTCGATCCAGTAGGTATACCCAATGTGTAGGTGTTGTGTGTGTGTGAGTACATGACGTCAGGAGTTCAGGCTTCAGGAGTAATCATCGTTTGTTGCGACAGTGCTGTTTCATATTGTCCGAAATTATAGGACCACACTCATCAGGCGTCTTCAACGATTGACCGTTAAAATTAAAAGCTGGCTGTAAAATTTGGATTGTTGCTATGGGGATGCATTACATTCCGGAGATTGTGTCTACTAGGTAACAGATGCATTGTGTCTTACTTGCGTTACTCTAAAGTTGTGGTCCTATAACTCCAGACCATACAAAACAGCACTGTCTAAATAAACGATGATAACTCCTGAAACCTGAACTCCTGAAGTTATTTATAGTCAATGCTCTTCAATCAAATGAATGTATGTGTATGTATGTATCAACTTCATTTAAAGATAAAAGTTAGGACAAAGAAACTTAAGAAGGTACGCATAAAAGTTAATTAAGGCCTTTTTAAAACTATGTACACGTTCATTCGTCTTTGGAATTTGGTATTGTATTCCATAAGATCTTGCTACCCTCACACTAAGTGTATATGCCCCCCTTCCCCACCCCCCTTTGGTTTCAAGCTTGAAGCGAGGGCAGACTAAGTGGAAGGAGCTATTTCGACTATTCCAATTATTAGTACATCCGAATTTAGTACCAGAGCATCATTCATGTTTCCTGGGCTATGTCCATAATACGTTTACTTGAATACAAATGTTCACTTTCACCTGGAGGTAAAGTGGAAGCCAGTTTAATTTCATTAATAGTTCAACACTGTTCGCTCGCGTGTCGGCATCAAGGATAACGTGTGCACTTTACTTTTGGAGACGAAAAAACCCTCTGCAAATTCAAATTACGTGTGGGAGCACGCGGATCATACAGTGGTGGCATACAGCAGTGTTTGAAATAATACAGAAGAGAAGTGACAACGTCACCAAAAAAAAAAAAGATGTGAAATTACAGGACATGTTTGAATATTCAGAGAGACAAGATAAAAATTGTCCACTTGCTCAAAATGAGCATGTCAGGGTGGTGAGATATAAATACCGTTATGCTTTGATGACTTTATGTAAATCCTTCTGAAACTCACGATTCTCACATTGCCCACAATACACCTCATTTACCCCCAAAATTTTGCATACAGTAACCATTATTTCCTATTTCTGCTTAGTATTACAAACATTCCAGTCATGCCAGCCATCCCAATGCGGGATATGCAACGTTTTGAGGGGTACATGAATAGGATTTCATCCACAGACTCACAAGTTAGAACAATACTTTATGGTTCCTGCCCTCCATATTGACTCCAGTCTCCAGTCACTTAAAAGGTTCCTATAACACTATCCACTGGATAAATATCTGTCCGGTGGATGATGCAAATGACTTTACTATCCAGCATTTGAGCAACCCAGGCCAGGGGTGAAAGGTAGGGTCAAGATAGTGGGAGATGACCGTATCTTACTGGAGACACAATTATTGTTCAAGGGATAACTGTCTCCTTTAAGTGAGTATGTTGATTGATATACATCGTGATTTTTTTTCTAAGGAACGCATTAATGAAATGGAGAGATTGGCTGATGCCAGCAAGTCTTTTAATATGACGATTTGGTTTGGGCATCATCCATTTTCGGTCACAACAACGCCCTATGTTAGAAGGATTTTAAGGTAAAGTTATTCAGATTGACTTGTACATGTATATGTTACAGGTCAAATTCAATTTCAGGTTAACTAGTTTTTTTAACCTAGGTTGATTCTCAATGTCCTTTGTCTCCTAGCCCTCTTAGTCCATCCACAACGTAATTTCTGAAAGATTAGTTCCTTGAACAACTTGAAATATTCGCGAAAAGGTTTACAAGGATGCAAAGTCAGATTTCACCGGTGTCGCTGTGGTCATCTAATATCGTAATTCCCTTACGTTTGCTCAATTAAATAATAATTCTCTAAAGGTCATTTGAATTAACTTTACGGCACACCTGTACTGTTACAATTCTTTTCAGATCAGGGGCCGTTTATCTGTGTGGCCATCTTCATACTCTGGCAGAAATTGTTCCCAAAATGCACGCTGTACATGTTGACGGGCACTTGGAACTAGAGCTTGGAGACTGGCTGGATACAAGAAAGTAAGAGTAACGTTCACATATATTTGCACCGATATATATATGTCTTGAATAAATTAATAAACATTTTTGTTAATTACATAACAGTCATCTCTTGCCTTGTGGATACTTCATTATTACGAAGAACGCCAGTCTCATCCCCAGTCGTCCTCGGTGATTTCGAAGGAAACCTCAGGAGGTGACGTTACATGTCAAGCTTGCCGAGAAAATTCGAGCTCGGTCAGTTCCAAGCCTCCTCTACTTACTCGGGTAGCAAGATCTGGCCCGGGAACGAGGCTAGAAGAACCCGTCAGGACATACATAAGATCGCAAATTAAGGTTGCGTGCGATTGGGAAATCCGGATTTAGATTTTGAAATCCGGATTTCGGATTTCGAAATCGCGCGCGAAATCCGCTTAATCCGGAAACGGATTTCACCTACGAGAAATCTGTTCTCTGGATGGATTTCAATTAGGAAATCCAAATCCGGATTTCATAGATTTCCTTTTTACCGTTCGATTGGGAAATCCGAAAAAGGATTCGCAAAACTGCTTTCGTGAACAGCGGTCTTTTTTTTGCTAATTGTGAGTGTGCGTGCAAGACTGCTGTTCTTAAGAACAGTTTTTCAAATCAATTTTTTCGGATTTCCCAATCGAACGATAAAAACGCAAATCCAAAAACAGATATCTCAGCGTCGAAATCCATTTTCGGATTTCCGGTACGATTGCAGATACGAAATGCGGATTTTAAAATCTAAATCCAGATTTCCCAATCGAAAGCACCCTAAAAATAAGCATGCCTTCTTTCCAAGAAGTTTTGTTTTGGTTGTTTGTTTGTTTGTTTGTTTGTTTGCATTTTGTTTTTTTCTCTATAGCCACAGACCACTCTCCTCCGCAGCGATTCAGTCACGCATTATTGGATTTCCGCTACGCAAAGTGAGTGCAAGCGCGAAAACAGAACATTTTCGCACCCGTACTCACTCGCGCCATGCCTCTCTCACTCTCGCCATACCTCTTTGAGCCTCTGTGGAGGAGAGAGGCCGCAAGCAGCACTTGAGCTGTCTGTCTTCATAAGTGTTTTTGGGAGGAGTTGATACTAATATTAATTTTCCCTTTCCTTATCTTTTTCAGTTACAGAGTGCTGGCCGTTGATCATGACTTGATCTCGTTTGTGGACGTGCAGTTGAACACATGGCCTGTTGTACTCATCACCAACCCAAAAGACGCACACTATATCATGCGGCCACACGAACCGCTGGGGAGAATGAGAAAATCAACTCACATCAGGTCATTAGAATATCAGTTCTCACGAACCACGGTGATTTCCCATAAATTGCTGGAACACTTTTCAATTTCACTTCTGTTTTCTTGCCAAAAAAGGGAGAGTTTTGATTCAGGATTGATAAACTATAAACATCTTTCCTGTGAATACAGCATCTTAACGCTTCTCCCCCGCTCCACCTTTCTACGTGGGACGTTTCGAAGGAGGAGGGAGGGGTAGATTACTACACACCCCCATTCATTTATGATGATGTAATGGATAATCAGTGACACAGGTTGGGTGACTTGATGATTTTAAGAAAAGGAGAACGGACCATTTATTGACAAAGCCCAATAGTGCTGGCGTAATATTTTTGTCCATGTTTTCTCGATCGATCTCCAGTGTTGCATTTACCCCATTGTTATTAAGCGCGATCCGGCACAAAATATAAACATTCCTTATTCGCTTAAGGTGCTGTTAGACGAAATGATTCGCAACGATGATTTTTAGCGCAACACAGCTTTGCAATGTTTGAACGACGTTGCAACCATTCGAAAGAATGTTGTAATGCTGTGTTGTGCTAAAATATAAAATTGTCGTTGCGAATCGTCCCGAGTAACATCGCCTTAATATTCATATAGTGTCGCGGTGAATTTTGAACTTGATCGTTCCGTAAACTTCCTTGTGACGTACTGTACCTTTTATATGACCCACCGTTAACAAAGGTTTTCTTTATGTCAGGCTCGACTCGCAGTCCCTCAGGATTGTCACCCGCGTGAGCATGTTACTTGCGAGCGAGCGAGCAAGCGAGGCAAACGCGTGAGGGACTGCTATCCGTCTTTATGTATTTATCTGTGACTTGCATGGTATCTCCCGCCACCTAAATCAGCGTCTTCGTACTTGAGAAAGT
This sequence comes from Porites lobata, assembly GCA_942486035.1. NCBI lineage: Eukaryota > Metazoa > Cnidaria > Anthozoa > Scleractinia > Poritidae > Porites > Porites lobata. The sequence goes on from CALNXK010000029.1 coordinate 3,696,613, forward strand.
GTTGGCCTTCGTACAGTTTCCAGTACTCTAACGATCACTTTATTTTCTGGGACTGAATTTTTTACTTGTCACAGGTTTCTGGCTTTCTCTCCGTCTCCTATCGAATCTACGTTTGTTGAGATTGATGGCTCTCCTCTTGAATTACCCGCTACCCAGGTACAAGGACCACTGTTTGCCTGCCAATGGGACCCAGATAAGTACTCCTCAGGAATTCACTCTATGACGGTCAAAGTTCAGGTACATTACTATCCTCGATTTTTCCAATCACGAGAAAAAACTTTGACTCACTGCCTGAATACTCCTCTGGAATAATGCTCCCCGTCCCCCGCCCACCCGCGCTCTGTGACTGTTGACATTGCCCTATTTTGTCGTTAGATCGTCTAGATCGAGTTCTTACTATGATTAGCGGACATCTTGGTTCCAATTGTATTTAGTGTACTTGCTTCAGCTGGGAGAGAAGTAGAGTATCAAATCTACATAGGAACGGGGTTTGCATGGTTTTCTGTAGTATTAGCTCAGTCGATCTTACCGATACCGGAAAATGGGGACTGCAAACAGCATCAGGGCATGATTCCTAATGACTACAGATTTTTTTTGAAAGCCCTAATCTAGGAAGCAGGATGAAAGTATGAGTTTGACGCTATAAGTGACTTGGTAACAAAAACGTTTTTGCCCACATGTAACCCGCAAATGTAGTGTCCTACAGGAATGTCCGGGAAAAAGGTGCGGGGAAATGGTTATTCTTAACCATAGTTTGTACCATTTTGACCAACCACACACTCCAGAGGCGAAGTTTTAAGGCCTAGCGCGCTTTTTGAGTTGGCCAGATTTATCTCAGTCATCTTTATGTGTCGCCAGTTTTCCCTAGCGTGAGAGATTTCTCGATACTCCACCACTGTAAAGTTATATTTACATGAAGTGTATTTTTTTGGCACAGGATTCTGCTGGTCGTACCACATCGCGTACTCAGTTGTTTTCATTGGACGGGTCCCGACCGGCACTGGATCTCATCCCAGCCTTTCTGATGTTGACGGATTTTACTATGCTGGTAGGAATCATCCACTGACTAGAGTATCATCAAATAACCTTTCTCATACAATCTTTGCGGCTATGACCGTTGATGCGATACAATCGAAACTGGTTCAAAGGACTGTCTTGCGATTAAAAACCTCGCAATTCCTTACGACGGCAGTTTACCTTAGTTCATACGGAAAAACTGCGTCAGTGTATTTTTTGTTTTTGTTTTGTTTTGTTGTTGTTATTTTGTTGTTTTGTTTTGTTTTTTGTTTTGTTTTTTGTTTTGTTTTGTTTCTTTTTGTTTTGTTTTGTTTTTTCCGTTGTTTAGTTTTTCCCTTATACATATTTCTTTCTCTGCTCACCTGCGAAACTTCCGATGAATCAAATCTAAACTGGCGCTTAATGTAATTCGCTGATTTATTTGGCCCCTGTCTCTAGAAAAATCAAACGTATGAAACATGTCGAAGTCGTTTAAAGGTTCATGTTGTTGTTGTTGTGGTATTTCCCTTTGTTTCGGTTTTGTCCCCAGTTTGGCTTACACGCGGGCAAAGGAAGTTTTCTTCAAACGACCGTTGATAACAGGGACAATATGGTGAACTGTGGTCGTTACCAAAAAACAAACAAACAAAGAATATCATGTCAAGTGCTCTTCTTCCATTTCTTCTTGCAATCAGAATCGTTGATTTAAAGGTTCTTTTTAGATGCTCAAAATGAAGTAAATTTCTTCAGTCAGTGGTAACTGTAATTGGTCAGGAGTGAAAAGGAAAGATTTTAGAGTGAAATTGTTACTCTTTTATTGCAGGGCCGCGTTCTTTTCTCCGTTTTCTTCTTTATTATCGTGCTTGGACTGGCTTTCCTGAGACAATGTGATTCCTCTACTTGTAAAGGTATTTTACGCATTTGTTTGTGTGTTTGTTTGTTTGTTTGTTTTTATTTTTAATTATGAAAGGTCTTACATCTTCGCAAACCACATTCTCCCGTTTGTAAAGATAACGGTCGAAGATCAAGATTGTCCAGTTTCACTGTATTTCAAACCAGAAAAAAGTGACTTCAATTCCAGAATATCTCGGTAACGCTCCCACATATTTCGCTCAAACTTCGCGAACATCGGAGGCGGCAATTCGAGGAAAAAGCTCCTGTGAACGATGTTGGAAAAAAAGTTGCAATGCCGAGAAATACGGCTGCAAGTAAAATAGATGATGACGCCATTTCGTTACTGTGACAGCTCTGATGTCATTGTAACCTTGTTCATAACAATTTTTTATATTTATCTAATCCAGCTGTGGCGGTCATTTTTCCAAATCTTTGTTGATGGCAACGCACTTTATGCTCAAACACGGGAGGTATTGACCCTGAAAAAAAAAACCATCGAGCCACACCTTAAATCCTCTTTTTTAATTTTGTCTTATCAGGATTTCTCTGTGGCGCTTTGGGCAGGTGGTGGAATCGACTGCTCTTTCTTGCTCATGCGGATGATCTTTTCTATCCATTGTTCTTGTTCGGCGTTTATACTGGCATCGGTAAGAAAACAGGTTGCTATTTGCCACTTAAGAAACGAGAGGAGACTGGGCCGAACTAACTTGCGCAAAACTTTCTGGGACTGTTACTGCTGAAGCCAGTAAAAAATGGCCAATATCTGACCAGAGCGTCCCCAATAACGATCCTAGAGACATTTGCGGAACACAGGGCGGTGTCACAGTGATATTGGCATCCCCATTCCCAAAACCCTAGTGATATGGGCATCCCCTGTAACCCTAAACCTAACCCTAACCCAAATCGCTAAGGTAATACGAGAAGGGAATGCCCATATCACTAGAGTTTGGGGAATGGGGATGCCCAAAACGCGGAGATGCCCTTAACACTGCAACGGTGGCTCCAGTCCCCGTCTCGTTTTAAAGTGGTGCATGCATGCTTGTTATTTCGAAATGGTGGCAAATATTGCTTTCTCTCTATGTCTTTGTTAGTTAACCCTCTTTGCCTTGATTGCATCTGCAGAACTAAAACAAATTTTTACCTTTGAATTAGAAAACCAGGAACGAAGTTGTATTTTGCGATCATGCTATCGTGGTAATTTTAGCACTTACCAAACGATCACAGAATTGACTAAAGAATCAAGAACAAAGCTACTTCATACTGTAGTAGAACACAAGACAACTCGAAAATAGAAACGAGCGCAGATGAGGGATACTTAAGAAGATTAGAAATGATTTTATTTTGATCAAAGTTTGCATCAATTTGCATAAAGGCGTGACTTACTGTAAGTTTCATCTCAGGATCATCTGTTTGGTATGTCTGGCAAGATACTCGAGTTTTAAGTCCTTTAACCCGTTTTGAATTTAGTTTCTCACTAGCGAACTCTTTTGAATGTTTTTGCGATAGAGTAGAATGACCAATAACTTGCTAAAACATTGAATAGCTGCATTCAGCATCGATGTTGGCGGAGATAGCCTGGTCGAACCGATAGGGCGCCAGAATGTTATTTAGGGTTTGGGGGTTCACGTCGTTGTGTTTAGCTAGACCAGGGTAAAACTCTTTCCCAATGCTCAAAAATACCCAACGAGTTGGTCCCTGGCAGTCGAGATCATAGCATTATCTATATTTCTTTAACGGTTTCTATATACGGTTTACCTAATCTTGGTGCGTGACAGTGTTGAGAATATGATGGTCAGTGTTGTTAATTTGCGCCTTTGATAACACGTACTTTAAATGTACGTGTTTTACACAGAGAAAGACATCCTTTTTAAACATTTTAAAACGTCTGAATATATTATTCGAATAGACTGTACTTAAAACATTTTAATTACTTAAGGGTAGTTTTGTTGTTGAGGTGTAGATTGGAAGTGTGATTTACTTGATTAATGAATAATTCACTTCTGTTCAAATTTATTACTATTATTATTATTGTTAGTAGTAGTAGTAGTAGTAGTAGTAGTAGTAGTAGTAGTAGTAGTAGTAGTAGTAGTAGTGGTAGTGGTAGTGGTAGTGGTGGTGGTAGTGGTGGTGGTGGTGGTGGTGGTGGTGGTGGTTAACTTAGTGCTTTCATTGGCTTCTATGTTTTGTAAAAGGATTAAGAGGTTCGTTTACCTTTGTCCTCTCAGGTCCCTGGTTTGTTGGTGAAATGACTCGCGGTCACCTTGGCGCTCTGTTTGTACATGGAATGTATGTCAAAGGACACTGGATTCCAGGCTCTTTATCATATTACTACGGTATCGTGCAGGTGTGGTTATTTTAACTAATTTTTCTTTAAACACGGGGTTTGTATGGGCTTTGGAAATTCTGAAAAGTCCTGGAATTGTCTCCTGACACTTTCCAAGGCTGCAGATTCCCAAACGATGTTTGTAACTCATCGAAAGTCAGGAAAATTTCTATACACTTCGTTTTTGTTTATTTTGCTTTGTTTGTTTTATTAGCCTGCGTAACAAGCGTTTCCTCGCGAGGTTCGTCTAGGAAGCTGGGACAAGAGCAAAAAAAAAAAAGAAAATGAATGACAGGGGAGGGGGAGGGGAAAGAAGGAACCTCCCTCTCTCCTCCTCCTCCACTTCTTCCCTCCCCCTCCCCATTCAACCTTTTTTTTTTGCTTCCGCTCTAACTTTCGCGCAATAACTCGATTGGAAACGCTTTCTACGCAGGCTATTGTTTTATCTGTTTGTTTTTACAAAATCAAGCATTGTATTCACTGTTGTCTCCAGGTTCCATTTTGTACGGTGTATTGTCTAAAACACTTTGGTTAGGTGCTGGGGCCCGTTTCTCAAAAGTCCCAGTAACTTTTCGTGCCCAAAATGAATATTCAAATCAAAATCTAAAGGTACAAAGCGCAAACCAATCCATTTTGTTTCGCTGAGAATGAAGTCATGTGCACATTATCGACAGAACTCTTTAAACCTCGATATCTCGAATGCAAACATCAACTAAACAGCTAATTATCAAAATTTCAGTGAAAAAGGCCCCGGGAAAGTTGTTTTTAAAAATGGGTGCGAGCCCTGATTCTGAAAAGTACACAGACGTGGACAGGTAAATTCTGTAGAAAATCGTTCTTTTCTTTTGTTAACACGTTTTCTTTTTCACTTATTTCAGCTGGTTATGTTCCATTTGCCCTTGACGCTATACCTTGCCTATTTTTTGGAGATAAATATTCGACCCGTTTACATCAAAACTTCTTCGAAAAGTCATTCTCATTCCTCTCTCGGTAACATTATGAGTTTCCTCAAGAAGAGCCTAGCCCATATCGTATTCGTTTGCCTGGTGCTTTGGCAAGCATCGTCGTCTTATGTTAATGTGCTACGGGCTTACGGAACGCTAGCTTTTCTACTGAGTCCTGCAAAGACGTGGTCTGTTATATTCGCATTGTATTTATTTTGGAGGGTCCACAGACCTAGAAAAAATAACTAAATTATTGAATAATTGTTGAGCCGTAGCATTTAGGAGAAAATAGGGAGTTTAAGCAACCAGGACGGCAATAGCAATGGGGATGTCATTCATAAAATACGTTCGTGTTCATTTAAAATTTATAGTGGTAAGGTTTTGCTTGAGTTGAATTTGTAGGGAGGACATAAAAAATCAATAAAAGAAAGAAAAATTGGTCGTTGAGTTTTTACGTCCTATATAATTCGTCACATTGAAAAGAAGTTTCACGTTGTTGTCGTGCGGTGACGGTAAAGAAATGTACAAAAATGCTTGATGCACGTGTAGAGTTGTTGTTTTGGTTATTAAACTTGTTGCTTTTTTGGCGTCCCCGTTTTGGTCGACGTCAGGTGGTGGTTGCTTTAAATCCCTAACTCACCACTACTTCTTGCACGGCAGCGAGAACGACACTTGACGTGGTAGATTCTTAATCTACCCAATAGCTTACAAATGAAAAGTAAAACCATTTTATATATAATTTTAATATACATTGTAAGTTGTGCCTTAAGCGGAACTTACTTTTTAAACCATGCCAAAGGAAGTTTTAACATTACTTTTTATACGAAAAGTTCCAATGTAATATATCAGAAAGACTTGCAGGGTAACAGAGGGTAGATTCATCGAGCATTTGCACATGACGTCACGGCAGCCATATTGATGTTCCAAAACAATACAACGGTGGCCATTTTGTTCTAGAAAATCATGTTAGAGCTGAACTCCCTGTCATGTAAAAGCCATGAATCTTCCAAAATTAACTCCCGGCTTTTTCAGCTTTTCTCCTAGGGATACCCACGTTACCTTTCCCTTTTTTTCCCCATCAGTCGCTCGTTCTAAGATGGTAGTTGTTGTTAATGTTAGGCCTAAGGCCAAACGTCGTAAAAATTCATTAGACGAACCAAACTAGGCGCGGATCCATACTAGTTTCCACCGTTTTACGGAAATCTGTCAAATTTTTTATAATAAATACATTTTTATTGAAAAAAAAGAAAAACTTTATTAAGCTTTCCAAGTTGAAATCTGGAAAATGGCTTGGACAGTCAGTAAATATCCTGTCTGAATGACTCAGAAACTCAGGAAAGGGGACTTAAGGGAGTTTAAATCAAAAACATTTTTCCGGGGGAGCATGACCCCAGACCTTCGTAGAAATACGAAATCGGTCAGTATTTATACTAGATCCGCGCCTGCAAACCTAGTGATTTAAGGTCATGAAAAGTTGGACGGCTGGCTCAGTTCTTTCTGAATGAGTTTGGATCATCCAACACGGTCTATTCGTCTGTTCATGTGGACAGAACATGACAAAACGCCTGAAGATCGTTTCCAGGGTAAACGTCAATCTTCGCATGCGACGAACTAAACTAATAGATTAAAAGTTTGTATGATAATGCATATTTAGCCTTGTTTGGGAGACAATGTATTAAAATTGAGCTAAACCTGGCTTTTGGTCTGATACAGTTGATTGGTTCGACGCGTCCTAAGTTCGACTTCTGACTCTACAGACAATCTTTAAAGACTTTTAGGTCGTCCTTAATTAGTTTGATTCGTCTCATGAAAAGTTCGGCGTTTGCCATTTGCCTTAGAGATTAATGAATAGAGACGGTAAATCAATATGTCAACTTGAATGGAAATCTTTGGAGACGTTACATCGAAACAACGGAAATATTAGATTCCCACTATTACTAACCTACGTGGCAAGCTAAAAATGAAAGGGGAGGGGGAGACGAGGTTTCCTTCTCTCCCCTCCTCTTCCCCCTCAATTGCTCTTTTTTTGCTCTCGTCCCAACGTTCTCGACGAACTCGCCCAACTCGATGTATAAAACTTATTTAAGGGTTCTGACCACTTCATTTGTGATTAAACAGTTGCGTTTACTTTGTTCTATCCCAGTTGTTTAGATATTCTAATGGTTAAAGTTGATTCTCTGTTTTGATAAAAAAAAAAAATTCCGAGCCCAAACGTTGTGGTTTTGAAGCTTTTTTGCCCGTCCACACGAAAATTGCGCACTTATTCATTAAAAACGGTACTATCATGCACATTTTCTGGTATCTGCGCTCGTGTCGTAATCGTTTTCAAAAACCTCCGTTTTCCTCCGACCACTCGAGTACAGAAAAACGGCGTTTCAAAAATCTTCACTCTGGATAGCGTTTTTGAAAAGATGCGACCGTTTTTACCGGAAACGTGTGGGAGGTAGACCAAACCACAGGGGCACCCAACGAAACTTCTTAAACATAGCATTATTCAACGTCTTTTAGCATTTAAACGGTAGATCTTGGCATATTTTTATCCCCTAAAAATTTTTCATCTGTTCAGATCTCCTAGCTGAAAGTCCAGTCATCCAAAAATTATAGGGATCAAAACTTACCTTTTCGAAAATTTCAGCCAGAAAAAAGGCTCCCAATTATACCGTTTTTTAGATGTTGGAAAATCCTATCTCAAATCATCTTTCGAACAGATATTTTCCGAAAATTGACGTTGGGTGCCCCTGAAACGGGAGGAAAGAAAATCTCTGTTTTCAAACAAAAACGGCCATGTGTGGACGGGGCCTTTTATTGGGTGAAATTAAGAAACAAAAGAAAACAAAACCAATAGCTTGCATCAACATATTCCAGAGAGGGACAAGAGGGCTGATTGCGTTTATTCTTTGCCCGTAATAATGCCAACCTATTTTCCTTCTGACTAGCATAAGAAACTTCGATAAGAAATTGCAAAAGCTCACAATGTTTATCACCGTTGTTTGTGTTTTATTTTTGATTAAGCTACAAATGAAATGTTCCTAGAAAATAGTCGTTCTAACTAATGATGTGATTTAAACATAAATAAATAAATCTGGCCGAATTTATGATAAATGCCCCAGCTGGCAAGTCTAGGCCACACAGCTGAACGTGACTTGACAGTGGTCTATCAAAAAGACACTCTCAACTTGGTCATCTCTGACTACTTTAAGGCCCTATATGACCGAGGCAACTTGAGACTTAAGCTACCCCCAAGCAGAGAATTCAAGGCCACATCACCCCCCCCGCCTCCCATAACATTTGTAAGGCTGAATTTCGCATGACAAACTTAAACCAAATACATGATCACTGAACTGATTCTCCAGAGAGACTTAGGCTAGTCCCCCCCCGCCCCATTGAAAGTTAGCTCAGGGTCTTGACGATACGGACCAACCAAGGCAGTAAGCCCCCTATAAAAATTCTCACCGGAGGGGCGGGGTATGGGTGATTTCAGAAAAAAAAAACTCGGACTGATGTCGTGGGGAAAAAATTCCTGCACTGAAAAAAGTATATATCTTACGGCCTATAATGCTGCGAAAAATATGCTACACCATTATATGTCTGGGGAAAAAATTCTACCTCCACAGACGGTTTCAGGGGAAAAAGTCTTACCCAAACCAAATCAAATCCCCTTCAACCCACCAAGTCAAGTGGTCGGCGCCTCAGGAGCGCAAAGCTTAATTACCAGCCGCAGTTCGGGGAAACGGAGCCTGCAACTCGAGAGCGAGAGCGGAAGAAATCAAGGCTGGGACAAACTCAGTTTGATGACTTTAATAAATGCCTAAAATATACGTGGTTTTCCACATATTTTTACTGGCAAATGTCTAGCTTAATATAGTGTACCTAATATAAACCCGTGCTTTGAAAGAGTCCTGTGCCATTTTTGACGACATTGGCCTGACAGTAGGGTGTACAGGGACCGGAAGTCCAAGTTACTGAAGCATTGCGTGACTGCCTTCCGTACCGACATGTATTAGCACAATAACGTCTTTGTTGTTGCACAGCTTGAGCGTGTGCCGTACACAGACTCGAAGAGTGTTTCACATCGTAGACACATTGCCTCTGTTGACTACCGTCAGCTTTGAATTCGATTCCCTTCGATGTAATCATCAATTTAGCAATTCTTTAATTCCAGTTTTGACGCCGTTGTCCCAAGCAGTGGTTCAGAAGGCGACAGAGCATAGTCTAAACGAAACAGAGAAAGGTACTGTTGTAGAGGATTGCTCCTCTCGTATTCTTAACGTTTACATTACTCAAGGTCTAATAAGATTGTCTATCTTTAAAACGGTTTTAGTTAACGTAACCTCTAAACGACAGTCCAGTGCAATAAACAGCAAGTAAACAAAAATATATTTGTTAATGCTTAAGCTGTCTATCTGATGGGGCTATAGTGTTGACACAAAAGTAGACCAAAACATGCCGTTGGTGAAAATTGTTCTCTTTACAATTTCATATGCCGTTTTAGAATATAGTTACAGTTTTTCGTGAACCAACGTTAACCTGAAAAAAGAAAAAGCTCAATTAATATGGGATGGCGGGATAGGTATGTTTTCTATTATTATTATTATTTTTTTTTTTAACTTCGAATTCATACTGTTCAGTCTCGATAGAAATTCGATCGGTATAAACATCACCTTAATCACCGCTTTTTGGTTATGTCGAACTCCGGTGAGGGTGAAAGGAGGAATGTGTTTGTGGAATGGCATGTGGCATGGCTTGCGGAATGACATAATTATGCAGAATGTAATATATGCAGATTGCCTAAAAGAAATAAATTAGACTGAAAAGTGCACCCTTTTTGGCGCCAACCAATTTTTCAAAAGCAGCGACTTTTGTAATGTTGATGACAACCAAAAAGCCACGAAGGATTCTTTGATTTCTCACTCTCGATTAGCCTTTTTCGCACAGCCACAAAGATTCTACTCGCCCTTATTTGTCGCGCTTCCCACGGGTTAGGAGGTGGAGACGTATGACATTTCAGACTAGCTGTTACAGCTGGGGTGCAAAATTCAATTTGCCATGTTGAAATTGGTAGTTACTAATGTTTAATTCATTTCTTTGCGTTATTTTCATATGTTAAATTCAGCATAATTATGTCATTCCCCAAGCCATGCCACATGCCATTCCGCAAACTCAGTCCTTTTGCCCCCACCGGTCAAAATCCTAGCTAAACTTTTCATTCCTCCTCTTTGTAGTGTTTGGAAGTATTTCCCTTCAGTTTTTTCTTCTTACTAAAGTTCCTTCTGTCGTTCATACTCAAATAAGTCGCAATCATAACTCTTCGGTACATAAATTTGCACGAGAAAATTTATAGAACGTCTGGCACGACAAAGGATAAGCGCCACAGGTAGCCCAAAATGTTTCTTGCGACGCGGTCAAAATACATTGTATAGAGATTTATGTGACAAAACCTGTAACCTAACAATTATTTAATTAATTAGAACTACAGTCAATTTTCAACGGTAAAGTTTCGGACGGGTGCAATTTGGGAAAGATTAAAAGACACTCAACAATACCCACACCACAACAACCGTTGCTTTCTACACACACACACACACACACACAAAAAACTTGTACATCGGTTATATTGCAGTCAACCTGTACTTGACCGTTATACACTGTATTTTGTAGTTTTATGGGTTGTTGTGTCCTCCCTTCTCTTCTCTGGACTTGCATCTTGCGTGGAAAAAGGGGGAATGTCCAGTTGCCTGCGAGGTAACTAGCGATCATTCCAGAGTAGAGGAGGCAGATGGCTTTGTTGTTCACGCAAGAGATTCGCATATGACACCTCCGGTAGATTCAGTGCCTTGGATCTTGTTCACACGAGAAAATCCAGTTTACACTCCCGCTCTGACAGACGCCAACTTCATGTCTAAGTTCAAGTTGCTGAGAAGTTACCGTTTAGATTCGGACTTTCCGGATCCGTCCTTTTCATGCCTGATTTAACCCCACCTATTGCCTTCGAAGAAGAAAAGACGGCAATGGTCTTTGCCGCATTCTCAAACTGTGAACCCGTGCGAACTGAGTACATGAAGCAACTGATGAAGTTTATCCCAATCGATTCTTATGGAGACTGTCTTAAAAACAAACGAGGTCTCGTGGCAAGATATGGCAAAGATTTTAAGCAACGCAAAACTGAATTGGCTAGAAAGTACAAATTTACATTGGTGTTCTTTAACCAAGACTGTGATTATTTTGTGGATAATCAGCTCACTCATGCCCTCAGCGCTGGTTCAGTCCCTGTTGTGATGGGTACAGACAAACTTGACCAGTTTCTTCCTGGAAATCTTCGAAGCTCCATCATTAATGTCCGTGACTTCGAAAACCCCAAACTTTTGGCTGACTACATTACGTACCTAAGCAGTAACAAGGATGAGTACAGCAAATACCTTGAATGGAAAAGGAAAGGATTCGGTGACATTGAAGGAACTAACATTGGAAAATGCTGGATGCCAAAATACCCGCTCTATTACCAAATTTGCATGGCGCTGTCAGAAGGAAGAATTCACAAAGATGGTCTCAAAGTGGATATCTGCAAGAAAAGGGCCTTTAAAGACTGGGGAATAAACCCCAGGGCCCAAGTTGATCTCTAACAATTTTTGAATGAGGCTAAGCATGTTGAAAAAAATATGCAGATCAATGAGGGTGTGGCCGAGCTAGATAACTGATAATTCTTCAGTTAAAGCCGAATTCAATAATTGTTTTATTATTCATTCAAAATATTTCTACGTTCGTAACAGCGTTACCTCCTTGTAAACGTCGGCCAGTTTCTCGGCACAGTTATGTAATTGAACATATAATTTTGTTTTTGTTTTTGTTTTTGTTTTTTCCCCCTTGCGGATATACTCCTTAAAAACTACATGTCATTTGTATCATCCCGAAATACTTTTGGCGTGTTCTTGCGTTTGTTCCGTTTTGTTTTAGACAGTAATTCAACTATTTTGTCTTCGGATATTCGTGAACAGCTAGGCTGCCGCGCCGCTGGCAGGAAACGAGGTTGTAATTTTATATTGGGCAACAACCAATCGAAACGATGGTATATAAATTGCCTTTATCTTCCAAATATGGTAAGCGCCGTGACGAATTAGCTGGGGGATTGTTAGCCAATCAAAAACGGCGAATTATTTTAAATGCATAATAAATAACGAAAATTTAATTTTCTTGTTAAGCATTCCGTAGTAATAAGAGTAGCTACATCAAGGTACTTTTCAATGCATGAGGTTCGTCGGTTTTGTCCTGTAAGCTACAAAGTGGTGAAGGAAAAACCTTTGATACAACATCGTAACGTAACAAATAGATGATTCCCGTTTGTTATATTATGTCACATCTAGTATATTCTAATTGAAGAAAATTACTCTCCAAGTTTTACTGAACGTTATTATTTTTGTTGTGACTTTTTACAGTGTGGATCAATAATTGTTTTCTTTTACTCAATTCTACGTGTGCTCTTTTGGAGACCTTGTTAATCGTGGTTTGCTTTATGGTGTATACTGTTTACCCGCAGAAATCAGCTTTTTGATCTTTATATTAACTTTTCAATCGTCTGAGCAATAACTTTAAGGTGTTATTTCTTAAGCATATTTAGAATGTTTGTTTGTATATATAGAATTTTTATGTTTTTTTGGAGGGAAAAAGTCCTTAAGATTACTTTGTCGTATTTGATTACTTTTACTAGCTCACGAATCATCAAGTTGGGCAATTTTTTCTTTTTTCTTTCATTATTCAACCGCAACGAACAGGTTCCGTGTGATTCCCTACTGTTAAACCGTTCAAGTTCATGAATACTACCAGAACCACCGTCATGCGTTTTTTGTTTGTTTGTTTGCTTGCCTCCTTGTTTGTTTTGTAAATGACTTATTAAGACCTTAACCCATTCCCCTCTGGAATTTTTTGCCGAAAAACGCCTTTTGAAGCTAGTCGAGCAGTTTTCTGGTCATCCTCTTGCTATTAAGAGCTAAAACTTTCCTTAAAGCAATTTGCACGTCGTACACTTCGCGGCCCTCTGATCCGGATGTAAAATATTAGCTTGCGTTGTTTTCCCGCAAGCTAAGGAATCTGAATAGTCTGAGGACACAGCAAAACTGTGCCTTCAACTATTCTCCTGCCTGGGTGTCGACAGTACTACGTTGACATCGGCCATCGCGTTCAGGCAAGAGCGAGTGCTGCTGGTAACAAACCTAAACCTATCATTTGCAAGTGTATTAGTTTACCAGTTTGACTTCAAAGGTTAACATTTGATTGTTCTATCCATGGTTTTATTGTTTCAACAAGAATAGGCCACTTGCACTAAGAGGTCACGTGACCAATGCTTCCTTTAAACAATGAGTTGGAATCTTGCTGATGCCAAAAATTGACAGAGCACGTAAAAATTATTTTACACCTGACATTTGAGAGGAAACGCACTTTAGGGAGATATTTTATGGCACTTCGACTTTTCAACAAAGTAGTATGATTTTTATTGGCCGCCATTTTGGAGGGCATACTCTTGCCCTCCAACATGGCGACCGAAACTACTTTTTGCTTATATCTTGTTAAACGTTTGACAGTTACGCTCAGATGTGCTGTAAACGTTACCACATCACCTTTTCAACATTTTCCTTGAAGTTTAAGCGCAAAATTTGTGTTCAGAAAGAGGTAATTCATAATTTTAAAAATTACATTTTGGTCTAGTGACCAGCTACGAACTTTCTCATTTTAAGAAAAGAGTGCGGGTTTGAGAAACCAAATCACTGTTATTTTTGTTTAAGATATGACCCTCTAATCGTTTTTCGAAGGCAAAATCTTATAACTTTCATAAAAAAAATTCTCATAAAAACGATGTCACATGGCCTCTTAGTGCAAATGGCCTATTTGCAGTTATTGAAGGGTATAGACCCAATTTTTATAACCTGTTCATTCAACTTTACAAGCCAGGCCAACTTTTTCTTCAGTAAATAAGAGATAACAGAATATGATTCGTTGCGTTGGGTAGAAAAACAACAGGATCCCTCAAAAGCTAAGAGTTCTCTCAGTCGACTTTCTTTTCAGTAGTTATAATATCATTCAATTCTAAAAGTATTGGAAACTCTCCGGGACCATTAGATAATATATAACTGATCATGATACTAGATGTAAAACTACGATAACCCATGGCCGTACTGTTATTTGTAACATTGTATAACAAAACTTATTCACCATTTTCACCAAAGTTTTACTGTCTTATCTTTTGTGGCTCATCGGCCATTCTTTACGTTGTCAACCGACAAGAGAAAAAAGGAACCACCCACTGAGTGCCACCGACTTTTTCTAGTTCTTTTGATGGTATATTGTTGACCCGCGCTGCATTTAGCACATAAGTTCAACTGGAAAGATCATATGAACTTATCGCAAAGGTCAAAAATCTAAGTCAAGACATTCCTTTTATTTTGTTTGTTTGTTTGTTTGTTTTTGTTTTTTTTCTGTTCTCTTTTTAGAAAAGGTTTGGCTGTTGTTTATGAAAACTTAGTTTTCTATGATCCTGTCGTAAACTCTATTTGGAACTTGTAAAACATATCTATCTTTTTTTCCCAGGTCATCAATATTTAATTATAAGGCCTAATGGTTAGTTTATGTGTGGAGAAATTTGATTGGACAAAGTGGTGTTAAATCATTTAGCCCAGTTTAGAAGATTTAGTCCATAACTTGTAGATTACACTGTCATCCTGATTATCACTGTTAAGGTAAGACGTCTCTGATCTCTTTTTTATAGCAAATCATATATTACAGTTTTCAGTTCTTTTCCCTTTGGTTGAACAGAGTTTAGAAAAGTTGGCCCTCTCTATGAGTACCTAGGGTAGTCCTTTTTCGCCCCATGTTTTCCGTCAACCGTTAGTTTTTCAACGAAATTAAATCGTCGTATATTAAGAATTGTTCTGCGTGGTAACGGTACTAGTCAGCTGAAGCACGACGACGACGGAAACGAAAAGGTATAAAACAAAAAACTCTGAACGTACAACAGACCTTTCTGCCAAATTTCTCTGCTTTCAAAGTTCGGCTAAAACTGTCAATCGTCGTTTTATCAAAAGTGATCGTCCCGACGTCGATCGAAATACCCATAAAGAGGCTCAAAGCGTCAAAGCTGATTGCATGTTGTCAGGAGGGAAAAGTAATCTTACAGTTCTACTAGCTCTTTCATCTAAGGACTTTTATCTTGATAAAGAAGAGTATAACAGTGAACTGCTGAGAGGTTTGTATGGAGCCCTTTTGATATACACCATTTGTTATTGAATATAAGCTTTTTCCCATTTCATCTAGTAGACAGTAAAATTGCAGCCTATATCCTCGAAGGGAATTCATCACGCGGATTAGTATCGGGAAAACACTGTGAAGAGAAATTTGTCAATAAATCAGCCAAAAGAGAGTCTTCTGTAAGCAAGGTAAGAAATGAGCCCTAAATCATTTTGGATTAGTTTTCTTTTTCCCGTTAAACTAGCTAAGACACAACATGTCCTTTGCTTGTTATTTTTGTCCCACGGGTGTACATTTGTACTTAGATTTATTTTTCTGAGGTTTTTGCCACTGACTGTGGCTCCTCTTCGTCTGGCAAAAAGCGTAAGATTTCCTCTGTGAAGGACTTGATTTATGGGGCAGCAATCCTTCCTCTTTTAAATTGTTATGAGCATTCTCTTTATTGTCTCTGTCCTTTTCTAGAAGCTTTCTTGCCGTTCGTATCTGATCTTTTTCTCCATTTATTGCCCAGTATGGGTATAGGGCCGGCGCACTTGTGAAAAACTGTTAATTCTCTTCCTCTTGATGGTCCTAAGTTTTCTTCCTCTCTTACTCTTTTCCTCGGTACTATGTGATAAAGAAAGGTAGTCCCCTGTACAGCATCGCCCGTATCACAACCAATATGCGCCAAAAAAGGGTGTAACTTTCCTGTTATCCACTAGTAGTTTGATGGTCCTGAATAGAGTGTAATCTCTTCTGGTGACTATAAGATTTCCTCTCGTTGTCGATTGTACCATATTCTTCGCCTAATCCTTTCCTTAGCCACAGGTACAAGCTTTTGGTACAATAATTTCTGCGGTCAAAGCATCCATTAGGGAACTTAAATAACCACCAGACGTTCTTGATTCACGAACGGCATGGCAGGCCGCGCAGAACTGGATCGGGGACGCTGTTTACGCGCCAAAAGCAAATCATTAAGAAAACCAACGTGAAACCATCACGAACAACGACAGAATAATTTATTTGAAATTGTCTGTCAGAGATTTTGTTTCTTTCTTACGAAGAAAACTTGATTTCACAGGAAAAATTTTTACTTTTGTATGACGAATACTCTTTGAAGAAGCCAGAATTTGAACCTCTGGTTTCAACCTGAGAAGCCGTGTTTTGAAGTCCCTGACCGCAGCTCAAGAACGTGAAATGCTTGACATGCACAGTGGCTGTCATCCTGCAAAAATACTTCCGGCTGGCGTCGGTGGTATGCTTAAGTTCCTTTTAGGGAGCTTAGGCAAAGGCGTTTTTGAGCGACTCACGTCGACTGGAAGTGAGATCCTTTTCATTTTAAAATGACTTGACAATACCAAATTTGTGTTTAATTTTGAGTCTCTTTCTTATTATAGAGACGATTTGTCCAAAATTTTGGGCAAAAATACCGCTCAAGAATGAAAAAAGTCCACCTCCGGTTGACGGGCGTCGCTCAAGTCAACACCAACGTCGTCACTAGTGTAATTCACTTGATACATGATCCCTTAAGCTAAACTGACTGTACTATTTCACTTTTTAGATTATAAGCGTTTTCTTCGTTTAGTTCCTCTCTTTGTTTTTCTTTTCATGCAGCTCGTTTTTAAATTTACTTTTATTCCCCAGCTGAGGGTGATAACCCTTACTGAGACCTTGATTATTCTGGATATCACAAAAACTGCATCTAATAACTAATTGTTTTATTATACATTGAACGCACAAAAAATGGTCACGACAGTAAGTGGAACTGACAAATTATTTCTAAAGGTGTAAAAATACCTTAGGTTCTCTCAGTTTTTTTTCTTTCTCGTAATCAGCAAACAGCTCCTTTGCCACCTTCGTCGACTTTTTTGTGTTTCGTGAGTCCTTGTCTTCAACTATTTTTTGATGTCTTTCTCGGTCAACGAAGCAAAGCTGGAAGTCAAAGTTTTTGCTTCTCTTCTTCGCTAATGGCAAGCACAAAGCGCGCGAACTTGACGTGATTACCCTTAGAAATCACGCACCGCGGTCATACATGACATGATTACCCGTGACCTTGAGTGTTCTTGACATGATTATTGTATAATCTGCATCCTGGTGACGTCTCAGGCGTTGAATTCAAAAATTCAATGTACGCTTCCGGCCAATCAGAAAAGAGATAGTGAGTTGACTGTATAATAGTAATCATAATCACTATCGCTTGCCCACCCAAACGAGGACAAAAACCGTTGGGTCGGTCTCCTTTCAGTTAACATAAAAATGTTGTTCTATTTCAGATATGTGCAATCCAATGGCTCTTCTCAAAGTTCCCCTTGTGTTAATGCTTTTAGTTTTGAGCGTGTCTTGGTGTAAGGTTCAGAACGTGGAACGTACGTCTGACGCCTCCTCTGGTGAAAATGAAGTGAAAGTAAGGGATAAGAGAGCGATAGATCCCCTGAGCTTGATAGGCCTAATTGTGAGCGTGGGTGCTACCATCCAGGGGGCTATCTGCACTTTTTCATCGATTTGTAGCAACGACGAAATCACCCCAAGACTGAAAAAAGATAGAGAAAAGTTGGAAGCTATCCACAACGATGTCAAGTCCATCAAGAAAGATGTGGAGGACATCTGGAATGAATCGAAGCGGAAATGGTACTTCAATAACATCGAGTACGTTGCCAACCAAAGGAAGAAAGTAATAGAAGATATAAAGAGCAAAGACACTACTGGGAGAGCTAAGGAAAGACAAAAGAGATTCATTAATTTGGTTTTAGGTGGAGAAGGCCAAGACGAATTCATTGAAAAAGCTCTTTTTCATATCCCAGACTTGGTTGTCAACAAGGGTCTTGTCACCCATTACTTTAAAGTTCAGACCGATAACGGAAAATCTCCAGCAGAAGCCGCCAAGCTGACCTGGATTTTTATAAGGAAACTCTTCCGATACCAAGAAGACGGCTACGTCTCAGTTGTGCTAGCAGCCTCTTTGAAGTACAAGGATGACAATGCATCTTTTAAAAAGGTCATGAAGGAAGTCTGCAAATGGTGGCCAAAACTAAAGGATCCTACATACACCGAACTATGTGACAAACTAGGTAAAGACGAGGGCTCGCGGGATAATCGAAAAATGCAGCAAGACTTTGTATTTTCCCTACGAGATCTGGCTCTTGTTCCTGTTCAGCTGGTACAGACTGACTGCAATAAATTCGCAGACTCCTACACTCTACTCTACTCGACTGGCTATCTTTATGTAGCACAGCCCCAAGCCAAAAAGATCTTGATCGTCAAACCTGACACATTGGCAGTCGTCAAGTCTATTGATGTACCTGGATCTGAATGTGGCGGAAATTGCCATCCGTATGGAATCTCCATCTACGCCCCAATGAAACTGTTTGCCATAGCCGCCAAAACCAGCACCTCTGGAGGGAAAAGCAAACTCATGCTGTTTAAGATACAAGGTGACCTAAGCGATCCCAGTGGAATAAGTCTTGAGCATTACACTACCTTCATTCAACTGTTTTACCCTTGGCAACCTCGGAGGGAGGCAGATTTAGTAGGTGTTGCCTTTTGCGGAGAACGTCTAGCGTACGCTGATAAATACGGTTCAATCACGAATTATGAAATGCCATACGATAAGTTGGTTTACGGTTATAATAATGGGAAGCCAGATCCAATTCAAGGAAGAACTGATCGCTTAGACTGGGCTCTCCAAAGAAGCAGAAACTATCACAGAGGCAAGCAATACTACTTCGGCTGCTCGAATGATGGGAAATATTTTGTGATAGAGAGGGAGCTTTCAAGTCACTCAGACGTAGGGGCGGTGCCCTCTGACGAGAAAAGTGGTGCATACAATGTGTTGGACCTGGCGAAAATAAAAGTGATGAACAGAGACTGGTACGATCTAAAGGACGGTCGTTCGCGGATAAACATAATGAAAGGAATAGCCATGGATAGCAAAGGCAATCTGTTCTATTCTGCTCAGAAAAGCTTTTATGCCAATGGCGTAAGTGGTGTCTACCAACGTACTTATGATGGAAAGCGTCGCTACATCAGAGAATGGGGCGAGGGGAAGAAAGTGGAAATGTACGGGATGGCAGTGGACGACAGCGGTTTCCTGTACTCGGTGGAAAATATCGGTTCTGGAAAATGCCTTTACAAATTTGACCACGAAATCGACCTGGAGGACATAAATATTCCTTGACAATATAATCGTTTAAAAGATTATGTTATTTCAGAGTAAAAGTTGACGTGTAATAAATCTAGTAAAAAGTAGCCTGTGATGTATCCAATTCAATAAAGAAACAATACAGTTTACGAAAAGAAAATTATTTTGTTGTTACATTATGCCCCGCAACAACCAATCGCAAACTAGCCTTTAATGAACGACAATTTCGCTTATTTGGAGAGTGATACTCGCGTAAAATTTCGGTCAAAATCCCAACCCTCCTCATCCCCTTTTTCCCTTTTCCCTACCTCTCAAAATTTGATTTGCTATAATATTTTGCATAGACAGCCTGTGCTGTGTCACTATACAAACCGGTTATCATTTTCAAACTTCAATCGCGTTCATTCCAACACGCTCAAAATTTCACATTTACGTGAATTTCCTTGAAGATGAATTCTTAGGAATAGCGCCTAAGTTTAGAAAGCTAAGGGAGAAAAAAAAATCGTAAAAAAAAGTGTGTACTGCACGTTCAAAATTGTTGTATTATTGCTCATTGAACCTGCCGTTTTTTTAACTCACCTTTGACAGTAATATTCATTATTAACAGCGCACGGTATCGAGAATGTCAAAAACTACAGTAATAGGTTCTAGTGGGGTTACACCAAATCTTTTCCCCAAAGGTCCTTTTGGCTAGCCTGAAATTCATCCGATTGCTTGGAGTCGTTTTCTCCTCTCAAAAACGTCTGAATCGACCGGCGTTAATAACGTCCAGTGACGTCACTCACTACCCGAAAACCGGGTAGTGATTTTGGTTGGTTGATTGTCTAAACATTCGCATAATTATGTATAATTATGAAAAATTTTTGGTGGGATTGTCGCTTGGTATTCAGCGAATCGCGATCGCATCCCTGGCATTCTTTCGTTTAGTTCAAACATTTCGATAACCTTAATCTTTATCCAGAAACTCATAAGGAGTTGAAACGTGTAACTCGCGTTCAATGCTCGTGAATATTCACTTTTACCATATTTGGAAACCTTAGTGACAGATATCCATTTTCAACAAAATGGCTGCCGCGCGATCACCATGCAGATGTTTTAAGACAAGAGTTCTGCATTTCAAGGTTTAAAATACACCGTTAAAAGACAAAAAATGGAAAGACAAAGATCCAAAGAATGCTCAGCTTTCTTTTTGTGGAGGAAGGGAAGCTTTTTATCAAGAAATCGTCTTCAAGGAATTCAACCTTGTTTTCTTCACGACGGAGCGCATGGTCTGTTTTGAAATGCAACCAAGGCAGTGAAGTTTTTCAGGTACATTTTGCACTCTATGGCCAAGACAATTACGTTTTTGAAAGGGAATTTATGTATTTTTAAATGTTTCATAGACGTTTTATAAATTTTTGTCTTCTGCGATTTCACTTGCGTGAACGGATCCACGATCCAGGTAGAGTTTTCCGAACTACTTTAAAGGATTAAATTTTTGGACTTTGAATAAAAATTTTCAAGAAACGGATTATATGTCTATTCTTTTGAGTTTTTACGTTTGTTCATTCATAAAATTAGCACAACATCCAAGCTGAATTTAAGCTTAAATGCTTCTCACATTCATTACACGCATTACTTTTTGCAAAGATGTCAGGTTCATTTTTTGGACACTTTTCGATACGCAGCTAATGATTTTATTCGAAAATATTTTTTACTGTTTATTCTAGACGTTTAGTATAAGAATTTTAAAAGCCTATAGTTTACTGTGCACAGGGTCAACGAGGCATCGTTTTTTGAAGTGACAACTTCAAGTAGTTGCGAGGACGTTAGTGGGTTTCATAATGTTAAGTTTGGCCCGGGTGGTATAAGGCAATAATATCCTGCTCAGTGTTTCGGTGAGATTCCTGGTCTCAACCTTTGAAAGCTTTCTCGGCTTTCGGGAGTTTTTCTCCCGTTTGTCAGCAATTTTTTTTAAGCGGGCGCGGGAACCTGAAGTAAAATTACGTCACGTTATTTACGAAGTTTGATTGGTCAGTTATCTCTTCTTCTCGTTCTAAATATGGTACTTTCGAAAATGAATAATCACGAGCATCGGACAAAGCAAACATATGAGAGTTACACGTTTCAACCTCTTATGAGTTTCTGCTTTATCTTAAACAACAAAATTGACCTTGTCTTCGAAACTGAAATGCTAAATTGAACTGCGAATGAAGAATCATTGCGGAGAGTCGGTAGGTTTCTCATTTAGAGCCGCTTTGTGGTTTCGGTGGCCGGTGATTTTGTTTACGCGAAGTTTTCTGAGATCAATGTTATAATTCTACCTTCTTGCTATTTGTCCTATTTTTACCGTCAAGTGTAATGATTCTGTTAGTTTTTCTTTCTGGTCTCCTTATTTTTTTTTTCTTCGTTAAGGACCAAATAGCTTAGTTTCAATTAAAGCAAATCATTGTGTTTTTGAACTAAGTGTTCCGTTTCATTGCGTGATTGCGACCGAGTTTGATAATAGAATTTAGTACAACCGCTTCAGAGTTGTACTGCATGCAGTTGATAGTTTGAACGTTAAACATGAATTACGATCGAAAAAATAAAGCAGTTCTGTATCATGCAGACATTTCCAAACGATATTTCTCGGTTTGCCACTTAAAAATCGTGTTTTACTTTTTGCATAAATTAAAGCAAAGGTAAAGGAGTAGTGACGTCACTGGACGGCATTAACGGCCTGGTCGATTCAGACGTTCCTGAGGGAGTAATAACACGACTCAAAGTAATCGGATGAAATTCAGGCTACCTTTTAGGGCTTGCTCTGGGTTCTGACCACCTTCATATTTGCGGTTTTTCGCCGATAAATTGCCCAAGTGAAAGAAATAACTTAAGAAGAGTTTCACCTTGGGAAAGTCATACCGATACATTCACACATAAAAGTGCTTTCACGGGGTTAAAAGCCATTTACCCAAAGATAAAATGGGACAGTTTTATTTTCGGTTTGCACTCTAATAAAACACAAAGATTTTTCATCCTTTTTTGAAAATCGGAAAATCGGTTGAACAAATCGATGACAATTTTCCTTGGTCTGTGTATTAAAGGCTACGAACTAAAATAGGGAAATAAGGCCCCATTACGTAAGAGCCCAATCAGATTTTTTTTTTCAGTCACCTAAGACCGAAACGTTTCGTAGAGGTCACACGTTAGTTATTGCGTGTTCGCCTTCACCGTTTGCGCGATCAAGGCTATGCGTAATTATTTCTTACTTGCGCGTCCCCTTGGTCCCCTTTTTTCATTTGATTGCGGTCGTCTACTTACAAGAAAATCGGTTGATTCCCTTCTCAGGGACGCGTCTCGTCAGGCCAGTTTACGCTTTTAAGGGCCATAGTTTTCGTATCGGTGCTGCTCCTACTGCTGCTGCTGCAGGCTTCCCAGATTGGTTGATTAAAGTTTTAGTAAGGTAGTCTTCTGATTGTTACCAATTATACATTCATTTATACTCCGCAAAACGTTCCCATGTCTGCCGCACCTCGCATGGCGCGCGTTACTTCATATTAGTCAACACTTGTTTATTTCGCTTGGGGGGGGGGGAGGGATACATGCTTCGCACGTATCAGTAGCGGTTAAGTCTCGCAGCGACTTCCCCAAGCTTCGTGTTTTCGCACTATTTCAATTGCGATCAGCCTTAGCTCTGTTATATGCCAATGCTTAATCGTTTTGCAATTCAGCACTTGCCGGCGGTGTCGGCCTAAATTGCTGTTATATCGGCTAGAGCGAATTATGAATTGCCTACACTCGTTCCATTTGGTCCCACGATGCTGAGCAGGTTTGAAGCTTATAGGGCCGTGGAGAGTAAAGCTTTTAGGTTGCGTGTAGTTTTTGGTCCTACCGGTCCGATCCAGCACGTTACAATCCGCTGGAGAGATAGGTTGGGCTCTAGTCAAGCTTTTGTGTCTTTTGTCACACGGGGAAGTCGAACGTCACGCCGATAGCGGCGCAGTGTTCCCCCTTTAGCGCCAATTTGGAGTGGTGTTTTTCTTTACGTTTGAATTTAGTATTATACTATATAGGAATTGCGTAGCCTTTTTCACCTTAACACAGGAGCGACGACATTAACAGAAAATTTATGCAGCATCTTGAAACTTGCACTATGGTCGGTTTCTAGGGCTTTTCCTCCCGCAACTTCTTAAATTCAATTTAATGGCTCACAGGGGAGTAGTTTATATTCCAAATGAAGCAAGACATTAGAAAATCGTAGCTAGAAAAAAAAGTTTCTTTAAATTTTTACCATTGGAAATGTATTTTTGACGTTTCTCGAAAGTATGACGTCATAAGTGACAAAACGTTACAGACATTTTTGCTACACAAAAAGAATATTTGTGGTAAAAACCCCCTCTTAATCGGGTAAAATGGCGTGATCATGAAATTACAGCTAATTAAAGAAAATCAGATTTACCGCCAAATGACCATTATATGGACAATATGGTCAAAATTAGGGGTATTTTAAACGCGACAAAAATAATTCTATTGGCACATGATCAAGGACAAAGTTATATAAAATCAAAATTGCATTTTTTTACTTCGTGTATGTGGTGCTATGACGGGATTCCCGTCACGAAATACGTCATTATGACCTCATAATAAAGTATTTCGTGACGAAAAACGAATCGTAGTATTACATACCCTAAGTAAAAAAAAACCCTGCAATTTCGATTTTATGCAACGTTGTACTTGCTCCTGTGCCAATACATTCATTGTTCTCCCGTTTAAAATACCCCTAATTTTGACCATATATGGTCAATTGGCGGGAAATTTGAACTTCTTTAATTAGCTGTAACTTAACGTCTTTTTACCCGATTGAGATGGGGTTTTCACCAAAAATCATAGAATTCTATACAGAAAACTAATATCAACTTTTTACCATTTCTTTCCTGAATTTTTGCTCTGGTGCGGAATTTAGACATCATTTATAACGTCACAATAGCAGTCACATGGGATTTAATAAAAACTAATTAACAGGACATTTATCAACCTACTTCCCTGTCACGTTTCGTCACATTCGGTGCATTCTACTTCTGTCTATGGCCTAAAACTTTCAGTTTTAAGAGGTACGGGAGGAAAAGCCCTAGCAACCGACCACTATATTGTTTGGTTTGACGGCTGAGGCTGACAGAGTTTTGTGTCAACTTGTGATGTTTTTAACTGTATTTTTCCACTGGATGTACAAAGTGAAATACAGCTGCTATCAAGAGTCTTCTGTTATTCATGGCTGGTTTGTTTATTGGGTTTTTTGTTGAGAAATGCGTCGCTTGTCAAAGTCAGAAATCCGATTTCTGATGGCATCGTTTTCGTTTTTCACCTTGCTTGATGCGTAGGAGGGTTTAAAAGTCCTTGTACTTTGCGTTCAGTCCAAATGTGCAGGGTGATAACGCTAGTGCGGTAAAGGCTATGTGTGATTGCATCATGGATTTAAGAACGTGGATGATTAGAGACCGACTTATGTTAAATGATGATAAGACTGAGTTTTTGCTCCTTGGTACCAAGCAACAGCTAGCTATAAGGTTGACATTAATAGTATTACTGTTGGTGAGTCTGTTGTGAACACAAAGCCGGTTAGCAGGAATCTAGGTTCCTGGTTTGATTCTCAACTTAGTATGTCTTCTCATATTAGCAAGCTCTGTAGCTCAGCTTTCTTTCATTTACATAACATCAGTTGTATTCGCAAGTTTCTAAGCCGCGTGGAAACTAAGTCCTTGGTGCATGCATTCGTTACTTCTCGCGTTGACTACTGTAATAGCCTTTTGTATGGTCTACTTGCCTCGCAGCTTAACAAGGTTCAGCGAGTTTAAACACTGCAGCAAGGCTTGTTTGCTCCGTGCTTCAGCCATATTACACCACTGATGTATGAGCTACATTGGCTTCCGTTAAAGCAGCGCATTCATTTTAAAATTTTGTTATTTGCATTTAAGGCTATCCATGGTACAGCGCCTACATTCATTCAGAACTTAGTTTCTTTGAAATCGCAAGGCACATATAACCTCAGATCGTCAGGTGGGATTTTGCTAGCATCATCAACATTTAGAACTAAGGTCACACTAGGCAACAGGTCCTTCCAGGTGGCTGCGCCCAAGTTATGGAATGCTCTACCCCGTGAGCTTCGCGATATTCCAAACTTGCATACTTTTAAGAGCAATCTTAAGACGTACGTTTTTAAGTTTGCTTATGGTTGAATGAATTATAATTGTTACATATCGACATTTTAGATTTCTATGGCGGAAGTGTATATATTCTTATTGTTTTGCTTATTACAAATACGTTTGAAATTTTTTTTCTCATGCTTTTGTTACTATAAATGTAATGCGCATTTGATCATTTTTGTGAATACCTGCGCAATATAATTAATTAATTAAGTAAAATAAGTACTGATTGCACTCTACCCTCGGATCTGCTGCAGTCAGTTAACCAATCGAGAGACAAGGGTGCGAGCTCATGGCTTACCGCAGTGCCTCTTGTCGATCAAGGCTTAGTGCTAAATAAAGAAGAATCCAGAGACATGTTATACCTTAAACTGCGTGCGTTTAAGGTATAACATGCCCCTGTCCGACTTACCAAGCAAGTGTGTTTGTGGTGAGAAGTATACCGTCTGCCATACCCTGTCATGCAAAAAGGGAGGGTTCGTGGCGCAGAGACACGATGGTGTTCGTAACCTACTTACCACACTTATTGGTAAGGTTTGCACCAACGTTGAAGTCGAAACACAACTACAACCTCTCGATAATGAGTGATTCAACCTCAAAAGCGCGGTAACAATCCCGGAGACAAGACTGGACTTCAAGGAAGGGGACTTTTGGTCTCTTGGAGTTACAGCATTTTTTGATGTCAGAGTAACGCATGTTAACTCCAAGTGTAACCAGGGAAAAGCAACATCCACAATGTTTAAGGAGCAGGAGGAGAAGAAAAAGCGGAAATACTAGCAGAGGGTGCTGGACGTTGAAATGGGATCTTTCACCCCCCTAGTTTTTGGAACCAAAGGTGGGATGGGAACCGACTGCTACTGTTTTCTTAAACGCCTAGCCAAGAAGCTCTCAGAAAAGGATGAGGAACCTTATCACGTTACTATTACTTGGATTAGAATATTGCTCTCTTTTGAGATTTTAAGGTCCGTACACACACGCGTAAGAGGTTCTTGGACACCCTTCCAAAAAATTCCACAAGGCGATTTCATTGATGACTGCCGTTTAAACGCTACCCAAATGTGTGTGATAATGGCGTGAGCTAGTAAATTAGTTTAGTTGAATTGAACCGTTTTTTAATTGATTTTTTTTCGAATATATATATTTTTAATGGAATGAATATTTTTTTAGTGGAAATTAAGAGTCTTTTTTTTTTAATCGAAAGGGATTGTATATAGTGTTTTGACGGAATAATAAAAAAATAAATTATTATTATTGTTATTATTATTGTTATTAAAAGTCTCAAGCGATTCTGGCCTTACTTGAATTGATAGCTTTCAGGAGCTGCATCTCGAATGGTAAGCCTGATGGTAAGCCTGAGTTTTTATTGTATTAAATGATGTTTTTTTTTAATATCTAAAGTTTTTCTTAATATTCCAGCACAGTTTATGCGGCTAGTTTATGCACGTTTGTAAGACTTGAGACAATGATCTGACCTAGTATCAGGTTTGATATAACCTTACAGAACTTTAAAAAGCTTTTAGATATATTTTCTCACCGCAAATAGAAAGAAATCGTTCAGAAGAATATTTCGTTATAAATTTGGCTGTAGAAAGAAAACTTGACCAATTTTCTTGCCTCGGGTTCATCTGTAAATGTTTCACCGAATTATATTTCTATTATTGATTGTTAGTAGTCTCTTGCAATGGTAATCGCTATTCCTTTTTTTTTCAGCCGTTCATGAACATCGCTTGCAGGAGTAGTCAAAATGCCGCGCGTATCAAACGCTTTTTTTATTAAGATTACATATCGTTATAAAACCAGGTAAAACCATTAAAAAAAAAAAAACATAATTAACTCTTTATTAATGTTGAAGCGTAACTCTTAATGTTCATTTAACCACTTGACTGCAGCTCGCACTGCAAATTGGCGCTTTTGTTGTCAAAAGTGAGAACCGGTTGGCCGTGTAGGTGATTTTGGAAATTTTTTGAACGGTTTCGTTAAAAGCCCGCGATTGATCGTCCTGAACTTCATGACGATCAATCGCGGGCTTTTAGCACTCACAAATTGCACTCAGTCAATGATTGACTGAGTGCAATTTGTCTTAAAAAGTTGTGAAATACTGCATTTTGTAGGAAGTCTGTATGATAAATAGTACTGTTTTACCTCAGATGTGATGTATAAAAAGTATAAAAGGTTGGTTTACACACCCTCAGATTTGTTGGCAAGATTTTGTAAAGTAAACATGTCGAAAACAAAGTATTCGGCCTGATTTGTTTCCCAAGAATTTGTTTTCCAGGCCTAACCTACTGTTATCAAGAGCCACTAAACCTTTCCCGATTGTGCACGGCAACTTTTGAGCAACTTTTGGTGTTTGGAGCAACTCTTTGCGGTTCTAGCACTCTAGAGCAAAATGTTGCCTTTCTGAGCAACTTTTGAGCAAAGGTTTAGAGCACACATCAAGAACGAAAACGTCACTTTTTTTTATTATTGTTTATTTTTTGAAATCTTTTTTCTTGACCGATGTTAGTAATTATTGTGAATTATTGTGTTTGTTCTTTTTTCTCCGTGCTGCCTTGAAAAGGAGGATTATGCAGTCTTACCATGATTCCATGCGGCAATTTTTCGCGGTTTTTCGCGTGTAACGTGACCATTTTGGATGTGTCGTGAGGGCCGGAGATGAGTTTTCGACCTTTCAAAAGAGCTTGTTTGACGGCTTGAAGTGAGTTTGTTTTGTTTCATTCCTTTTGATTAATTGGCATTGAATTGACATACTGAGCGAATTTTCCAAGCTATTAATGTATAATTAAATGCCTTATTTTAACGACAAAGAGAGCTGAATTTTAATGATGAAGGTATTATCTTCACTGTTACGGTCGGGTACTTCAAGAAATGTGTTACTTTCCTACTACAATGGTCGAGGTTCTGTGAGACCATGATAATTTTTGAAGAGAAAAAGGGATATAATTTCAGGGAATGACAATGTACCTCGTTGTACCTCAACTCAAAAATCGACAAATCGAAATTGAACATGGCTGTTTTTAACCCATTGGCAGGCGACCGCGCGACTTCTTAAAGTTATCACTTTAATAAAGGACAAGATACTTCGGTGCAGACCCACCCGCGCAGTAAACTTAGGGTGAAAATATCTATAAAACGGGCTTAAAAAACTATCTCTTTACATAACTAGAATAATCAGTCACATATTTTCAAATAAAATTCGGTAGATGCGTATCGAAAAGTGCCCAAAAATTCAACGAAATCTCTCGCAGAAGTGATGCGTGTAATGTGATTAGCATGAAAGTCAACCTATTATGGTTGCTATAGTCTCACGATCGTTGAGCCAATGTTATGAATGAACAAGCACAAAACAATAGACAGAAATTATTTCTTGTAAAATTTTATTGAAAAAAAAATCCATTAGTTAATCCTTAAAGCAATTCGCATAGCACTAACTAGATCGTGGATCCGTTTATGCAAGTAAACACAAATTCATGCCATCTCCATTCGTGGCACATTTTGTAATTTTTCTTTAAATACCATAATGAATTAAACGTCTATGAAACATTTATAAATACATAAATTTTCTTTTAAAAACCTAATTTTCTTGACCATAGGGTACAAAAAAGTACCTCAAAATTCTCAAAAACGTCGTCGCCTTGGTTGCATTTCAAAACAGGCCACCGTGAAGAAAAAAAGGTTGAATTCCTCGAAGAACAATTTCATAATGTAAAGCTTTCCTTTGCCGACAAAAAGAAAACTGAGCTTTCTTTTCAACTTTCTCAATAACCTCTTCAAAAAAAAAAAATCGAAGAGAAGGTACTGTAAAGTCGAACTGGGTATTCAAATCGCAAGAGTGCAAATAAATCACGTCAGTATCTTCACCAAAGAAGAGAGCTTGATGTTGCCTAGTCCCTAAGCCTCATTATTATTCGCGGCCGATGCGTTTCGGGTCACGTGGTCCGAGAAAGTTTTAGAGGCCTAGACAAACTCGGAGAAGTGAGACATTTTGTCTAACTTGAGGCGGAGCTTTTGGAAACGGGCGAGCTGTCAATAACTTTGTGCCTTGCTAAGATGTTGGTGAGTGCTTGACAAGAAATGGATTCTGCGAGATACGGTAAGTACAAATTTAGTATTAATGAGAAAGAGGGTGTGAACGGGGTTAACCGACTGGCGACAAAGGGCGAAAAATATTACTGACTACCAACAAAACGAGAAAAAAATTACCGACTACCGACAGGAAAAATTCTAACCGACTACCGTCATGAACCGACATTATCGATATTTTTTTCCATAGAGAAGAGCACTTTGTATTTTTTCTACCTTAGAAAGTAACCGCATTAAATTTATGACTTATCAGATGGTCCAAAGGAAAGATTTTTTTCTCCTTGACATTGCTACAACAAATGTCAAAGTCACGGAAGTCATACCGACCTTATAAATTATATTTTTAAAAAAGGTGAAAAATCGAACATTTCTTGTTTCGGTGGACGTCACAAGTCATGGACAATGTGCCATAAAACGAGGGTATTGAAATAGTTTGCAGAGCGTATGAAAATTTCGATGAGGACATCCCTCCTATTCCTACATATTACCTTTGAGAAATCTCAACGACTGAACTCTTTCCAGTTTAATGCAAAGCACCACCTAAAAACCCACAGTACCGCGACGGGCACAAAGACCGCAGTTTCCTTTGCCAGCATTTTCAAGGAATACAGTGAAACACAAACTCTTAGTAAGCAAAACAGTCTTTAAGGTGGCTCCCTAGAGTAAATTGGCCGTGCGCAGCCTCAGCAGTACTATGGCGCGAGCTTTAAAATTCGCGCGACGTCCACGCAAAAATAAAACAAACATGGCCTCTCAGTTTCGAGATATTCCCCCCCAAAAGCTTTATTGACTTTCTGTTTAAGCTCATCGTGCAAAAAGTTTGATTAGTGTAGGTAAAAATTTATGAGAGGAGACAATGTTACACCGGTTACAAGTCACTATCGATCTCCATAAGAGTAAATTGTATATAAAAGCGAAGCAGAAATTTTCCAAAGACATCAATTCTTTCGCTTCAAAATTAGACAAACGTAAAATAGTCGAAGTAAATGGTGAATGGAAACTTTAAAAAGAAAACAAAGAAATAAGTATACTAACCCTACAGGTAGCAATGTTACTGTTTCTGGCCTTTGGTTCACGGTCAGTGAAAAGATCTGAAAGATCGAGCCAAGTCCCGAACAACCACTGACGAATGTCTTGATCGGCGGCGCTCCTCGGTCACTTCATTTCTCTTACATTTGATTTGATTAAGAAATTCTAGAAGTGGCTTTAAGGCAAGATTACAGCAACTGTAAATTTGTTTTTGTTTTGCCGACTCTATCACATTGTTTAAAAAACTTATCAGAAGAAAGGTTTCCTACCTAACTTGCATCCTGATCGAAGCAACCTTCCCATCGACGAACCAACATCCTTGTACATTTTCGTTTTCAAAAGTTTTTTAACGCACAAGGTGCACTAGAAAATGTTGTTGCAGAACGAAAAATAATTTCTGAGTCACAGATTGACCCTTGACGAAAGCAGTAGTAGGTTATCCGTCACGAACTACAGTCTTGTACGTGCAGCTGAGGACGTGATGTACTTTTTTTCGATCGGCGCCATCTTTTACAGCAGGCTTTTAAAGAAAAACTTCCCGTCAAAATTATCTCTAAAGAGGAACAAGGTTGAAAAAGTATCCGGAACTGGGCTGCCATTTGAAGATCTGCAAACAGTCGGTACAGCAGATTACGAAATGAAGGCCTTATCGCGATCCTTGCAAAAGCACCCGTTCGTCTTCAATGATCGCCATCCGCTCGAGTAGTGGCCACCACGGCTCGAATTTTGGCTACAATGGTTAAGTATTTCGAAGAAAACATCCAGTGTTTGGTATAAAATTGAATCCGCTCTCTCTCCTCTTTCAACAGCCAAGACATCACCGTAATAATACTGATAAACGCCGTTAACAATGGCTTTCGTACTTTTCGAAGAAATCACATGGTTTCAGCTATGTGCGTTATGCGCATGCGAGCATTATGGCTCGCGCGCGTATTTTGCTCATACGACCTCGAACCACGCGTGTTTTTCGGATTTTTGTGACGTCAGCGCAGTTAATTAACCGTGAATTTCTCACGTTTCCTTCGGTAATTTTTTTTAAAAATCGCCTCATTTCTTAACAGTTGCAGTACCTTTGTACTGTCCTTCTCTTGTTAAAATCTGTAAGAGCTAAACTCCTCTATTAACAAAAGTTACAAATTTCAAAATATTGGCGAAACCGTCTTAACGACCCCGTGTTTTTTCCACTTTAAAGTGTTAAGCAATATCCTTAACATAAAGTGGCAAAGTTTAAAGACATTTCACCGAGGGAAATGAGAAATATTAAGAAAAAATGATCAAAAATGACAAAATTACTGCCTGTTTAAGGATGCGATGTTGCCATGGCAACGGCCTTAGTCCAGAAATTGAAACTTGATAAAGGAGCCTTTTTACATGGGTAAACTTATCGGTGAATTTCGTGAACCAAATCGCAAAGACAAAGTAACTAGATTTCCTTTTGTATCGTATGCTAGATAGCTAGTGTTATTAGTAAATACTCTAGGGAGCCACCTTAATCCAACAGTTTGGAAACACTACATATTTGATCTTCAGCTATCTTTGGAACGTTATTAAATCAGACATCGTAACTTTCTTCGAACAGGCAAACTTACATCACCATAATATTGAATTCACGGCCGATATATCTGACACTCAGAGACTGTGTTTTTAGACGTGGTTACAAATATACAAAGGCACAAGATTCAACGAAAACGCTATCCTTGATGTTGAGACACATTAAATTTAAACAAACGGAAACTGGCTTCCGAAGTACACAAATTTCACCTTGAACCGTTCGTCGCCCACAAAGTGTTAAGACGGAATCCATCAAGAAATTGACTAATTTTAATTTTCAGTGGAGAAAAACCTTGTACCAGAATAATTCACAACATATTGCATTCGTTTATACATTTTTCAAGGGCTAAAGATGTAATTAGTCATCCGAAATTAAACGAAAGAAAATTTCTAATGGGAGCCGGAGAACATGAATGTCAAATTTCACAAAATTACATCTTACACATGAAATTTTCAGAATTTTACCTGCGTTTTCACAATTCTTGTGAAATTTGACATTCATTTTCTCAGACTCCGATGAGAAATTTTCTTTGGTGTTATTACAGAAGACTAATTACATCTTGACTCGCTTCAAATCAACTGTATTTTAAAACTGTCTGTGAAGTAGTTTAAAGCTATTTAAACGATTCAAAAACTATTTTTACCACAATTTTAGGTATTTTTATTATATTTCACGACTAAAACCAAAATAGCGTTAGAAGTTTGAATTGTATTTGACATCTACTTGAAAAATATTTATAACATTTTCCCTGATGAGTTGCTAAAATTTTTTTAAATACCGTATTTAAACTGCATTTTGGAAAGAAGAACCTAAAATCAAAGATTTAAAAAGTAGTTTGTACAAGTAAAGTTCAAAATCAGGTTTTAATTATGATGTTTAAAGACTATTTTGAATATACTTCCTCGTCTACGACCTTAAACAGCTCATAAATAGCATAGTTAAAACATGTTTGAAGAAGGTGTAAGAGGCAGTTCAATTTAAATTGTGATTTGAAATGACGAACACCTTGAAATCTCTCCAAACAGGATTAAAACTGGCTGTTTTTACAGTATTTTCACAAACTATCCTCATTTAAAAGGTATTTACATGGAAACCTGTTTCCAAACCTAATTTAAACAGGCTGTTTATAGGGTGTTTTGAAAAAAACCGGCTGTCCTCAATGGTAAAAAATATACTTCTAAGGACAAAAAGTCAACCAAATTTATTTTCAAACAGATCTTAAATACTGTTTGCGGGGTATTTTTACAAATTGATACCCGCAGTCACGGACTTGACATACAAAGTGCAATAGACATGCAGATACAGTCTGCCAAAAGAAATAAGAACAAGTCGTCTAGGCACAGCCCATTCTACAAAGGCACTATTCTTATAGATAAGCCATCTCGACAGAAATGTTTCGTCGTCAATCCAAAAGAAAATTGACGAGAAATCTCAGTTCTGGACACATCCAATTTCTAATCATGCGCGCACTTAATAAGTAACCAGTAAGTATAAACGCCACAAAGCCCACTAGAAAACAAGACACTGAGCTGCCATAGAGTTGGAAGCTAATGTATCTCCCAACAAAAACGAAAAATCAGCCTTAAACTTCATTAGTCAAATAAAGTATCAAAATATGCATGCATTTCTAGCCCATCGATCAGATTGATAACGCGCGTTGTGTCACAGTGTGTGACAGGGTGAAAGATCAATCGATCCCCAATCATTATTCATCGAATCTCTCTGTGTATATCTCTACACAGCCAGATTTTAAATCAATCATTGATCAGTTACTAAGTTTTGAGACTTCTAAACTTCGCATCAACCATAACGTATCATTAACATGCAGTGTAATCTAAATAGTAATCTAATCGATTTTGACACAGAACCGCAGTTAACGGCGCGCGTAGAACCGGATACGGTGAACAAAGATAAAATAAGCCCTAAACAAAATTATTTAAATAAACGCTCACCTCTCGTGTTGCATGAAGAACCAAACGCTGAAGAAATTCCTCCACATCGTTATCTTACGTTTATAAATCATACTGGATGAATAAAATTTGCTCGACTTAGCACGCGCCTGGGGACTTCCCGCGCAATAGAGTCACGTGGTAAAACCGCGTGCTAAGGAACAAAGCATCTTTGTATTTTAAAATTATGGCGGACGGTTGTTGATGGTTGCAACTTGCTTTGAGTTGCTATCTACGGCGCAAAAAGAGTATTTGTCAACTCTGTGGACTGCCCAGACGCGCAGATTTTGTTTTAATCACGAATCAAAATGTATCCGAATTGTCAGCGACTGGCTTTTACTTTTAAAGGAACGTATCTAAGTTCAACTGGTGATCACTAGTCTTCGCGATGCGAATAAATGTGAGTACGTTTGTTCCTTATTTTAGAATAATCTGTTATTGGAACATCTAGGCATAAACGTTATGAAAAGGAGAGTTGGATATATGGCCTTTCGAAGAGCGCTGTCAATTAATTTATTACCAAGAGCCATTTTGGCTTTTGTTTATATGTAAAAGTAATTTCGATGCACCAGGCGATACATCTCGTTCAGATACAAATCGATTCAGTCGAGGTGTACAACCAACATTTCGCGACATTTGTTTTTCTTGTTGTTCACGCGCAATGACTATACATCAGGTAATCGCAATATTTTTGCAGTTTCACTGCTTAAGTTCGTATCGAAACGACTATTTTCCTTTACAGTTAATTGATCAGATTACATTCTTGCTCTCACGCCAAATTTGTCACGTTAATTATTAGCTTTGTGTCCGTCCTCTTTCGCTTACACATAGCAATACCAACCACAAAACCAATAGTGAATGCTCTGGCTCAGGCCTTTAATTGCAAGCTTCAGGATGATTTTAGTGGAATCAAATATTATTGTATTAGGTCTTGCGAGAATGAATGTATGTATAGTTGCCAAGTAAAATTCAATAATGAAATTATATATTATACACATTTAACTTATTATATTGACTATGGTTATTTTTCTGCTTGGGAATTCGTAAAAAGTTTCAGGAACATGATATTTTTACATTTAGTATGTTACATGTAAACAATCAGGATGGTTCAATAAAGGTTGCTTTGGGCATTGGGAATTGAACAATAGTAAGCTATTGTTTGGTGGTCACTCAATGCCCAATAGCCAACCTTTACTTAATCAGCTATATACAGAGTCGCTTCTGGAGAAGCGGCAATTAACCACAAGCTATAAATGACATCCAGTATTTTCATTGATTACATTTTACAACAAAATCTTCTAATAACCTCTTGTCCATACAAAAAAATATGCAGTGACTTTGTTAACCTCTGCATTCTGTATCCCTGATGCATCAAAATCCCCAAAGATGCAAAATAATAATATTCATGGCATGCATTCCAATGGACGCAAAGATCCATAAAAATCTGAACATGCGTATTTGTAGAAATATCCCATTTGTGTATCCATTCTGTGGCAGTTATTATGGCCGGCTGTTGTTGAAGGATGCATATTTCCTTTAGCCTTTAGAAGGACTGTATTTTAATTTCAGTGTACAACAGTTTATTTTCTACTACTGTATGTAGACAACTAGAAGAATTTACAAGAAAACAATAATTATTATAAATAAAAAAATAAATAAATAAACAGTACATACAGTAGTGGGACACCCAAAATAACTAAAAGCTAAATTAGTTGGGTGACTGATAATTAAAACTGTGAAAGTCAGAAAAGAGGCACAGCAAATACATTGAATAACTTGGCACAAAAGTAAATATACTGAACAAAACAAAAAATAAATAAATAAATAAATATAGACCATCAAAATATCAGTATAGATTAACAGAGACTAATGAAATGCGAAGTTAATTCTTTTTGAGCTATTTTGAAAGAATAGCTCATATGTCAGTGGTGTGAGCGTATGTATCTTTGTGGCTTTGTATCTTTGTATCTTTGTATCTTTGTATCTTTGTATGTTCCGATGTTTGTTGCAAGAGCCAATAAGGTTAAAGGTGCTATGAGTTGATGCCTAGGAACCAAAGAGATCTTGGCATCTACTTGAACATGACATTGCTAAAGGTCGAACAAGGGCACTTTGAGACCGCCATCTTGATTCTTCACAATTTTTTCGTCTTTTATTACGGCTAAAGGTGTTTGGAAACATTATATTAAATATCTTCATGATTCAAACGCTGTGTACAATGATGCAGCTGTTTAAGGGTTCATATTTTAGTGTGGATGTTATTTCAAGACATTTCTGACCGAATTCGGCTATCACGAACGGTACTGACGCACGTATTTATGAGTTGTGTTTCACCCGCCTCAAGGTAGAGTATAAAAGATCATATATTTTCAAGGCTCCTCCAGTGAAGCAATAATTGATATTTAGATATGGACTTTAATTTGGAAGTATGCGGCTTATAAAATGTGGTTTTACAAGTTTGAAAGGCAGCTTATTTTTTTAAAGCTGTACCGAGTATTGTTAATCCTGTAAACAAGCTTTAAAAATATTATTCTCTCGCTTACAAAGTTCAACAGACCTTTTTCGTTCCGGCAAAACAAAAAAGTAATAATAAGTGAACAACATGATACATCCTTCCTGCATACTAAGCATTATAGTTATTGAAACGTATTCTATTTAGTAAAGATGAGTGACTTAAGTAGAAACAGTAGCGTTAGGGAAACATAGGCACGTTCAACGTGCATGAACTATTTTGAATGCTTCAGTGTAACTATAATACTTCGGTGTAACCTTACCAAGAGTGATGAATCTACCTTTTTCATCCTAAATGTAGATTTGGTTTTTGTGCGAAATTGGGTATTGCGCTACATAAATGAAAACGCGAAACGCTCAGCTGAGTCGATCCTCAACCTATGTATTCACTTTCCTCTGTCTTCCCCAGTTACATCTGGTGCAAGTTAAACAAATTGCTAAAGTAAAATAAATTTCTACTCACCAAACGTTGATTAGAAGGAAAACTCTAAGGTTTCCTCGGAGTTTCTTAGGCCAAAATGTGACTCATCGAATACTGAATAGTTACGAAATACCAGGATTTTTATCATTGAGGTAGATGGTTGCGTCATCGTAATTCACGAGGTTTTCACGTGCGATTCTACTCAGTGAAACAGTCTTTAACTCCGACAACTTATTTCTTCATGTTTTAAAAGCTATTGCTTCTTAAAAGGCAAGAGCCTTTTTTAAGGCATTGGTTACAAAACGAAACAGGTCTTCATACGTCCGAGTCACTATTTATCATTGTGAAAAGCCAATCTGCATGAGATGTACAGTCACACAGCTGGCACGTGAAAGTGTTGGACTTTGTCCCCTTTCGTGGTTCGTACGTGAGGGAATTCGAGTTATCATACAATAAACTAGTAAACAGAATTATAAAAATAACTCTTGCACACAATTTGCACGTGAAGATGTTGGTCTTTGGCCCTTTTACAATTCGTACGTTAAAAAAAAAGGCAAATTGTTTACTACAAAATTTTCTCAAGCGATTTTAAGAAATCACCTGGGCTTCATTACAACATCTGCAATTAAATTATGTTTCATGGAACGTCAAGGTTGATAACCTAACATTTATTAACATTTGTGAGACAGTCTTTAACTCCGACAACTTATTTCTTCATGTTTTAAAAGCTGTTGCTTCTTAAAAGACAAGAGCCTTTTTTAGGGCATTGGTTAGAACTTACTAAACGAAACAGGTCTTTATACGTTCAAGTCACTATTACTATTGTGAAAAGCCAATCTGCATGAGATGTACAGTCACACAGATGGCACGTGAAAGTGTTGGACTTTGCCCCCTTCCGTGGTTCGTACGTGAGGGAATTCGAGTTATCACACAGTAATCGAGTAAACAGAATTATAAAAATAACTCATGCACACGATTTGCATGTGAAGATGTTGGTCTTTGGCCCTTTTACAATTCGTACTTAAAAAAAACGCAAATTGTTTACTACAAAATTTTCTCAAGCGATTTTAAGAAATCACCTCGGCCTTATTACAACATCTGCAATTAAATTATGTTTCATGCAACGTCAAGGTTGATAGCCTAGAAAATTATCAAACTGCCGAAATATATTTCTGCTCATATCATGTTACTCCACTCAATAAAGCAGCACCTAATTATTGCGTCAACTAGCTTCTTCCAATTTTATTCCCTAACGCTACTGTTTCTACTTAAGTTTATACGCATCTTTACTAAATAAAATACGTTTCAATAACTATAATGCTTAGTATGCAGGAAGGATGTATCATGTTGTTCACTTATTATTCCTTTTTGTTGTTGTTTTGCCGGAACGAAAAAGGTCTGTTGAACTTTGTAAGCGAGAGAATAATATTTCTACAGCTTGTTTACAGGATTAACAATACTCGGTACAGCTTTTAAAAAATAAGCTCCTTTTCAAACTTCTAAAACCACATTTTATAGGCCGCATACTTTCGAATTAAAGTCCATATCTAAATATCAATTATTGCTTCACTGGAAGAGCTTTGAAAATATATGATCGTTTATACTCTACCTTGAAGCAGGTGAAACACAACTCATAAATACGTGCGTGGTACCGTTCGCGATAGCCGAATTCGGTCAGAAATGTCTTGAAGTAGCATCCACACTAAAATATGAACCCTTAAACAGCTGCATCACTGTACACAGCGTTTGAATCATGAAGATATTTAATATAATGTTTCCAAACACCTGTAGCCGTAATAAAAAGACGAGCAAATTGTAAAGAATCAAGATGGCGGTCTTAAAGTGCCCTTGTTCGACCTTTAGCAATGTGATTTTTAAGTAGATGCCAAGATCTCATTGGTTCCTTAGCATCAACTCATACTACCTTCAACCTTATTGGCTCTTGCAACAAACATCCGAACATACAAAGTTACAAAGTTACAAAGATACAAAGCCACAAAGATACATACGCTCACACCACTGACATATGAGCTATTTTTTCAAAATAGCTCAATAAAATTGGAAGAAGCTAGTTGACACAATAATTAGATACTGCTTTATTGAGTGGAGTAACATGATATGAGCAGAAATATACCGTATTTCGGCAGTTTGATAATTTTCTTGGAAGTTAATAAATGTTAGGCTGTCAACCTTGACGTTGCATGAAACATAATTTAATTGCAGATGATGTAATGAAGCCGAGGTGATTTCTTAAAATCGTTTGAGTTTGCATGAGTTATTTTTATAATTCTGTCTACTCGATTACTGTGTGATAACTCGAATTCCCTCACGTACGAACCACGAAAGGGGGCAAAGTCCAACACTTTCACGTGCCAGTTGTGTGACTGTACATCTCATGAAGACTGGCTTTTCACAATAATAATAGTAACTTGAACGTATGAACACCTGTTTCGTTTTGTAACCAATGCCTTAAAAAAGGCTCGTGTCTTTTAAGAAGCAATAGCTTTTAAAACATGAAGAAATAAGTTGTCGGAGTTAAGCACTGTTTCAAAGGGTAGAATCGCACGTGAAAACCTCTTGAATTGTGATGACGCAACCATCTACCACAATGATAAAAATCCTGGTATTTCGTAACTACTCGAATTCGATGAGTCACATTTTGGCGTAAGAAACTCCGAGGAAACCTTAGAGTTTTCCTTCTAATCAACGTTTGGTGAATAGATATATATATTTTAGTTTAACAATTTGTTTAACTTGCACCAAATGTAACAGGGAAAGACAGAGGAAAGTGAATATATAGCAGCTGAGCGTTTCGCGTTTTCATTTAGGTACGGCAATACTCAATTTCGCACAAAAACCCAGTCTACATTTAGGACGAAAAAGGTAGATTCATCACTCTTGATAAGGTCACACTGAAGCATTCAAAATAGCTCATGCGCGTTTAACGTGCCTATGTTTTAAATTGATTGGAAGTACAACACTTGCATCTTTCATCGAGTTCATTCCATAATTTAGGTCCGATTAATCTCAATCCATAGAGATTCAAACCCTTTTGTCCTTGAACAAAGGTCATCTCGAATATGAAAGTGAATCCCCCCTTTGATGAAGAACCCCACACCACCAGCATTAGTCAGAGTTGGCTTGGAGACAAAATCATATCCTTCAATAGCAATGTTGCTAGTTAGATCACAGTTACTTTTTATCTTTGTTTCGGAAAGGCCAATAACATCAAATTAATGCTGTAGATCTGATAGCAGCATTGTCAAACCATCATGGTTAGCAGAAAGGCTTCTTATGTTGAAATTAATTGTAGAAAAGAAAGGCATAGATTTGCTCTGATTTGCTCTTTGTACTGCACTAATACACAGGGTTCTATCTAGGATTTATCGTTTGGGGGAGAAGTTCCGAGTGGCCGAAGGGAACAATATTCCTAGGAGGGTCCGGTGGCAAGCCGCCCTGGAAATTTTTAGAAATGAATATACCCTGAGATGCAATCTGGTGCATTTTGAGACACAATTTTGAGTAATGTTACAGTGTGTGCAAGGACCTTGTCGCGTCTGGATGATTTTTCCAATATAGTTACCAATATACTGTAATGATAATCTTTTTTTTTTTGGGGAAGCTGGGCATTTTGTGGGGTGAAGCTTCTACCCCTCAAATACCCTAGACAGAACCCTGATACAGAGTTTTGGAGTCTGTCAAGCTAATAAGTCAGATTAACTGTCTGGTTACACAAAGGCCCAAGCATTTTCACTTAAAGACTTGTATATTTTTCTTATCTGGGACTGAATGTTCTGGACTGGGACTCAATATTTTTCGCAAGATGAGTCCCAGGACTCACCATAACTATTTGTAACCAAAATCACTGAATATATATACCACCCAAGCATTTTGTTGCACCATTCTTGTACTCAACTCTTTGAAAATAGACAAGTAATGTCCTTTTCTGACAATCCCAAAGAACTGTTGTTTATTCAAGCTATACAGATATCCCTACCAGTTTCTTTGTATAGCCTGTGCTACACTTTATCTAGCATCAATTTTGTTTGCCTTGTTCATATTCCTTATGCATTAAAGAACAGTAATTTGTCAAGTCCTAAAAAAACGTTTTCTTAGACCTACATCTGTATGAGAGTGACTCCTCACTTTTTTCTCTAAATTCAAACAATTTTATACAGACACCCATTGACTAATAGTTATTGGGACAATGCTAGTAATAATAACTTAAGGAGTGGAAACCCCTGAAACCAAAAACGTCTGTAACCAAAGGAGATGTGCTGCAGGCACTTCGCCAGAAATGTAACCAGTTCATTTTTCAGGGCAAGCGCCCAACATATCATCAAGGTAAGCTTTCATTACTATATATCCTATGGGTATATGCTTTGCAGTTGTAACTGTAACATTGTGACAGTAGTAAAAAGCACTTTTGCTTGCTAAAAGTTGCTTGCTTGCATGGTTTTAAAAAGTACAGTTATGCAATGTACCAGCCTAAACTTTTTTTACCATTTTCATTTTAATGTCTTGGAAATTTGTCGAGAAACCAGATAATATGCAAGCACCAAGCCTCTGACTAAGTTTTTTTTAAAGTGCTAACTAAAACATATTTTTTATCTTGCTTCACGGTTGGTACGCAATGTACTTTAAATACAATGTCATGTACTCTAAGAGGTTATAATTTTGTCTGTCTTGAAAACGCATTGACGAATAGTTGTCCCTGTGAGGAGTTCTGTCCAACCTCCGACTTATGCAGTTAAAATATTTCTTGATACGACCTCTTTAGAAACAGCTTCTTCGAAAAAGAAAAAAGTGCCATGTTTCAGGCCCAAAATTGTTAGAGTAATTCACTATATACAACACTGATTGTTTTAAAATCGCTTCACGGAGATAAAGTAAAGTTCTTTTTCAGTTTGTTAGCCAATTGTTAGTAATTAAATATACGACTTGTTTGCCTTATTTACATCACACTCTGTGATATGATAACAGTGATTATTTTGGAACCACTCTAGACAAAGTTTTCCTTTTGTTTGGTCAATTGTTAGCATATCAATATATTATACTTTGCCTTGTATTTTCCTTTCTAGATATCTTTCATGCAATCTTTTTATTATTTTATGTGCTGTTTTAATTGTATTTCAAAGCTTGCAACTGGATGACATAATATATAGAGAATACTTCATGGAAAGTGCGGGCGTACGGTATTTACGCACGAGTTGTTGACGTATCAGAAATCGAACGAGTGAGC
The DNA here is from genome assembly GCA_942486035.1 of Porites lobata. NCBI lineage: Eukaryota > Metazoa > Cnidaria > Anthozoa > Scleractinia > Poritidae > Porites > Porites lobata. Next base: position 3,739,068 of record CALNXK010000029.1, read on the forward strand.
GCAGCGAACGAGTGAGATTTCTGATACAAAACCAACGAGTGCGTAAATACCGTACAAAGCACTTTCCATGTGGTATTGTGTTTATTATATATATACTGAGATTTTAATTCTTGTTTATCGTCTTTAATGACAGACCAAGACAAAACTCTGTTACATGAATTCAAGTTAAAAACTCATGCAAGGATTATAACATAAGCTTGAATTTCTGCCAGAAATTTAACATTACAGCAAGCAAATAATGTTAAAATATGATTTCTAAACTTTAATCCGAGTCGGACTCCTCAATTCGGATTCTCTTCTAGCCTGAAATTCATCCGATTGCTTCGAGTCGTTTTCTCCTCTCAACAACGTCTGAATCGACCAGCCGTTAATGCCGTCCAGTGACGTCACTCACTACCCGAAAACCGGGTAGTGATTTTGATTGGTTGATTGTCTAAACATTCGCATAATTATGTAAAATTATGAAAAATTTTAGCGGGATTGTCATTTGATATTCGGCGGATCGCATCCCTGGCATTCTTTCGGTTAGTTCAAACATTTCTATGAGCTTAATCTTTATCTTAAACAGCAAAATTGCCCTTGTCTTCGAAACTGAAATGTTAAATTGAACTGCGAATGAAGAATCATCGCGGAGAGTCGGTAGGTGAGTTTTCATTCAGAGCCGCTTTGTGGTTTCGGCGGCCGGTAATTTTGTTTACGCGAAGTTATTTTAATTCGACCTTCTTGCTATTTCACCGTCAAGTGTGATGATTCTGTTACTTTTTCTTTCTTTTCTCCTTGTTTTTTTCTTCGTTAAGGACCAAATAGCCTCTTTTCAATTAAAGCAAATCATTTTGTTTTTGAACTAAGTGTTCCGTGTGTGTTTTTATCATGTTTTATTTCATTGCGTGATTGCGACCGAGTTTGAATATAGAATTTAGTACAACCGGTTCAGAGTTGTACCGCATGCAGTTGATTGTTTGAACGTTAAACATGAACTACAATCGAAAAAAATAAAGCAGTTCTGTATCTTGCAGACATTTCCAAACGATATTTCTCGGTTTGCCACTTGAAAATCGTGTTTTGCTTTTTGCATGAATTAAAGCAAAGGTCAAGGAGTAGTGACGTCACTGGACGGCATTAACGGCCGGTCGATTCAGACGTTACTGAAGGAGTAATAACGACTCGAAGTAATCGGATGAAATTCAGGCTAATTTTCTTCCACCTTTTTTCGGTGGTTTCGGTGACGGAACTCCTGGTTTGAATGGTCGGCGAGGTGGTAAGCGCATTAATGGCAATCGTAAATTGTCCTCCACTTATTACCACTCCATCAAAAAAACTCATCGGGGTTTTACTAGTGCAAGTGCTCGCAGCAGCAGTTTCGTTAGTTGCAGTAGTTACTTGTGTTTGCGACGATGCTCGGCTTAAGATGCCCGATATGTTTTTTTGTTGATTTAGCTTCAAGCTACTATAGTTTGTTATGCTTTGCACGTTCTTGTGCCCACTTAACTGCATTATATGCGTTGGCGGAATTTCACTCTCATTAAGTTTTTGAATCATGTGTTTACGAGCACTGTGGTTCGTGAGTCGCTCGTTGTTGATGTTTGCTTTTGAAGCCATTGTTTTCATCAAAGTGTTTAATTTATTTACACCCATAGGTGCCGACTTGAACCAGTGTTTTTTGGAGCCGTCTGTTTTCGTGTGGTTTATTCCCAAGTAGAATGGCGAATCGTCAGCCATCATGTTTTCCGGTCGCTTTTCACGGTAAATTCTGTACGCCACGACAGGATCTCGTTCATCACCAGTTGAAAACATTTTCGGGGAAACTTTTCGAACGTTTGAGGCGTCTACTCCAGACCTTGTTTTTGGCTGTCTTTCATTGTAAACTAGATAGTCGTTACCTTGTGCGTCCTTACAAAGCTTTACATCTCCCCAGCACAAATCCTTATGCTCTTGACAACCACGCATTCCAAAATGAATGGTGTTGTTCAGCCAAACAGTATTCAACAATGATTCAGCAGAGGAAACTCCAAGCAAATTGTTTTCGTGAAGTATATCGACTTCTTCGTCCGTGATAGCCACAGCGGCTTTGTCCTTGTTGCCTCGGCCTGCTTTCTTCAGCTCTTTTTGTTTAGCTTGTAAACACTTTCTAAACAATTCAAATTCTTTATCGTTAATGATACTCTTAGTATAATTATTTTTCTTCAAATTTCTTTCAATACTTGAAACAAAGCATCTTAAACTTGAAGGCTCATAATCCTCTCCGTCTTTACGTCTCACAGAACGAATAAACTCTGCAAGGTGCTTGTTTAATTCTGCGGGCTCTATGTCTTGCACTTCTCGCTCGTCGTTCTTTTCGTTTCTCAAAAACGTTTCCAGCAATCTCACATCTCGTTTCGTTTTCTCTTTCGTATTCCTGTTTTCGAGACTTTCCACGTAATCCTCGACTGAAGTATCGTGATCAACAAACCTTTTCTCGTTCATGTTTTTAAGCTTCAACACTTGCGAAAGATTTCTTTTACAAAGTGAAATGCTGCCAGCTGAATGAAAATCACCTTGTTACGGCTCACACGTCAAAAAACATGATACGCAGCACCTGATTGGACGTATCGTTTTCCTCACACGTGGAAAAAGCAATACGCGCCATTTGATTAGCTGTCGGGTTCTTAGACCAGCTTGTGAACCAAATTTATTTCGCACCTTTTCAATGGGAAAATCTCAGTACAAATGTAATAAATTTTTATACGGTTTTTAGGCTGCTTTTAATGGTATTTTATCTTGCAGTATGAAAACTACATTTAAAATTGCATTTATGCAACAACTAGTTTTCAAAGTGTTTTTAACCTGCTTTTAAAGGTGTTTTAAACTGCTTTTAAAAGTGCTTTAACCTGCTTTTAATGGTGTTTTAACCTACTTTTAATGATGTTTTAACCTGCTTTGAATGGTGTTTTAACCTGATTTTAAAGGTATTTTAACCTGGTTTTAAAGGTGTTTTAACGTGCTTTTAATGTTGTTTTGACCTGCTTTTAAAGGTGTTTTAACCTGCTTTTAATGGTCTTTTAACCTACTTTTTAAAGTTGTTTTAACCTGCTTTTAAAGGTGTTTTAACCTGCTTTTAATCGTGTTTTAACCTGGTTTTAAAGGTGTTTTAACCTGCTTTTAAAGGTGTTTTAACCTGCCTTTAATGGTGTTTTAACCTGTTTGAAGCAACATTAAAATGTATTTTCAAATGGTTTTGCTGAATTTGAAAAAAATGCTCGTATAATTTTAAATCAGTTTTAAATAGATTTTAACATGGTTTTAAGCAGGTTAAAACACCATTAAAAGCAGGTTAAAACACCATTTAAAGCAGGTTAAAACACCTTTAAAAGCAGGTTAAAACACCATTTAAAACATAATTTAGTAACTATTTTTAATATTATTTCTAAATACAATAAAAACAGTTTTTAAAATATATTAAAACTATGTAAAAAATAGTGTTTGGTTTGGTACGGGCTTAAACATAGCATTGTTAAACGTATTTTAGTATTTAACGGTAGATATAGGCATTCTTATCCCTTGGAAATTTTTGACATGTTCGGATTTCCTAGCTGAAAGTCTAGTTATCCGAAAATTATAGGGATCAGAAATTACCTTTTAGAAAATTTCAGCCAGAAAAAAGGCTCTCGAAAATTCTAGGTGACCTTTTGAGGGTAAAAATCCGTTAAAAATAAGCAATTATACCTTTTTTTAGATGTTCGAAAATCCTAGGAGAGGCAGGCAAGCAAGAAATTTTACAACAAATGTTCCGAAAATTTTAGATCTCAAATCGTCTTCCGAACAGATATTTTCCGAAAGTATACGTTGGGTGCCCCTGATAGATGATGAACTCATCGTTTATAACCTCATTACCGCATCCCAACAGTCGAGCCAGCCCGGGGCGAGCGAACACAATTTTGGCGCCACTGACCACACCAGTGTGTTTGGCAGGAAATTGGCTGATTAGTCAAATCTCCTTAACTCCATGACCATGCACCTTTCCAAATATTGCCCTTCTAATCATTATAAAGTTAGCATTTGCAACTATTTTGATTGTAGAAGACTGTTATAACAGTTTCCACTGCTTTAATGTCTCGTAAACAGCATGTGTTACATGTTCTGATCTCTCTCTCTCTCATCCCCCCCTCTTCAAAAGTCTAAAATATTACTTGAGAATGTAAACAACAAATCTCCGACGGCGGTGCGGTCCGGCAGGAAATCTTGTCGCGTCAATATGACAGTTCAATTGTCTTTTTAAGAAAGAGAAACGGATGATGCTCGCACGTAAGCATAATCGGGACACTGTCCCTTAAACAGAAATTAAACACTGCTGCTAGGCAAAAATTGTCCAGAACTTGGTAAAGAGCTGTCGGATATTTCTGTTGAAATCGAGGAGATATCTAACGCTGTGGAAGCTGTACAACAGTACAGCTACCAGTACAATAAAAAAGTCGTTGTTTTCTCACAAGCTAAGGAATCTGAATCATCTGAGGACAGAGCAAAACTGTGCCTTCAACTATTCTCTTGCCTGGGTGTCGACGGTATTACGTTGACATCGGCCATCGCGTTCCGGGAAGAGCGAGTGCTGCTGGTAACAAACCTAAACCTATCATTTGCAAGCTCATTAGTTTACCAGTTTGACTTCAAAGGTTTACCATTTGATTGTTACATCTATGGTTTTATTGTTTCAACAAAACTTTGCTGTTATTGAAGGGTATGGGACGAATTTTTATAACCTGTTCAACCAACTTTACAAGCCAGGTCAACTTCGTCTTCATTAAATTGAGAGAAGAGAATATGATTCGTTGCTTTGGGTAGAAAAATGAAAAGGATCCCTCTAAAGCTAAGAGTTCTTTCAGTCGACTTTCTTTTGTAGTAGTTATATTATTCAGTTCTAAAAGTATTCGTAGGAAACCCTCCAGGACCACTTAAATGATCATGATACTAAATAAAAAACTGCGATAAGCCACGGCCGTACTGTCATTTGTAACATTGTATAACAAAACTTATTCACCATTTTCCACCCAAGTTTTACTGTCTTATCTTTTGTGGCTCATCGGTCATTCTTTACGTTGTCAACCGACAGAAGAAAAGTGGAACCACCCGCTGTGTCTCCTCGAGTTTTTCTGGTTCTTTTGATGGTATCTTGTTGACCCGCACAGCATTTAGCTCATAAGTTCAACTGGAAAGATCATACGAGCTTATCACAATGGTCAAAAATCTAAGTCAAGACATTCCTTTGTTTGTTTTGCTTTTGTTTTTTGTTTTTGTTGTTGTTCTTTTTTCTGTTCTCTTTTTAGAAAAGGTTTGGCTGTTGTTTAAGATAACTTAGTTTTTTTTATGATCCTCTCGTAAACTCTGTTTGGAATTTGTAAAACAAATCTATCCTTTTTTTTCCCAGGTCATCAACATTTAATTATAAGAGCTAATGGTTAGTTTATGTGTGGAGAAATTTGATTGGACAAAGTGGTGTTAAATCATTTAGCCCAGTTTACTAAAGATTTAGTCCATAACTTGTAGATTACACTGTCATCCTGATTATCACTGTTAAGGTAAGACGTTTCTGATCTCTTTTTTATAGCAAATCATATATTACAGTTTTCAGTTCTTTTCCCTTTGGTTGAACAGAGTTTAGAAAAGTTGGCCGCTCTATGAGTACCTAGGGAAGTCCTGTTTCGCCGCACGTTTTCCGTCAAACCGTTAGTTTTTCAACGAAATTAAATCATCGTATATTGGTGCTAGTACCTACCAGTACTAGTCAGCTCAAGCACGACGACGACGGAAACGAAAAGGTGTAAAACAAAAAACTCTGAACGTACAACAGACCTTTCTGGCAAATTTCTCTGCTTTCAACGGACGACTGAAACTGTCATTCCTGGATCAGAATGCCAATGCTATCGTCGCGCGAGTGGTTTATTCTCTAAAATCGTCGTTTTATCAAAAGTGATCGTCGCGACTTCGATCGAAATACCCATAAAGAGGCTCAAAGCTGAATTAGTATGCAGGTTGTCAGTAGGGAAAAGTTATCTTACAGTTTTACTAGCTCTTTCATCTCAGGACTTTTATCTTGATAAAGAAGAGTATAACAGTGAATTGCTGAGAGATTTGTATGGAGCCCTTTTGCTATAAACCATTTGACATTGAATATAAGCTTTTTCCCATTTCATCTAGTAGACGGTAAAATTACAGCCTATATCCTTGAAGGGAATTCATCACGCGGATTTGTATCGGGAAAACACTGTGAAGAGAAATTTGCCAATAAGTCAGCAAAAAGAGAGTCTTCTGTAAGCAAGGTAAGAAATTAGCTGTCAATCATTTTGGATTACTTTTCCAAGTTTTCCCGTTTAACTAGCTAAGACACAATATGTCCTTTGCTTGTTATTTTTGGCCCACGGATGTACATTTGTACTTGGATTTATTCGTCTGGGGTTTTTGCCACTGACTGTCGCTGCTCTTCGTCTGACAAAAATACGTAAGATTTCCTCTGTGAAGTCCTTGATTTATGGGGCAGCAATCCTTCCTCATCTTTTGAATTGTTATGAGCATTCTTGTTATTGTTTCTGTCCTTTTTTAGAAGCTTTCTTGCCGTTCATATCCGATCTTTTTCTCTACTTATTGCCCAGTATAAGTATAGGGCTGGCGCACTTGTGAAACTGTTAATGTTCTTCCTCTTGATGGTCTTAGGTTTTCTTTCTCTTTTACTCTTTTCCTCGGTCCTATGTTGTAAAGAAAGGTAGCCTCCTGTACAGCATCGCCCGTATCAAAACCAATATGCGCCAAAAAAAGGGTGTAGCTTTCCTGTTATTCACCAGTTGTCCAGTGTAATCTCTTCTGGTGACTGTAAGACTTCCTCTCGTTGTCGGTTGTACCATATTCTTCGCCTAATCTTTTCCTTAGCCATAAGTACAAGCTTTTGGTGCAATAATTTCTGCGGTCGTTTGGTTGATGGTATTCAAAGCAGCCATTAGGGAACTTAAGTACCAGACGTTCTTGATTTCCGAACGGCATGTATATGCTGGCCGCGCAGAACTGGATCGGGGACACGGTTTACGCGCCAAAAGCAAATCATTAAGGAAACCAACGTGAAACCATCACGAACAACGACAGAATAATTTATTTGAAATTGTCTGTCAGAGAGTTTGTTTCTTTCTTACGAAGAAAACATGATTTCACAGGAAAAATTTCTACTTTTGTATGACGAATACTCTTTGAAGAAACCAGAATTTGAACCTCTGATTTCAACCTGAGAACCCGCGTTTTGAAGTCCCTGACCGCAACTCAAGAATGTGACATGCTTGACATGCGCAGTGGCTGTCATGCTGTAAAAATACTTCCGGCTGGCGTCGGTGGTACCAGGAACGTCTGGTGCTTAAGTTCCTTATTAGGGAGCTTAAACAAAGGCGTTTTTGAGCGACGCACGTCGACTACAAGTGAGATCCTTTTCATTTTAAAATAACTTGACAATACTAAATTTGTGTTTAATTCTGAGTCTCTTTCTTATTATAGAGACGATTTGTCCAAAAGCTTGGGCAAAAATACCGCTCAAGAATGAAAAAAGTCCACTTCCGGTTGACGTGCGTCGCTCAAAAACGTCCTTGCTTAAGCTCCCTATGAACAAGTCAACGCCAACGTCATCACTAGTGAAATTCTCTTGATACATGATCCCTTAAGCTACACTGACTGTACTATTTCACGTTTTAGATTAGAAGCGTTTTCTTCGTTTTGTTTCTCTCTTTGTTTTTCTTTTCATCCAGCTCGTTTTTAAATTTACTTTTTATTCCGCAGCCCATTTTGAATTTGTCAATGTATTTTGAAGCTTTGCATTTGCTACTGAATAGGCATTATTCATGTTATTCTCAATAATAACAGTAATAATAATATTAACAGTAATAATAGTAATGATCGTAATAGTAAGAGTAATAATAATAAACCAGTATTGGATGAGGTTTTTGTGATACCCAGTATAATCAAGGTCGAGGTCGGCTGAGGGTGATAACCCTTACCGAGACCTTGATTATTCTGGATATCACAAAAACTGAATCTAATAATTGTTTTATTATACATTGAACGCGCAGAAAACGGTCACGACAGTAAGTGGAACTGACAATTTATTTCTATAGGTGTAAAAATACCTTAGGTTCTCTTAGTTTTTTTCTTTCCCGTAATCAGCAAACAGCTCCTTTGCCACCTTCGTCGACTTTTTTGTGTTTTGTGAGTCCTTGTCTTCAACTGTTTTTCGATTTCTTTCTCGGTCAACGAAGCAAAGCTGGAAGTCAAAGTTTTTGCTTCTCTTCTTCACTGATGGCAAGCACAAAGCGCGCGAACTTGACGTGATTACCCTTAGAAATCACGCACCGCGGTCATACGTGACATGATTACCCGGGACCTTGAGTATCCTTGACATGATTATTGTATAATCTGCAGCCTGATGACGTCCCAGGCGTTGAATTCAAAAATTCAATGTACGCTTCCGGCCAATCAGAAAAGAGATAGTGAGTTGAATGTATAATAGTAATCATAATCACTATCGCTTGCCCACCCAAACGAGGACAAAAACCGTTGGGTCGGTCTCCTTTCAGTTAACATAAAAATGTTGTTCTATTTCAGACATGTGCAATCCAATGGCTCTTCTCAAAGTTCCCCTTGTGTTAATGCTTTTAGTTTTGAGCGTGTCTTGGTGTAAGGTTCAGAACGTGGAACGTACGTCTGACGCCTCCTCTGGTGAAAATGAAGTGAAAGTAAGGGATAAGAGAGCGATAGATCCCCTGAGCTTGATAGGCCTAATTGTGAGCGTGGGTGCTACCATCCAGGGGGCTATCTGCACTTTTGCGCCAATTTGTAGTAAAGACGAAATCACCCCAAGACTGGAAAAGATAGAGAAGAAGTTGGAAGCTATCCACAACGATGTCAAGTCCATCAAGAAAGATGTGGAGGACATCTGGAATGAATCGAAGCGGAAATGGTACTTCAATAACATCGAGTACGTTGCCAACCAAAGGAAGAAAGTGATAGAAGATATAAAGAGCAAGGACACTACTGGGAGAGCTAAGGAAAGACAAAAGAGATTCATTAATTTGGTTTTAGGTGGAGAAGGCCAAGACGAATTCATTGAAAAAGCTCTTTTTCATATCCCAGACTTGGTTGTCAACAAGGGTCTTGTCACCCATTACTTTAAAGTTCAGACCGATAATGGAAAATCTCCAGCAGAAGCCGCCAAGCTGACCTGGATTTTTATAAGGAAACTCTTCCGATACCAAGAAGACGGCTACGTCTCAGTTGTACTAGCAGCCTCTTTGAAGTACAAGGATGACGACGCATCTTTTAAAAAGGTCATGAAGGAGGTCTGCAAATGGTGGCCAAAACCAAAGGATCCTACCTACACCGAACTCTGCGACAAACTAGGAAAAGACGAGGGCTCGCGGGATAATCGAAAAATGCAGCAAGACTTTGCATTTTCCCTACGAGATCTGGCTCTTGTTCCTGTTCAGCTGGTACAGACTGACTGCAATAAATTCGCAGACTCCTACACTCTACTCTACTCGACTGGCTATCTTTATGTAGCACAGCCCCAAGCCAAAAAGATCTTGATCGTCAAACCTGACACATTGGCAGTCGTCAAGTCAATTGATGTACCTGGATCTGAATGTGGCGGAAATTGCCATCCGTATGGAATCTCCATCTACGCCCCAATGAAATTGTTTGCCATAGCCGCGAAGACCAGCACCTCTGAAGGGAAAAGCAAACTCATGCTGTTTAAGATACAAGGTGACCTAAACGATCCCAGTGGAATAAGTCTTGAGCATTACACTACCTTCATTCAACTGTTTTACCCTTGGCAATCTCGGAGGGAGGCAGATTTAGTAGGTGTTGCCTTTTGCGGAGAACGTCTAGCGTATGCTGATAAGTACGGTTCAATCACGAATTATGAAATGCCATACGACAAGTTGGTTTACGGTTATAATAATGGGAAACCAGATCCAATTCAAGGACGAACTGATCGCGTAGACTGGGGCCTCCAAAGACGAACAAACTACCACAAAGGCAAGCAATACTACTTCGGCTGCTCGAACGATGGGAAATACTTTGTGATAGAGAGGGAGCTTTCAAGTCACTCAGACGTAGTGGCGGTGCCCTCTGACGAGAAAAGTGGAGCATACAATGTGTTGGACCTGGCGAAAATAAAGGTGATGAAGAAAGACTGGTACGATGTAAAGGACAGGCGTTCGCGGATAAACATAATGAAAGGAATAGCCATGGATAGCAAGGGCAATCTGTTCTATTCTGCTCAGAAAGGTATTTATGTTAATGGAGTAAGTGGTGTCTACCAACGCACTTATGATGGAAAGCGTCGCTACATCAGAGAATGGGGCGAGAGGAAGAAAGTGGAAATGTATGGGATGGCAGTGGACGACAGCGGTTTCCTGTACTCGGTGGAAAATATCGGTTCTGGGAAATGCCTTTACAAATTTGACCACGAAATCGACCTGGAGGACATAAATATTCCTTGACAATATAATAGTTGAACAGATGATGTTAGTCATAAAAGTTCACGTGTAATGAATCTAGTAAAAAGTAGCCTGTGATGTATCCAATAAAGAAACAATAAACGGGTGAACTTTGCCCGAAAACTAAGTCATACACCCCTCTCATTAAGCAAAAATTAAATTCAATCCCCTCTCAAATAATGATAAAATTAAGGCTACCCCCCACTCTTGAAAAAAAGTCTCCGCCCATTGATTCTCTCATACCTAATTTACTATTCAGGAATTCCTGTCTGATTGAGCTTTTGAAGCTTAATTTTTATTTACCATACTTTAAATTTGTATTACTTTTAAAATCTCAACAGTCGGGTTTTTCACTCTGCTAAATTATTAGGCCATGTGTGCTAACATTGGCATCTTTCCTTTTCATTGAATAACATTACAGTGCTACTTTTGCAACTTTTAATCAACGTTTCCTGTTTTATTAAATCCTAGTGCAAATAAAGTCGCACTGTTTTACCATATATAACAGAGCCATTCCTTTCCTACTGAATGACAGATAGGAAAACAACAGTCCGTAGATCAGAACACCTTAAAGTTGATAAATTTGTCAGTTTTATTCCAATGTTAGTATTTATATTTGAACTCTAATGACTCTTCCACTATTTTCCAGTTTGCAAAAAGGAATGAAAAAGTAATGCCCCCTGTATGTATTAAATTTTACATCCAACTCCCCCTCTCTCTTGTTGTCATTTTCTCCTATGCCCCCCTCTAATTTTCCAACCCCGCCCCCAAGAAAATCGGTTGTTTCCCTTCTCAGGAACGTGGCGCGTCAGGCCGCTTTGCCCTATTAAGGGCCATAGTTTTCGTCTGGGTGCTGCTTCTACTGCTGCTACTGCAAGCTTACCAGATTGGTTGATTAAAGTTTTACGAAGATGGTCTTCTGATTGTTACCAATTATACATTCATTCATCCTCCGCAAAACGTTCTCATGTCTGCCGCACCTCGTATGGCGCGCGTTACCTCATGTTAGTCAACACTTGTTTATTTTGCTTGGGAGGATACCTGCTTCGCACGTATCAGTGGCAGTTATCTTCGTGTTTTCGCACTATTTCTGTTGCGATCAGCCTTAGCTCTGTTATCAATTCAACATAAAAACGAAACTACCCCGGACAGAGCTCTCAGTCGGCTGACAGTCGTTTAAAGTTATATTGGCAAGTCAAATTAAGGTCAATTGACAGCTGTCAAAATGGGATATGTGCAGACCACTATCAGAAAACTAATAACTTGGGCTCAGGTTCGCTCAGGTACACGATCTGGCATTTTCCACTACAAGCCGGACGGATATGTAATACTCACACTCGTAGTCTGTTAATTCGAATATTCGCCATTCTAATGAAGGTTAATTGACAGCTGTCAAACTAGAGTATACGCTGACCATCATCACCTGACTGTATCGTGGGCTCATTTTTCTATCCATTGAGGTCACCCATATCACGTGACCGTACGTCGACCATACCAATGTTAAATCTCACATTGGGAGCCTGCAACCTGATATTGTACATCCATGTTTTGATTAATTGACAGGTGTCAAAACAGTGTTTCTGCTGACCAGTATTGCCTGACCGTATCCCGGGCTCAGGTATTGACCCACTGAGTTCGATTGTTTTTTTGAAATAATCCGCTGACATGTTGCTACTTTTCAAATGATCGCAGGCTCAAGATCATTTTTTTTAAAAAATGCATATGAAATACGTCGTTTTCATGAGCCGCACTTTCGAACTGACCTCGGACGCGAAAGTTCAACCGGCTGTTACATGCACACTGGACGAAAAAATGGATTTGCTTTTACACCCGGGTGTAAATAGGTATGCAAAAACCACCTTTGCTCAGATTTATTCCCCAGTTTGCACAAATTTGCATCGTATTTGCGCTGAGCAAATTTGAAGCAAATCCATGTTTTCGTCCAGTGGCAGGGAAGGCAATCGTTTTTTACTTTTCTCACTGTCACGCGTTGATCACGCACTACGTCCAATTTTTATGTTCCGATTGGTCAAAATATGACAGGTGAGTTCATACGGAAAATTAATGCAGCGTCTGGAAACTTGCTTACTGAGTTTTGTGTCATCTCGTGATGTTTTAAAATCTTTTTTCACTTGCTGTACAAAATGAAATACAGCTGCTATCAAGATTGTTCTGTAATTCATGGCTGGCTTGTTTATTGCGCTTTTTGTTGACAAATGCACCGCTTGTCAAAGTCATTGGAAATCCGATTTCGATGGCATCGTTTTCAAAAACGAGGTTACTCACTTGCCCTTGCTTGAGGCGTAAAAGGGCTGAAAAGTCTCAAGCGATTCTGGAACACTTGATGACCTTCAGAAGCAGCATCTCGACTGGTAAGCCTGAGCAATTATTGTCTTTGATGTGTTTGTTTTGTTTTTTTTTTTTCGGTTTCCTGAAGTCGTGCGTATGGTTTATGCGGCTTAAGTTTATACACGAGCAATGATCTAACCTACAATAGTATCAGGTTTAAAAAGCCTTTAGACATTTTTTGACCGCAGATTTGGCCTTAAAGAGAAAGCTCTGAGCGATTTTCTTGCCTCGAGTTCATCTTCAAAAAGAGCAAACACCGGGAAGCCGGCTTAAAACATAAATAAGCTTATGCTTACCTGACTCATGATTTTCAGAGACACTTTACTTTCAATACTTGTCTTCGTGAATGAAAATGTTTGTCTTTGTACATGTTTCACCGAATTATATTTATTTTATTGATTGTTAGTACAGTAGTCCTTCTCGCAATTTTTATCGCTGCACCGGTTGTTTTGAGTCGAACATAAACATCGCATGCAGGAATATTCAAAACGCCGCACGTAAATTATCACATAACAAAATCATAAACAGTTTTATAAATTAAGGGAAATAAAACCTAAACATAACCAATTCTCTATCATGTTG